>JAUIRK010000987.1:0-600000 GCA_030549495.1 Nectonema munidae
CTCTAGCGACGAATTTTTGTTTTACATAAATTTGGAAAGGTGTCATGATGTCACAATATTAAAGTATAGCATTTTGGAATGGGATATGTGTCAAAGTTTTGTCACTATAAAAATTATGCACTAGTCAATAACGATTTTTAAGTTAATTGATTAGTTTAAAAACTGTCATTTGTGCAGTTAATAATATAATTTCACATTAGTTTCAATTGATTTGATTTGACGTCAATATATTTAAAAACATTTCATTCGATCATTAAATGTCAATTCCTACACTGACAATTGCAGGATACGTTATTGCTTGTATAATTCTAAATACTTGCAGTGTCACAGCGTCACACCTCCAATAAAGTATAGGAAGTATAGGATAAATCAGTGTCACGCAGCGTCACTTATCCAAAAAGCATAGATAGTATTAGGTAATATAGAAGTGCTTTTATAATTGTGAACATTTGTAGTGTCACAGCGTCACAGCGTCACACCTCCAATAAAGTATAGGAAGTTAAGGATAAATCAGTGTCACGCAGCGTCACTCATCCAAAAAACATAGATAGTATTAGGTAATATAGCAGTGCCTTTATAATTGTGAACATTTGTAGCGTCACAGCGTCACACCTCCAATAAAATATAGGAAGTATAGGATAAATCAGTGTCACGCAGCGTCACTCATCCAAAAAACATAGATGTAGTGCCTTTATAATTGTGAACATTTGTAGTGTCACAGCGTCACACCTCTAATAAAGTATAGGAAGTATATGATATATCAGTGTCACACAGCGTCACACAGCCCAAAACATAGATAGTATGAGAAAACAGTGATACTTTATAAAAAAAAATATAACATATAGTGGATATATTATATATATATGGTAGTGCCTTTATAATTGATAACATTTGCAATGTCACAGCGTCACACCTCCAATAAAGTATAGGTTATATAAGTGTCAAACAGCGTCACTTAGCTAAAAAATTAGATAGTATTAGAAAACAGTGATACTTTATAAAAAAAATATATAATGTATAGGGGATATGGTAGTGCTTTTATAATTGTTAACATTTGCAGTGTCACAGCGTCACACCTCCAATAAAGTATAGGAAGTATAGGATAAATCAGTGTCACGCAGCGTCACTCATCCAAAAAACATAGATAGTATTAGGTAATATAGCAGTGCTTTTATAATTGTGAACATTTGTAGTGTCACAGCGTCACAGCGTCACACCTCCAATAAAGTATAGGAAGTATAGGATAAATCAGTGTCCCGCAGCGTCACTCATCCAAAAAACATAGATAGTATTAGGTAATATAGCAGTGCCTTTATAATTGTGAACATTTGTAGTGTCACAGCGTCACAGCGTCACACCTCCAATAAAGTAAAGGAAGTATAGGATAAATCAGTGTCACGCAGCGTCACTCATCCAAAAAACATAGATAATAATAGGTAATATGATAGTGCCTTTATAATTGTGAACATTTGTAGTGTCACAGCGTCTTTTCAATAAAGTATGGGAAGTATGGGATAAATCAGTATCACACAACGTCACACAGCCCAAAACATAGATAGTATGGAGAATCAGTAATAATCTAAAGATATTAAGATATAAAGATATAAGATATTAAGGTATAAGATATATATATATATATAATATATATATATTTAATCGTGCAAATATTAAATATGAGAAATACGTTTACAAATATAACAATTATTAGAATTACATGACGAAGCATAATTGGAGTAGAAATGCTTTTTGACTGTAGATATAAAACTTTTAAAATTTAAAGTATTTTGCAGATGTAACAAATGAGTATTCCAAACACCGACACTTCTAAACTTCAGAGAACTTTTTGACTTTGATTTTTTGTATGAAGGAATAACTAAGTTATTTGAATTTCGAAGATTATATGATGTTGTTTCTTTAACTATAAGGAACCAATTGTCAAACACTTTTGGTAGGGAACAGGTGAAGTAGCTGACCAGAAATTTTAAAACTTGAAGCTTGTTAATGTCAGGGGACAAAAAGAGATTGTTTTTTTTTTAAAAAAATGTTGGGTGGGGGAGAGATAGTTTATTAATTACTCTCCTTCTTCTTCTCTTTTTTTTTTGGACCACAACACCACAAAATCCTTATATCCCCAATTCTGAACACTATAATACAAATGTGGAAGCAGTAAAGATTTATATATTTTTAGCTTTATATTGACAGGAAATAAATGCTGAGTATATTTCATTAACCCAATAATTGAGTTAAGTTTACTATTTGTGTGTAAAATATGTTGATGCCACTTCAAATCATCTTTCAGTATTAATCCAAGGTAGTTAAAATAAGACACGACTTCAATTCCATGATTTTCAATATCAACTTTATCTTTATTTGAATTTGAAAAAAGCATTGCTTTTGATTTCGTTCTGTTTATTAATAATCCATTGTTTCTACACCACTCAAAAACAGTACTTACTGATAAATCTATAAAATTTTTATAATTTCTAAAATTTTCCTTAATGGAGTCATTTAACTTTAGGATTAATGTTAAGTCATCAGCGTAGAGAAGATGAAGAGCATTCACATTTGAAAGATGAAGATCATTGACAAATATTGTAAAGAAAAGCGGACCAAGAAGAGAACCTTGAGGCACCCCAAAACAAACTTTACGCTCATCAGAAAAGGTCTGGTTTATACAAACTTTTTGTCTTCTATTAGTAAAGTACGATTCGAAAAATGAAAGTGATTGGGAATCAAAGCCATAGCATTTCAGTTTGTGCAAGAGAAGAGAATGAGAAATCATATCGAAAGCACGAGAAAGGTCGAAGAAAAAAGATAAAACAGTATCATTTTTATCTAAGGAAGAGATAACAGAGTCTATAAAAAATGTATGTAAATACTGAGTTGAATGAAACTTTCTAAAACCAAATTGTTTGTCATAAAATAAATTGTTATTAGAAAAAAAGGAATACACTCGTTTAAAAATAATTTTCTCATAAACTTTTGAAACAACGCTCACCAAACTTATCGGTCTGTAGTTTAATATATTTAGCTTGTTATCTTTTTTGTATACTGGGACAACCTTAGACAATTTTAGACAAGATGGAAAAACAGATTTAAAAATACACATATTAAAAAAGTTACAAAGAAAAATACATATATAATTTTTCGACAATTTAATATGATTTACCGACATGCCATATATGTCTTTAGAATCATTATTTCTCAGTTCATTTATCGCAAAAATAACATCATTAACAGTAATTGAACTAAATCTAAAGACATGGTTAATTTTGGGCAGAGTTGCATTACATTTTGTGAGATCAAAAGTATTATCCAAATTAAGATCAATAAAATGATTATTAAAAGTAGTAGCAATGTCTAAATCGTTTACTATTACTCTATCATTTACTAAAATTGAACTTATACTATGTTTTTCTTTTTTAATAACAGAATTTATAACTCTCCAAGTGTCTTTAGGCGAATGACATTTTTCAAAAATATTGTTATAATAATCATATTTTAATTTTCTAATCAATCTTTGAATTTCACTTCTCAAGCAAATAAACTCTTGTCTTGAATCTTTATTAGCTTTTCGCCTTAACTTTCTATATAAAACGTCTCTTCTACGAAGAAGTTTAAGCAAATCCTTTGTGACCCACACATTAGACCCTGTTCGATATTTATAACTTTTATTAATATGTTTAGTTGTCATAGACATGCTAACATCATAGGAGAACTTATCAATAAAATAATCAGCAATTATTTCAGGGTTTTCAGAAATACTCATCAGAGACATCCAATTAAAATTTGATACTGTTTCAATAAACTTATTTGAATTAAAATATTGTTTGTATAAAACTTTATTATTGAAAAAACCAGCATTTAAAGATAATACAATTGGAAAGTGATCTGAAATGCATGTCTTGACTATAAAACTTTTATAATTTAAAGTAGAACTATCTATAAAAAAATTATCAAGTAAAGACTGAGAAGATGCAAAAGTCATTTTTGTGATAGCAGGAAAAAATGAATGAGAAAAAAAGACTTCAAAAAATGATGACACGGAAGAAGAAACATTTAGGTCAAATAAATTATAATTAAAATCTCCTGCAAAAATTTTAATGATCTTTGGATAATGAAAATCCAAGTATGATAAAAGTTTATCAAAATCTGTTGGCTTTTCGTAACAAGAATAAGGATGGCGATAAATATTTATGAATAAAACTTTTTTGCCACTAGAAAAATGAATAACAATTACAAGCACTTCAAATGAAAGATCTTCAATTGGTAAAGAAATAACTTCGTAAACAAGCTTTCTATTTATGAAAAAACCTAAACCTCCATGTGTTGTGAACTTCGATTCCTGATTTAAAAAGATATAATCGTTTATTGAACATACCTGTATCAGTTTATCGGACAGCCAAGTTTCCTGCACACATACAATAGAAACAAACTTAGATGAATTACAATTAATTTCGTTCAATAAAATCTCTAATTGTGAAATTTTATTTTCAAAGAACAAATATTTAAACTTAAAATATTGAAGTTATATGGGAGTAAAAAATTTTCAATATCGGTTACAAGTTCTGATCGGCACTGACTATTTTCAGAACTATTTGAATTTAATGAAATGTTATCGTAAAAATCTACTTCTAATGCATCATAAGAAGACTGTGAGTATAGCATAGAGTGTGATAGAGAACTAAATTTCATTACTATTTATAATATTCTGTAGGTTATCATGTAAAACTCTACTCACTTCATCCTGTTTTTGTATAAGACTTATACACTTTTCACTAAAACATGTATGATTATAGTCTTTACACTGACTACATTTCTCAATATTAGTCGAACAATTGGAAGTAGTATGATCAAGGCTCTTACAAAATCTACATCTAGTTTTACCGACACCATTACATTCATGATCCCAATGGCCATAATTTTGACATGTATAGCATCTTTTTATTTTAGGTTTAAAGATTACTAATGGAAAACTATAATTCATAAAATAAATTCTGCCTTGACTATTGATACTTTTAACCCCATCTTTAGAAAATCTTAGAATATATTGAAACTTATTTTCAAATTTTTTATTTTTTATTTTAACTATGCTAATTATATCATCTGACTTTATTTTATTTTTATCAATCAAAAAAGACCTAAATTCATTTTCAGTACAATCAAAATTAATTGAGTTTATAAAAAATCTTACTGGTTTAGAATTAAATTTTTCAAATTTAATACTATCTTTCGCTAGGCTTATTTCAGCTTTATTTTTGCTTTCTTTGTCAGAAAACTTAGTTATAATTTTACCTTTAATCTGTTTTGATTTTACAATTTGTGAATGTTTGAGTGTGTTGATGACATTTTGTTTTTTATCAGAATAAATTATTAAGCTATCGTTATCAGAAAAATCTAGTCCTTTTTTCAAGGTAGAGGAATAAGTGGGATGAGTAATTTTGACCTCTGATGAAGTAGCTGAAAGATTATCCTTATTTTTTAGATAATAGAGATTTGAAGTTATATTATCTAGCTTTTGATTCAATTCTGTAAATTTATCATTACTATGGGTTTCAATTAGAAACATCAAAGCCTTGGCTAAACTATCTTTAGAAACCTCCCTACATAGTAGAGACTTAATTCCACCTAGTTTAGCTGAATTTATTACAGACTGAACATCTGGGTCCATTAATATACAAGTATAAAAAACTTTTTATTTTGAACTCAAATTATAAATTTTTCAAAATATTATAGGAAAATTTTTAAGTTGTAACTTGGATGGCACAAGATTAAAAAAAAAAATTTTAAAAATCAGGTGATATGAACAGATATCACTCTGAATATTTGCTAACTCTTTTTAAAATGCCTGTTCTTGATAAAAAATTTTGAGAATAATTTTATCTTCAGCTAGTCATAGTTATGTTATCTCTTAATGTTTAAAAATTTGCAGATCAATTTTTGAGTTTCTTTTTCTAAAACGTTCAAGTTTAACTTTTTAATGGGGAATTGCTTAAAATTTTAACATCTACAATTATTTGTTTTTTCCTAAAATGAATATAGAAAGTTGTAAATGTAAAAATTGTTTTAAAGTTTCCTCATATTTAATTTGATGTAAATGTTGTTCGAAGCGGTTGTGTTTTAGATGCCAAAAATTTGATAGCTATCTATTTAAAATTTTGGACAAGTATAACGCTCAAGGAATTAAGTGGCATTGTTTAGCTTGTTGTTTTGTTGAAATGAAAAATGGTAATAAAACAAATATAATATACACGAACTGATCTATTAATGCTGTAAATTGTTAAAAGAACAAGTAAAGTAACAAAACAAAGTGATTTCTTCTATGAAATCTAATTATGAGAATATTCAAATCTTTTATGTAAATAACCTTGAGCAATGCATAATTTCCATAAATTCTACACCCACATCTACTGCAGCAGTGTAGAATCAAGTTTATATAAAATAAGACACTTTTAAAAGGGTAGTGATAAAATACGCGAACAATATTAAAATACATTATTTTTCAATTATAATGATTACAAAAAACATATTTCACTTTTTTTAAGCAATTTCTTTCAATTTAATCATTTATATAGGTATTTAAAAAAATTATTGATAATTTATTTATTTTCGTAATTTTAAACGACTTCAGTCTCTAATGTTTCCAATATTTGAAAATTTAAAATTACCGCGCTACATTTGTAATATTAATTTTTTTAGAAACATTTTTAAATACTTTTAAAAAAATCCTTTTAATTATCTGTATTTACTTTGGTTTATTTTAATTTATATAAGATTACAAATAGTTATGAAATTTTTGTTTTTAATTTTCCTTGAAGAAATAATTTTTATAATAACCTTATTGTTCTCATTAATTAAAACTATTTAAATAATTTTTTGAAAATATTTTACTTGTTTCGGAACCTAGTTGAATTATTTTGAAATTAGTTTTTATGACACCCTATTTTCTAAAATTCGTAATGCAACTTTAATCCAATTGAAGATGAGATAATTTAAAAATATATAATAATAGTTTTAAATCAACACCAAGTTAGTGTTGAAATTTTTACATATAATGATCTTTCTCTGAATTAAATGGGATCCATCATATTTTTTCTAATCTCATAATAATATCACACTACTTGTTTCTTTCAAAAACAAACTCTTTTCAATATATATATATCCTTCTGGCATTTATTAGAAAGAATACAGTAATTTTTTAATTTAAAATTGTTCCTCGTAGTATAAATTTTTTAAAAAGAATTTTAATTTCAAAATTGAGTTTTGAGAGGTAATTATAATAATCCTTTTATATGTACATTGTACATGTTATCAGTGATTGCATTTATATCTACATTATTTTATTTAAGTTTTGGAGCAATCTCAAAATGTAATCTTAAAACTTCATAAGAACTAAATCTAAATTTCAATGATTTGTATCTCCTAAAATGTATTTTTATTATCATTAAAATATTTTCATTTTTTTTATTCATAATTCAATAAAGTTTATAAAGAAGAATTTTTTTAATATTCATCTATTTTACTTTTAGTCTCAAATTTTTTTTATACTCTACTGAAGAATATTGAAATTCTTTAACCCTCATCCGACCACTTGAACACTATCGTGTTCACTGTTCACACTAAAGATTGAAACAAATTTCTGAAATTTTATAAAAAATCTACAAACCAAAAGATCAATCTTTAAGGTGAGTTTAACTTATTTAGATAAAAATTTTCAAGATATTAAGTTTCCAACAATAAATAATGCATAAAATCGAAATTTATATTTTTAACGCCATCTACCGGTTTTTAAAATAAATTTTTATCATTTTATCAGAATATGTATTTTATTCCAAATATATAATTAAAAATAACGGAAATTTACTGTTGGTATTTTAGTTGATATTTTTGCAGATTTTTTGCCTTGTATATATATAGGGGGTGTGAGTAAGGTTTGTTAGATAGTGACTTTTAATAACTTAAGATCTTGTGTTCGATCGCGCATTACGCCTACTTTCCTAATAGTTCGATACAAGTGGCCCAATGTGCCTTTTCAATGATAAAACCTTTTACACACTATAAAACCCTTTTTTTTCTATGAAAAAAAGAATTTTACTAATGAACTAAAACATAGAGGTTAGAAAAATTCTATCATAATGAAAGAGGGATGATTAACAAACTCAACATCAAATTATTATAAAAGAACAAGTTTTATTCTGAATGTACTTAATCAATTGGAAAGGAAGTGCTTATATACATGACAAATTTTTAGCAAACGCTCATGTAACATATGTTCACTTGTCTTTATAATACTCGATTTTGTTTTTCACTTGTAAACATTTTATATTTTCTGAGTTGATATTCATGTCTTCATTATCAGATTTAGCCTGTACAAGTTAAGAAGATTTTTTGTCCCTTGAAATAAAAAACATCATCTGAAGTTGAAGAAAAAAAGATTGGAATAATAATAATTGGGAAGTCCAATAACACATATATTTCTACATCTAATCTCTGTCCAAATAATATTAACTGGTCTCCAAATCCTTTTTTTCATCGTTTACTCTCAAGAGATATAATCAATTTTGTTCCTGGTACTTCAATTTCTCCTGGAGTATGAAGCTTTAAATTTATTTTTTGGAAATATTGTAAATAGTATTTTGCTGCACGCAAATCAAAAAGCTGAAATTAATAATGTAAATGATTTTCCAATTTCCAAGTTTTATACTGGTTGCGCAATCATAATTAGAGCTGGTAGTCATAAGGCAAATTTGGCGAGCATTGAAAGTTTATACAAAACTTCTGATTCTAAACAATTTTATGGTTGTGCTATGTCAAAAAATAGATTGAAAGAATTTCTAGGAATGTTATCACTAGATGAAAAATTATCTAAAAGACAAATGAAAAAATTGGGGGCTATAAGGAATGTATATGATCTGTTTGATTTAAATTTGACTAAATATTATACACCAAGCCCAAACCTTACTATTGACGAACAGCTTTACTTTTATCGTGTTTATGTTCCTAAAAGAAGTTACATACCACAAAAACCCTTAAGGTATGGTGTAAATATATTTTGGTTATTGGATGCTGAAAATGGGTTTGCTTTAAAATCTTTTTTTTACTTGAGAAAAGAAGAAAATGAACGTGCGAACGGCATTGCAAAAAAAGTTAGTTTAATAATATGATAAAAACCTGATATAATACTTGATTACAATAAGTATAAAGGAGGAGTTTATATAATGAACCAGAGAGTCGGAAATTTCACTTGCAGAAGGAAAACTAACAGATATCCGTTAATATTTTTATCAAACATTTTGGATACTTCTACTTTCAACTCGTTTTTAATTATGAAACAAAATGGATATAAAGATTCAAGGCTAAAGTTCCTAAAAAATTGACTCATTCTTTGGCTGAAAAGAGAAGTAAGATATAACAATTTATAATCAAAAAAAGATACTTTTTTGGCTTATGGTATGTTGCCAAATGCTTACTCCAATCATAATAATGTTAATGTGGTACAAAGAGCCAGCCCACAAACAAGATGCCATGTAAAGGAATGTAGAAAAACCACGAGATAGGAGTGTGGAAAGTGTAGTAAAAAATATGTAGTGATCATATAATTTTAGTATGTGAAAATTGTTCATAATTTCTATTTTTTAATAAAAATTTCAGTTTTACTTTTTCTTCTATTTAAAAATATGAGTGATAGACAGAAACAATCAGATGAAATTCCAGAGATGTTGAAGGTATTTTCAACAAATTAAAGTTCAGTAAGTTGATGATACTCTGTATATTTTAATCAAGTTATTCCAAGCTCCTATAAATAGAAAAGCCTAAAAAAGTGTTCACACGTTTATTCAAACATAATTTCCAAAAAATTTTGAATTCATATAATAATTTACTAACGAAAGATCAAAATAATGAATGTGTAAATTTTAACTAAAAAATTTTTATAAATAGAAAATATTTACAAACTTCTTTATTTTAACGCCATCTACATATTTTTGACGAAAAACATTCATTCAAATTTTACATGAAATATATGCTTTTATACAAAATCGACCATGCTAGTTTCATTTCTGGACTCAGATTTTGGATTTAAGGTCTAAAATATCCGGCAGCATTTATTAGTATAGTACTTTATATAATTATTTAAATGAAAAGCTGCTTTTGCAGATGAACTGTCAAAAAAAACATTCATTCAAATTTTATATAAAATATATGCTTTTATACCAAATCGACCATCCTAATTTCATTTCAGGGTTCAGATTTTGGATTTAAGGTTTAAAATATCCGACAGTATTTATTAGTATAGTACTTTATATAATTATTTAAATGAAAAGCTGCTTAAAATTTTTTGTCATATATAAATCATTTTTTGACAGCTTGATTGTTTTTGATAAAAAAAAATGGACATCACCACTGAATTAAGCATAGTTAAAAATAGGTATATATGTGTAAAAAACTTTATATCATTATTTAAATGAAATTTCTTTTTGAGATGAGCTGTCATATATAAATAAATTTTTTGACAGCTTTGATAAAAAAATGGACATCACCACTGAATTCAGCATAGTTGAAAATGGTTATATATGTGTAAAAAACTTTATAGATTATTTAAATGAAGTTTCTTTTTGAGATGAGCTGCCATATATAAATCAATTTTTTAACAGCCTTGATTGATTTTGATAAAAGAAAATGGACATCACCACTGAATTCAGCATAGTTGAAAATGGGTATATATGTGTAAAAAACGTTAGGAAATTATTTAAATGAATAGTTCCTTTTTGAGATGAGCTGTCATTATAAATCAATTTTTGACAGGTTTGATTGATTTTGAAAAAAATGTATATCACCTCTGAATTCAATAGTTGAAAATGGGTATATATGTGTAAAAAACATTAGATAATTTTTTAAATGTAAAGTTCCTTTTTGAGATGGGTTGGAAAATGATAAATCAATTTTTTGACAGCTTTGATTAAAAAAAATAGACATCACCACTGAATTCAGCATAGTTGAAATATAGATATGACATTGAAAATATTTATAAATTATTAAAAAATGGCACTTTTTTCAATTTATTACGATTGTGTTCAGGTGGGCAGATTGTATAATGGAAATTAAGCATTCTGATGAGGGTTTTAAATCTTCCGAAAATTGAAATATTGAGCAAATAATAAAAATTTATCAGAAAATTGTGATTTTCATTTCATAGCTACATTAAAATTAAATATATTTAATAAAAAATAGAAAAATTATAGGAAAACAATTTTATTAAAAAAAAATTCTATGATTTTTGAACTAATCAATGAGATGAATCGGATGAACTGTGAGAAATCTTTATTTGACTTGTCAATCCTAAAAAAATTAATATAAATAATTATTATAGATTGTGTTAAATAACTCTAATAATGGTTAGAGCGGACTTGTTTTACCACAACAAGAAAAACTAATGTATAAAATTATTTAATTAATCCTTTTTATTTTTTTTTAAATCGCTAGCTGTGGCTTTTACTACCGGTCATGAATCAACCTCTCAGATCAAAAGTTAATGCTTTTTCAACTAATTAACAAATAATTTACTGTCTATATGGACACACTACTGAAAATATGAATAGTTTACTTAAACTTTGAAGCAAATATTGATTAAAAATTTAACTGATGATAAAATTGTTATAAAAACATTAAATCAAACGTCAAATAATTTAAACACTAACTTGGTGTTGATTTAAAACTATTATTTTATATTTTTAAATTATCTCATCTCCAATTGGATTAAAGTTGCATTACGAATTTTAGAAAATAGGGTGTCATAAAAACTAATCTCAAAATAATTCAACTAGGTTACGAAATAAGTAAAATATTTTCAAAAAATTATTTAAATAGTTTTAATTAATGAGAACAATAAGGTTATTTTAGAAATTATTTCTTCAAGGATAATTAAAAACAAAAATTTCATAACTAGTTGTAATCTTATATAAATTAAAAATAAACCAAAGTAAATACACAATAATTAAAAAGATTTTTTTTAATAGTATTTAAAAATGTTTCTAAAAAAAAATAATATTACAAATGTAGCGCGGTAATTTTAAATTTTCAAATATTGGAAACATTAGAGACTGAAGTGGTTTAAGATTACGAAAATAAATTAATTATCAAAAAGTTCATATAAATACAAGTAATTTTTTTAAATACCTATATAAATGATTAAAATCAAAGAAATTGCTTAAAAAGAGTGAAATATGCATATGTTCGCGTATTTTATCACTACCCCTTTAAAAATAGAAGAATTGACAAATAGAGCAACTACAATTCTTAAAGATGTTAAAGTTGTATCCAAGAAACTGTCCAAAAAAGCACTTAAAATACTTTTTCCTTACAACGAAAGTTTAGTTAAAGAAAGAAAATTGTTTAAATACGGTACGAACTAAAGTTTTGTTATCTCAACAGAAGTCCCTAATGACTCAATAACTCGATTGATTTTAAGTAAGAATAAGATCTTGAAAGAACTAGTAATAGGAATAAATATAAATTCAAACCCTTGATAATAATGGAAATACTGAGCATAATTAAGAAACGCGATAAACTTTTTCACAAGCTAAAAACAAAAAAGAGTGGTTTAGAAAATAATAAATACCTTGCTTTGAGAAATAATATTAAGTATAAGATTAAAGGACTAAAAAAAGTCTTATTTAAAAAAATTTTCAAATTGCACTTCTACACAAAAAGTCTGGTCTAACATTAATAAATTTTTGAGAAGTAAATCTGATAAGAGAATTTCCATTAAAAAGGCGGTAAAAATTTTCCTGATAGTGATATAGCGAATAAATTTAATGAAAACTTTTCCTCTATACTCAACTTAACTTTTCCTGATCCTTTTATGTCATGTTTTGATCAAATAAGGTGTTTGAGTTTCAAATTTCTAATTCGGAAGAAATATTTCGTATATTAGTTTGAATTAAATGATACACGAGACATATATGGAATTTCAATGAATGATATAAAACTGATCAAATATTTGCATTTGTACAGTTTTGTGTTTTGCTATGAACTTGGTATAAGTTTGCCGGTCAAAAACGATCCTACGATACCCTGATACTTTTCGATAATTCTCATTTTTCTTCCTGAAATTCTATCATGTTGTCACAGTTAGCTAACCCCTTAGGAGTAAATATTTCGTTAATGAAACATTTAACCTTGCTTTCATTCATACCAATTTTATCTTTCAACTGTCTTATCTTTAATATGTCGTGTACATAAAGTTATTTACGCATAAGGTATACAAAGTTTGATAGCTTTTAAAATAGCATACTCTTGATCAGTTCCAATGGCAATTCCTCTCAAAATGTGAGGTATTCTTTCTAATAAATAGTTAATATGAGAAAAAAAATCAGCATATGTTGCACAATCTGCTGAAAAGTGTAGTAAAACAGGTCCAAAAAATATTACATTTTTTCCGCTTTGCCTTGAAACTATATTTATATTTTTGAAAACAGTTGTTGTTATATAACAATAGCTTAGATTAAAAGTTCTATCGATTCTGAGTATTGAACAAAAATTTTCTTGGAATACTATACAATCTTTTAGATGTGTAACTTGGTTATCGGTATAACAACTGGATCAGAAAAAGTTACAAAGCTTAATACTAAATTTTAATTAAAACTATAAATTAAGAATAAAAAGTTCAAACACACTAATTTTTTATTTAAAAAAACAGTGATATTTGAACTTATATTTTTTTCTTTTTAACAAGTTTTTTTTCAATTCAAAATTGCTGCCCATATTTTAGCAATACCCTGTGTGTAAGTAGGAGATAACTAAGCACTTTCCAACGTTGGTTGATATGCTTGCATCAATTGCTAACTTGGGGATTTGTAAGGATGGGTAGTGGGTTTAGGATCTAAAGTAGAAATAAGAAAGCTTGGTGAGGTGAAAGAGTATAAATTAGGTTGCCTGTGTATGATTATGCAAGGTGTTTAATAAGGGTGGAGTTAAGTGTTGGTGGGTAGAGAGTAATGGTTCTATTGTATTAAGGAAAAGAGAGATGTGGTGAATGATTTTGGGGTATGATAAGAATTTTAGTAGAGAGGAGGGAAGATCTTTAATATATAAATGAGTTTTTTCAATGAGTTTGGTTCGTTCTGATGAGAATATTGGGCAATAGAGGATAATGTGAATTAGAGTTTCGATATGAGGGCAGCCGAATCTGCAAAAAGGGTTAGAGTGCAAATTAAAATTGTAGAAGTAAGCGTAACAAGGGCAATGTGAGTTGAACCATCTTATAATATTGCGAGGAAGAGTAATGTTTTTATTTAGTGCAAATTGAGATAAGGGGGTAGGTATGTTGTTTGAGTAAAGCCATTCGTTTGTAGTTGAGATATTTATGGATGTTTCAAAAGTGGATAGAGGGAGGGCGTGGGTTAAGACATGTTATGATGTTATGGATGTTGATTTACATAAGAGATCTACTAAAAAAATTTCAAGGAGGAGGAATGGGCGGGGCACCAGAATAGTTTAATTGAGAAATGGTTGCTACGGTTGATTAATTTCTTGGCTAGGTTTAGTGTTGAAAGGGGAATTTTTCTGTCAAGTTGTAGGTCTTTTATTATGTTTTGTGAGTCTGTGAAAAAGATTATGTGCTTGAATTTAGATGTAAAGAAGGTTAGGTTATCAATGATGTGGTTGCATGATGTTAGGAGTGCTAGGGTTTCAGTTTCGTATGCGGAGGTGTTATTGTCTGTTTGCATTGTTGTGTGAAGAAAGGAGTGCTTGTATTGTGATTAAAAAAAGCGCATGCAGCGGTTGCTTTGTTGCGTGATTTTGAACCGTCGGTAAAAATTGAGAGTTGGTGGTGCGCATTTGAGTCGCGTTGGTGTTTTATGAGGTTGAGTGCTAAGAATTTATGGTGGCATATATGAGTTGAGTATGGGGTCGATTTCGATGGGTGAACTAGGGAGTATGGGTGTAGGTGTGGTAAAACATGGTAGTGAGTAAGTTGTGGCATATATTGTTCAAGAAGGGAATTGAAAAAGGTAAGAGAAGGCGAGGTGTGAGTTGAGTAAAGTTTCGTGAAGTTATGTGGAGTTGGTGTAAAGTGGAAGGTAGTAAGATATTTTTAATTATGTTTTTCTTAAGGTTTAGGTGTAAGGGTAGAGTATGTGTAAGAAGTTCAAGTTTTGCTGTAGAAGTAGTGTGAAATGCGTTTGTTATTGTGAGTAAGCAAAGGCGGTGTATTTTGTTGAGGTGGGTTAATGAGTTTTGGAATTTGAGTGAGCTTCCCCAGGCAAGTGAGCCATATTGTATGACTGGAAGTATGATAGATTTGTAGATGTACTTTGAGATTTTTGGATGAAGACCCCACTTATATGAGATAGCTTTTCTTAGAGAGAATAGGGTTGGTGAGAGTTTTGTGTATATGTTTTTGAGGTGGAGTGTAAATTTTAGATTAGATTGAAATGTGACGCCTAGATATTTTATGTGTGATTCAGGAGTGAGTGATGATGTGTTTAGTTTCTGTGGTAGTGGAGTTATTCTTTTTCGTGTGAAGTGTATAAGTTTTAGTTTGTTTGAGTTGAAGGAGACTTTGTAGTTGGTGGCCATTGTTTGTATTTGTGTGATTATATTAGCAGTGCAATTGATGTTGTTTAGTTGTAGTGTGTTTGAGAAGGTGAATAGGATGTCATCAGAGTAGCATTGGGGAAAGTCGGATTTTGAGTTGATAAAATTAAGAATGGGGTTGATGAGAATTAGCCATAGGATATCTGATAGGCTACCCCCTTAGTGGAGAGAGTTAGTTTCTGAATGTATGTATTGTTGTTATGTAGTAGGATGACAATGCGCTTTTGAAGGTAGTTGTTTATGAATTTGATTATGTATGTAGGGTATTTTTTGTCGATGAGGTTATTGATGATTGCAGGGTGCCATGCTGCGTTGAAAGCATTTTCGATATCAAGAAATGTGGTTGTCGCGATATTTTGGTTATTTAATGTTTTTTCTAGGTAAAGGGTTAGGCGAGATAGGACTAATTCGGTGCTTTTATTTGTTAATATGCGAATTAATTTTGGTGTATTAGATTTTGCCTAGGGTTGGTAATAGAGAAATTGGTCGCCAGTTTTTGATTTAATTGTGGTTTCGATTTGGTTTGGGGATTAGCACTAGTTTACATATTTTCCAAATATTTGGGAAATAGCTTAGTCTGAGGAAGGCGTTAAATATGTTGAGGAGATGAGGGTGTAGTATGTGGTAGGCTTTCTTCACGTGTTTAATGGAGATGTAGTCAAGGCTGCTAGAAGATTTGGTTTTCATAGAATCAATGGTTTTGTTTAGTTCTTTGATTGTAATTTCTGGGTGTGAGTTAATGGAGTTATTTAGTAGGTATGTTTTTGTTTCCATTCTAATAAGTGTATGGGTAATATTGTCGGTTACATTAGTGTCGGCGGGAAATTGAGTGTTAAGTGAAGGGTGGTTGATAAATATTGAACCTTGATTATTTGAAAGATTAGAGTGATGCTGTATGTTTTTTGTGTGTAAGTTTGTTGATGATTGACCATGGGTTTGTTGGAGTTTGATTAAAATGTTTCCAGGCTTGTTTTTTAGCTCTCTTAATTTCTGATTGATATTGAGTTTAAAGGAAGATGTAATATTAGTGCGCACAGTTAGGTAGAGATGCGTTGCATTTTGAAGATATGTGACCGTATTTTAAGCATTTTTCGCATTGTTTAACTTTTGGTTTTAGAGTGGTGAGGATTACTAGGTGGTGGCCTAGAAAGATTTTGGGTTGAGTACATAAGTATTTATATATTTCTGGGTTGCTTGGTTCTAAGATTATAGTATAGCTATATGTGACGGTTTTTCCTAGTTGTATGGGATTATCGAGTTTGCCTATACCGTTAAGGTGTGGGTTTTGTTCTTCAATAGATTTTGTGATTTGGGTTAATGTTATATCGGTAGGGATGCCACGTAGTATGAATTTTGGTTTTTGTGGAGGTAAGTCATTAGCATTTAGACCGTTTTTTATGAGCGTAGTTCTGGCGGTGACTTTTTGATCTATATTTTTGAATTGGAAGTAGATGGTACCGGAGTGGGATGATCTTGTTTTGGTGATCGATAGGGAGTTATTTTTGGTATCTAGATTTTTGATGACATCTTGGCGGTGAATGGCCTTCCCTTTTTTAGTTGAAATGTTGTTAGGTGGAGTGATTTTTAATGTTAGGTTATGTTCAAGGTGTTTTCTAGTGTGTGGAGTAATTTGCGTATTTATGGGGAACTGAGTGTTGAATTAGGATATGATTGAATAGGGCCTAAACTAGCAGCATTAGCGTATGATTGTGTTGAGGTTGACTTAATGTTTTGGCTTTCGAAAGTTTTTATATAATGTATAGCTATGTTGTATTTTAGATTATTATATAGTATTAGATCGTTTGAATTTAGTGTGGTATTAGCTATATAATCATCGAATAGATGATTTTAAATGTCGGTGGTAGATTCGGGGTAAGAGCGTGCCCTTTTTTGTCATATTAGTGGGAGAAAATCAGTGAAGTTAATTAAAATAATATTATATATGGATTGAAAATTAGCTAATGAAAAGTAAAAAATATGTTTAAAGATTAGTAGTAATGTATTTATAAAGGAAAATTAAGTTTTCAAGAGTTTATAAAAAAATTAAAAAGGCCTAGGAGTCATTTTAGAACGAGTTGAAGTTGATCACAAACTATGAAAAGGATAAAAAAAAAGGAGCAATACCCTGTAACAATAATAATTTTACCTTGAATAAAATTAAGTCTAAATATGTGGTGATTTCAAAAAAACGTATGGCCTTTGATTATTTAGAATGAACAAAATTGATGTAGTGGATGAAATAAATATACTTCGGTTGACTATTAACAAAAAATTATTAGTGATCATGCAAATCAAATTTCGCTGAACTTGAATCGAGTTATAGGGATTTTGTACCAAGTCAAAAATATATTTCCTCTTAGTATAAAGCTTATGATTTACAAGCAACGATGATATATACAACAAAGATTTTTTTGCTAAAAAAATTTAAATGATCAGCTGGAAAATATTTTTGGAAAGTTAATTACCTAGAATTTATCACCTGTCTATAATACCAGAAATTCGAAAAAAACCACTAAGAGTCAATTATAGACTTAAAAGTTGTGATTTCTCAACTGTAAAAAATCTATCGAGTTTTATAACAATAACAAATCACCTTACAAAACAATATCTATCTTTGCTAGTATCTTGAGTAAACCTTGATTGTATCAAATGTACATAACCTGTCTACAACGGTCTCTCGTGGGACCCTTTAAAACTGGACGTTATGAACAGGTGACCGTTGTATGAACGTTCTAACTCAAACATCAAAATGAACACTTATATTTTCACAAAAGTATTTATTGAAAAAAATCATTCTACGTGCACTTTTTTCTTATAGCAATACACATTTTTAAATGGCCAAATTAGCCCAAATAAAATTTTAATTTACTTTCCTGACTGAATATATGTGTAGGTAAAATATGAAGAATATATAAGATAAAAAAATTTGGTAAAACAAATGTTATCTCTTCTCATTTATTTTCAGTGAACTTTCAAAGCGCTCTCCAAAAAAACCTATTTTTTTCGAGGAATCAAAGTGTAAATCAAACCTGCACTTAAATTATGGAAAACTAATTCAAAAGTTATAAGTAAAAAACGAAGATTAATTTGTAAAAAAACGAAAACTAAAATAATTTTCTAAAAATCTAAAAATAAGTAGTTCAAAATTAGAAAATATAAAAAATATGCACCTTTCATCTGCTAATTATGAAGAAAACTGAAAAATACAAAATTATAAAAAAAAAAGAATTTTATTATTATTACAATGGTAATGAAGCCCATGGATGCAGCAATTTGTTAGGATGCATGATCGAATAATTCAAAAGTTATAAGCAATATAAAAAACTCATTTGCTATGGTGTGATTTTTTATCGCACATTGTCGGTATAAATATAATAAATATATACTCTTCGTTAAAAACAGTAAAATGCTAATTCGCAATACCTTATATTACAGGCATGTCCAACCTTTTTTCTGTTTGGTTCGACTTTTTTTCAAAAAAAATTCAGCGATCTACTGAAAAATATATAAAGGAGTGGCAATTTTTTTGAATTAAAACACGTAAAAATTTTATTAAAACGATAATGAACATAATATTGCACGAAAAATTAAAACTATGACATGAAAAAAAACAAAAAACCAATATTTTTTTGAAGACACTTGAATTTGCATTTTTTCAACAAGTTTTTCAATATTTGGATTTTGAGTTGTCAGTGCTATTTTCAAGCAGGAATCAAATGATCATTTGTCAGTTTTGATCTGTTTTTAGTTTTAATGATATTCATAATAGAAAAAGTGGATTCACACAAATATGTGGAACCAAAAAATGCCGAAAAAGTAGCGTATATTTTCCAAATGCTCGGGTATTTAGTTTTCTGAATGTACTTTTTGAAATCAGATTCCTTCAACAATGTTTTCAAAGTTAAGTCCCATTTGAAAATGATTAGTTCGTCCTACAAGTCAGCTAGACTCTTGAAATCAAACTTGTAAGATTGCTGGCCAAATTTTCAATATCAACTTCTTCATGAAAAGGATTGGATAAAAAAGTTAAAATGATTCGGACCTCTTCAAAAAAAGCAAATCGTTTGTTAAACTCTTTCTGAAGTGAAAATAAACTTTCGAGATATTTTTCAATAGAAACATTCTTTTTATTTCTGATTCTCATTTAATTGATAAATATTTGTGTGAAAAATAAAAAATGAAATGAGTATATTCGTTCATCTTGTGCTACATGTCTACATGACGAAAACGGATCAGTACTTAGAAAGTCGAATATGTTCTTCAATTAAATCATTATAAAATTTTTTGAAAAAAAATTTTAAATAAAATTTTCGCTCATATAAAAATTTTCATAAAGCATCTCGCGATCTACCTGAAGTCCTTTCACGATCGACTGGTAGATCGCGATCGACGTGTTGGACATCTCTGCCTTATAATATAAGCAATGTATTCTGAAAGCCAATAAAAAGGCTTAACTTTCGTATATTGCATAATAACAATAATATTTATCTTTAAAAATAAAAAAACAAATAAAATTTCGGCAACTATTTATAATCGTATACATTATGCACTAGCTTAAAATTTTGGCGAATAATCCAACAGGGGCGCACATCCTCAAAATTATTGGGGGACGAAATTTTTTTCTTACAATTTTCAAAATTAGTGGTCTGGAAATACCACGGGAGACCAAATATTCAAGCAATCCTTTAAAATAGAGTGTATTCAGCGCATACCTAAACTCCTAAATTTATAAGACTACTTTATATTTTTTTTACAAAATTGGTGAATATAAATACTATACTTCCAGCGAAAATATTTTAATTAAATTTGCATATCGAATATAGTGCGCAGAAAAAATGCCCCCAATTAAAAAGTAAGAAAAAATGCCCCCAATTAAAAAGTAAGAAAACATGCCCCAATTAAAAAGTAAGAAAAAATGCCCCCAATTAAATAGGAAAAAATGCCCCAATTTAAAATTAGGAAAAAATGCCCCAACACAAAAAATTATTAATTAAAATTAAAAAAAATTTTTTTTTTTAAAGTTATGTCAAATAAAGATTTTTTGTAAAAAAATAGTTAACTTTTCATCTAAAACATTTAAAATTTAATTAAATTAAACTAAAAAACTCAGCATAGGACAATTTTTTAAATACAAAAATTTTTTTATAAAACAGCAAATATTTTTGGACTTTGTGTGTATCAGAACACTTTCTAAATATAATTTGTATTATAACTGATTTTAAGAACACATTCCCACAAATCTGCACCTTTGCTATTGTTTTAAAGAAAACGGTACCAAATAAAAATATTTATATAATTTAAAAAAATCCTGAAAATCAAAAATTAGGGGGCATTTTTATCTACAACCATCGAATATACACTAGTTTAAAAAAATCCAAAAATTATTAGGGGGTGGAATAGGCTTTTCATTTGAAAAATGAAGTAGTCTACCAGGCACATTACAGGAATTGATGAAAGGATATTTGATTCATAGAGAAAAAAAAATAACTGAAGGTTGGATAGTTTTATATGAGTGAATGTAGTCAAAAGGCAAAGAGTCTACTAGACACCCTGGGATGTTTATATGAAAAAATGTGATTGATTCAGGGGCAATGGTATAAAACGAAGTTATAATTGTGCAAACAAAAAATTAAGATCGCATTATTTCATTTTACTCAGCATCATTCAAAAATAGTTTAAAAGCTAAATTTATACAAGCTACAAAAAGTAAAATAACTTTTAACATTTTGCAATAATTTGCCTTTTATAATAACTTTTAAGGAAAAAGTCTATCAGAAAAAGTTATATAGTTTCAACAAAAAATAAAAAATTTTAGAGTATAACTTAAGTTTTTTGAAAACTAATTTGACGTATCCCCTACAGCATACTCTATGGGTGGCATGGCAGGTTGGTTGAGATGATGGACATAGCACGGAAGCCTCTGGATTCGATTCCTCATCGATACGAATTTGTTCATAGTTTGACATAAGCGGTACATCAGTACCTGGTCAATGAAAATACATCCGCTGCACCTAACCTTTTACTCAAAATTGAAAAATTTGCTACATAATTAACATAAGAAAGGAAACAAAATAAACTAATAAAGCACTTTTCACTATTTTAAAATGGAACCGTCTGTTCCTAGAATAATTTCAAAATAATAGGAGGCATAAAGAATGAGAGTTTATTTGATATTTTCAAGTTTTTATAAGCAGCAAAAGCCAACGTTTAAGTAGCTAAACCTTATAATTAAAAAATTATTTAAATAACGGTCGACAGACATTTCGCCCCATAGACAATTTGCCCCCTGACAAATTGTCTCATAGGCTATTAATTTCATCCATCTTTGCTTATTATATGTGTAAAATTATTAAAAAATTTTATATTCTTGTTTATTTTATCTCTATTAAATTATTTCAAATTAATCAATTTATCTCTTAATTTTTTAGAATTGTCCATGAGACAAAATGTCTTATAAAAATAACGGGGCGAATTGTCCATGAAACAAAATGTCTTATGAAAATGAACTGTCTTATGAAAATAATGAGGCGAACTGTCTTATAAAAATAATGGGGCGAACTGTCTTATGAAAATAATGGGGCGAAATGTCCAAGGACCAAACTATCATAAATCAAAGTATACGAGAAAAGAAAATCATTGCGTTTTTTGAATATTTCTGTTTACAAATAAAATTCTGACAGCTGTCATAAATAGATCAAGTACATTTTTAACAACTGAAACATTTTGTTTCGATATTATATTTTTATTATAATAATCGACAAATTTTCTTAAAAAAATGATTTGATTATGTACACTGTTACTTATAAAATTTAACAATCGAACATTCTAAAAAATATTTCTGCTCAAATATTAAGCAAATAGAGTATTCTTGCTTTTAAACTAAATAGATAATCAAAATATTCATTCCCAAATAACTATTGAAAAAATTTCTTGACTTGAAAAAATTAAAGTTTTCAAATGTTACAAAATGTAGCAAACGTAGTGATAAAGATTAAGTGACTTTTGTTGAAATAAAATTCTTAGGGCGAGTCTAACAGTATTCATTGATATAAAATTGTAACGATTGAAAACTATTAATTTAACTCTAAATGCAAATTAGACAGAAGCAGTGGTGTAGCCAAAAAAAAGTTAATAAAAGGGGAACAATTTAAAAAGAAATAACTTGCGCAACATTATTTATACTTTCTTGATCCTTTCATTGGAGAAATGTTCAAAAACTGATATCGTATAAGATGCATGGCGCACAATGCGATACATAGGAGTGTGGGCACGGCCCTCAGGCCCCAGCCTAGCTACGTCTCTGGAGAGAAGATGGCTTGAATGAAAGAGAGCTTGAGTGAATGATTGAGTTTTAGCAGAGAAAGCGGAAGAGTAAATTTTGGCTTTCTTGTGTGCATTTTGAAGAAATGGATTATTATTATATACCTCTCACGCATCGTCTGTAAAATATGTTCGATAGGAAAAAAGCGATCATACATGTTTTATAAACAAGCAGTAATTCTTACTTATAAAAAATTATTGCGGGGGGGGGGCGAAATTTTATAAAAATCTACAAATAAATTTAGGTTGTGAGAGTAGAGTGGTTTTATAATTGTCTTGGAAATTGTTACAAATTAAAGGTGAAAATTTGTCAAAATGTAACAAGCTTTAGTTTAAAATTGCCAAAGTGGAATATTATTATTTTTCGTACACTGTCGGTATAAATATAACCAATGCCCTTCGTTAAAATCAGAAAAGTAGTAAAGAACTAAAAGTTTCTTTTTTAGTTGAGCTGTTAAATATCAACCAATTTGACAAGTTTGATTGATTTTTATAAAAAATAAATGGCACGATCAGGTTCGCAAACAATCATTTAGTAGGTTCACGTGAAAATTTGGAATCATTCAAGAAAAACCGAGGGGGCTAAAATAGGCCCCGCTAGAGAGGAAATGAAAATAGGCCGTCACTAATAAGGTGTGTACATTTTTTCAACAAAATTTTACTAAAAACTTATTTTTGTTTTTATTAAATGTAAAAATATAAGAATGTAATTTTAAATTTACATAGTTTACTATTAAAATGTACAAAAGTTTTCGGTTAGATAACTTTATTCATATTTTTATTAAAAAAATCATTCATCACGTTTTTTAATGTTTGCTTTAAATATGATTAAAAAAGTTCCATCTTAATTGTTTGGCTTATTTAAAAGAACAGGAACTATTGCAAATAAGCCAAAAACGAGTAATTCTCAGAAATTTATATATAAAAACACTTTATTAAAATGTAAAACAAAACAAAATTATTCTTGATACTTTCCCAGAATATCAGAATCTCTGAATATGTGATAGTCCTAAAAGAAAAAATAAGCTAAAAGAACCAAATAATTTTTTTGGAAATACTTTATCTTCAAATTTAACAGTAGTTCCACCATACTCAGGCAATAGAACCACATCACCAGCTTTTACAGAAAGTGGTACAAAATCTCCACTCTAAAAATTACTTTATAGAATAGTTTTTCAAAAATAATAAAAAAATACATCATTTCTGCGTCCAGGTCCAACCGAAACAACCTTCGCATTTAAAACTTTTCCTTGAGCCTTTTCAGGAATCATTATTCCTCCCTTCGATTTGGTTTCTGCTGCAAACCTTTCAACTAAAACACGATCAAAAAGAGGCAAAAACTTTTTAATATTGTGAGCCTAAAAAATAAATGAACATGTATAAATATATCAGCATATTCATTTCAAGACAAGCAAAAGGTTACCATGTTATAGTATTATTAGGGCAGTTAAGTTTTGTTAGACTTTCGGAGCAACAGGGATAAAAAGTGTAAATTCAGCCAACCTATTTAAAAGCTGCTTTCGAGCATTAAACAATCTACAAACTATTAGAGCAGTTATGTAAAGGTCAGCGTTGTTTTTAATACTACTTCTAAAACACATTAAGTTATTTTTTTATAAAGTTGCTATAAAAGAAGTTGTAGATATTAGGTCAAACAGGATTTAATTTTTTAATTAGAATAGAGAGATCAAGATTAAGAACATAAATGTTATAAAAACCGAATGAAAGGATGTTCCTATCATCTTTATAGCAATAGGACTTATCAATAGAAAATGATTTATGCTCAAAATATAGTTAAACCACTCAAATGTAGATTAATAATATTCTAAGTATATTAAATGATCCTTCTCCCGCACTAGTTATAGGATTAGTGATATGGACAACCTACATGACCCCACAGAAAATTAAACTCCAAATACTTAAAAACCTAATAAATGTATGATCTTCAAATTTAAAAAAAAATCACCCTATATGCTTAAAAAATCACTTTAACTGCTAAATTTTACCAAATACCGATGACACAACCCATATTAAGAGAATAAAAAAATTTCAGTGCATTAGAAAGCGCCTAACCTATAAAAAGTTGGCAGGCTCTAGGCTATACAAATTCAAAAAAAGGAATCATCGACAAATTATTTTAATATTGTGCCTATGATTTTGAAAATATATTAAGAAATCATATACAAACAAATACACAATTTATTATTTGATAATTCGTAATTTTGCTTTAGAAAATAATCATTGGACGGTTTATTGAAAACGAATCTTCTTGTTTAAACAACTTAACAGCCCTTCAAAAAAATAAAATACCATTTGCACGTGATCTAAATACGCGTTGTATTATAACTTAAAAAATTACGAATTTGTATTAAATTTTTATTCAATAAAAAAATATATAATTTAGTTAAACTTTGTAAAGAAGTCGCAGGCTAGAAGCGTAAAATGGGTCACCCTATCAGGGGTATCAAAATCAATTTGAAGCATATCGGAAATATTTTAAAAATAATGGTTTGCTACACTTTTTACCAAATATATATTATATATTTTCAGCATTTTGAAGTACATCTTTTAAGGGGTGGTGAAACTAAGACCTAAAGCTGGAGGTTCTAGAGGTAAAAACTGCAGCAACCCTTAGCCTCTTGCTATCCGCTACTGATATTATAGAATAAAAAATTATTTCCTATAAAAAACGTTGAAAAAATTAAAAATAATAATCTTCAAAATATCTTTGAATAATTTTGATACACCTAATAGCAAAAAAAATATATACAATCATTCAGAAAGCATATAAACTAAAATTTGAATAAAATATAAGTGAAACACATATTTGATATAAAAAGAAAATATTTTAAGAAAAATGAGAAATTAAAAAAATTTGAAACCATGATGGGAAAGGTAGTGTTCTTTTTGTGGATTTAGACAAAAAAGATCGAATAAATTCCTTCTAGAAATTTACTATTTAATTTTAATCACATAAAAAATTAAATTTAAGTAGAAAAATATATGACATTAAAATTCTTAATATTTTATTTAAAATTTTTAAACGAATCAAATAGTAATTAATTAAAAATTTATAACTTATTAGCGCACATTATCGATAAAAAGTTATTAAAAGAAAACTTTATTAAAAAAAAAGAAAAGAAATGAAGATATAGATACATACTACAAAGAGAAAATAAGAAAGAAAGAAATTTATTAGAGTACACATGTTTGTTGTTAAATAATAGTCATAATATTTCACAAAGTTACAAGTTATAAAGATTCAAAAGCTATGTGAAAATAAGTTTCCTTATGAAGATTATTAATTTACAATAAATTGTTTTGAAGAAGAAGAAGAAGATTTATTAATTGATAAAATAAAATTGGAATACACCACTAAAGATATAAAAAAAAGAATTTAATAAGGAATTTAAAACATTGCATATTTATAGTTGGGAAAAAATTCAAAACGCCTACAAGCGGCTGATATGAAATTAAAAAATGTGTTATGTTTTGAAACATAAAAAATTACATATTATGACACTAACAATTATTATTACATGAGAAAAAACTTTGAGTACAGCAATATCTAGAATAACAAATATAAAAGAATACAAAATACTTTTTTAAGATAAATTTGAAACTTTATAGTTTAATAGAGTTATTTTTATAGATTTAAGCATTCCAAAATAGATCGTTTCGAATACCATGAAAATTATTGAAAATAAAACAAGCAATTTTGAGTTTGAAAATCTATTCGATATTTAATAAATTATGTCTTCTAAATATCCAAGATTAGTGTGACAGAAAATCAGGATCAAAAAAATCAAATTTTTTTAGGATA
Source organism: Nectonema munidae (assembly GCA_030549495.1). Classification (NCBI taxonomy): domain Eukaryota; kingdom Metazoa; phylum Nematomorpha; class Nectonematoida; family Nectonematidae; genus Nectonema; species Nectonema munidae. The sequence continues at coordinate 26,741 of JAUIRK010000987.1, forward strand.
ATTTCTAATTTTGTCTTATTTTGATATTGTAGAGAGAAAGATTTGTATAAAAACCGTTTAATTTCTAGCGAAATAAGCTTCAAAACTTGTTTTGGATATAAGTAAAGAATTTAAAGAAAAGTTATAAGTGCAATCATTGAATAAACTTTTTCGTGTCAATCATAAAATTATTCTTTGAAAACCAATCTTGTAACAAGTTTATACCTCTGCTAAAAATTTCAGACTGATAGAAAGTAACAATCCTTAACTTAGAAAAGGATGGCAAATTGCACACATATCATCCGCATAAAGTAATAGACGAAAAGTTTCAAAAGTTGAAAAATATCATTTACCTATATATTAAATAACATTGAACCTAAAACCGATACGTGAGAAATATCAGATTTCATAGGTAGAGAATTACATAAAATATAATTAACACATATTCTTTTAAATCGATTTGTTAGATAAGATAACATAAAACAAAATGAACTTTTTCAAAAAAGAAAATTATATAGGTTCTGAATTAATGTGGTATAACAGACTCTATCAAAAGCCTGAGATATATCTAGAAAGAGTGAAACAATGTTTTCCTTTTTTCAAGCAAATTATTAATTTCGTAAATAAAATAAGAATGGAAGCCCTGCCAAATGAGAATGTTTCACATTGTAGGCTAAGCGCTCCCAAAAAGAAAAAACTAAAGGTTGAGGAAATACAGTCAAATTTAAAGACTTTATAAAGAATAGACCAAGGGCTGTTCGAATATAACTAAGAATTCTAAGGACTGTCATATATAGAATGAGGTATTTGGCTAAACTCATTGTGATAAAGAAAAGCTTTAGCATACAAAGATATTAAATTGTAAAAGGAAAAATTGCAAGATAAAGAATCTTCAATTTTTAAGGATTCTCAGAAACTACTGGAGAAATCCACACAATGAAAATATTTCTTTCACAAGTGTCAATGATGTTTATATATGTTAATATATTATGTGCCATTATTATTATTTGTGTTGTACTGGTTTCAATTTAGACCTTATGTTATTGCACTAAACTTTTATATTATGTATGAGTTGAATAAAATTTAATATTTGCGCATTCATAATAAGATGGAAAGTATGTAAGATTTATTAGTATTATCATAGAAATAGGAAAAGGAATAGTTTGGGGCTCTGACTCATCTAGCTATAATTTTGCGAATCGGACTTCACCTTATTATAAATTTTCGACTCCAACACTACCCAATTATAATTGTAGACAGTGCCCGCGCTACCTATATAATTTTGGGGCACGTGCCCCCCTGTATTAATCTTCCCCCCCCCCCCCCGCCACCTAAAATTTTTGGTTTTGCCCCATGCACTTTTTAAAGGAAAAATAAATAAGCAAAAATTGTATACAATAATCTTATATAAATGCTGGTGTATGTGTATGTATAATATGAGATTTCTATATGTTTTTATACAGAAGTACTTCATGCTTTTCAGCAAAGTAATATAGGATATAAAGTAATTATGAAAACTGTGCTTTTTAATCACATATGCCTCTGCATAGCTTATGAGAGAAAAAGAAAAAAAGACAAAAAATTTTTGCAAATGTGTTTCTTTGCCCCATTTCAGCCCTCCTTGAAATTTAGCTTTAGCGCGGGCACTGATTGGAGAAATATAAATGCTCTATTGACACATCTCTAACTTCAACTTGCTTACAACTTTAAAAAGTTCATTATCTATTAACTATTGTTATTTATGGATAGCATGCATGGTTGTAGATCACACGAATATTTTGCCACTTAGACTCTATCTATTTATAATTTTGTGACTGAATGCTCGTTAAACGACGGTATGCATTATATACTAGTTAAAACTTATAAATTAAAAAGAGAATTCTTGAATTACTGTAACAAAAATAATTTAACATTTCAAGATAATTCTGATAAAGAAATATCTCTAAATTAAATTATTCATAGTGAAATTTCTTTCAAATTTTATGGAAATAATGAAGTGATTATAAATTTTTTATGTTTTTTTCGTATTTTGATTTATGACAATTAAAATTTTTAAGAAAAATATTCGAGAGAGAAATAAGAGGTAAAAAATGATCGAAACTAGACGATTTAAGTCTAGATAGCAAATAAAAAGTGTTTTTTTCAAAGGATAATTTGATATTGATTAGTTGATATATAGCATTTTCACTTTAAGTTGGTACTTTTTCATTTTAAGTTCGTCTTTTGTCACTTTAAGATAGTCCTTTTTTATTTTAAGTTCGTCCTTTTTCATTTTAAGTTCGTACTTTTTCATTTTAAGTTCGTCCTTTTTCATTTTAAGTTCGTACTTTTTCATTTTAAGTTCGTCCTTTTACATTTTAATTTCGTCCATTTTCATTTTAATTTCATCCATTTTCATTTTAAGTTCGTCTTTTTTCACTTTAAGTTCGTCCTTTTTCACTTTAAGTTAATCCTTTTTCATTTTAAGTTGGTCCTTTTTAATTTAAGTTGGTTCTTTTTCATTTTAAGTTAGTCTTTTTTCATTTTAAGTTTGTCCTTGTGACTTTAACATTAAATCCGTATTAAAAGCATGTTCAAATTAAAAAAAACTAGGAACTATTTTTCCAAATTTCAAGATGGTTTTTACTTTAAGAAATGTAAAACAAATTAATTAAAAAAACGAATATACAAATTAAAAATATAATAATTTCATATTCCTTTTCGCAAGAAACTTAGTTAGAAGCTAAAATGAATTGTTATTTTAGTACTTCTTGAAATTTATTCCTCATTTTCAATTATTTGTGCAAGTTTCAGAGTTTTCTCTTTACATTTGGAAATGATTTCTTATTTAATTTTGCTGAATTTCAAAATATCTCATAAGCAAGCTCTCAAAATCAGTTTCAATTTAATTTTTTTTTTAAATATTTGGCTTATAAACAAAAATTAAATTTGTTTTTTTAATCAAAAACTCATAAATTTTCCACTTGATTTTTGTTATTATTAAAAAAATTTTGATAAATAAGGTCATAAACGGGTTGGACTTTTTACCCAAATACACACAAATATGTTCTTTATTTACAAATAAGAACCTGAAATTAAAAAGAATATTAGATAAATGTTTTAAATAAAAGGATATACAGATATTTACACATATTAGATTGAAAGCCAACAGACAGTTTTCGAGTCTTTTCGACCTATAAACTGCATCAATACAACAAACAAACAAACATATTAGTAATTATTTAAATTAAAAAATTATTTTGTGTTATTAAACTTTTATAAAATAATTATATTATTATTTAGAAATAATTATTATATTTTAATTAAAAAAAATTGAATACCTAATTATATAATTAGCTATAATTAATAAAATATTATTCTATATAGCTATTTAAGTTTTTTTGTATATAAATAATATTTATTTAACACATAAAAAATCTGAGCTTCGATTATTTTTAGGGTCTACCTCTCAGCTTACCCTTTGAAGTCAAGGGGTTAAATCCCAAAGGCCACGGACTCTTAAAAACAAAATCACCAAATCTGAGATTAACCATCTCAAGTATAATGCGAGCATATAGCATTATAGCAAAAAGAGCTTTGATATCCAACAACCAAATAAAAAATCAAGTTATTTTAATGTTTTAAATTATTTTTTAATTTTTTATAATTCAATTTCAAATTAATTATTTATATTAAGATGAAGATATTAAGAACTTAAGATGGAAAAAAAAGAAACTTAAAATGAAAAAGGAAGAACTTAAAATGAAAAAAGACGAACTTAAAATGAAAAAGGAGGTACTTAAATTGAAAATGCTATATATTAACACCAATTCAAAGAGTTGAGATTACCTTGAATTTGTCTTTATAGAAGTCTAACACTTTACTTACTATTTTATAATAAGAAATTAGGCGATTGACAAGCAAATTTTTCAATGAGAAAATTAATATCAAATTTGATATAAATGCTCTAAATGAAAACCAAAATTAAATTAATTAACGCAGTGAATGTTAAGGTTAAGTATTTTAAGAAATGTTTAGTTTTGAGAAATTAACACTATATCATCATCATCATCATCATCATCCATTTTGCCTTCTAGGCCTGGTTATTGTTCCCAAAGAGTCGGGGTCAACCAGTTTCCTGCAACAACTACGCCATTTCATTTTTCTTTAGCATCACTTCGCACACGCTTTCTTTTTTCCATATCGTGGTGAATCACTTCATTCCATGCTTTCTTTGGTCTTCCTCTCTTCATCTTTCCATCAATCAATTCATCTTTTATCTTCTTTACAACGTTCACTTCGGAATCCTTTCGACATGACCAAACTAACGTAATCTATTCTCTTCTAAATGCACTTTCATATTCTCAATTCCAATTTTCTTTCTTAACACTCGTTGGCAATCCTATCTTTCAGCGTCTTTCTGCACATCATCCTAATCATTCTCATCTCAGTTGTTTGTAGCCTTCTCATGTCAGCCTTCTTCATCACCCAGCATTCAGAACCGTAACAAATCGTACTTCTAACGCAAACTTTATACAGTCTTGCTTTTAGTTCGTCAGATAAAAAATTTCCACACAATAAGCCGGATAATTCCTTGAACTTTTTCCAACATAGGCGTATTGGCGCTCCTACGCTACTAGAAACATCACTATTGCAATTGATCTTATCGCCCAAATAACATAAATCATCAACAACATCGAACGTATCATCTCCTAATTTGACTTTTTGAACAAGAGTACTTACACTGTCTCCATTTTTGCAATTTCTACAAACAAAGCCACTCACTGCAGGAAGAGAGCCCTTTATAGAGGAACATCTTTTGTGATCCCACTTATTACAAGTCGTACATAAAATGGCGTTTCTCATTACCCTCGGCCCACATAATGAACAGGGGTCGACACTACTCACTTTCCTGACACCATTAGTTTTATTACTCACGATCATCACTTTGGTTTTGCTACATTTATTTTTAATCCTTTTCTTTCAAGTGCTCTTTTCCATTCGGTATACTTAACATTTAACTCATCCAAACTATCACCTACAACTACCAAATCATCAGCATACAAAAATTCACGATTATTTTTCGGGATTTCCGAGATCAGAGCGTCTATCACTATGATAAACAACAAAGGACTTATTACAGACCCTTGATGAACAGAAACATTTATTTTAAACCACTCTGAAAGCTGACCTTCGATACCCACTGCTGTTCTTGAATCTCAATACATTTCCATTACTGCGTTCACTTCAAACTCAGGTATACCCTTCTTTCTTAATGCCCAACGTATAACATTCCTAGGAACTGAATCAAAAGCCTTTTCAAGAACGACAAACGCTATATACAATTCTTTTCCAACTCTCAAATACTTCTCAATTAGTTGCTTCATTATGAAAATTGTGTTTATAGTGCCTTTTCCTGTCGTAAACCCCATTTGCAGATCATCGATATCAACTTTCGCTCTGATCTTACCTTCAAACACTCTTTCCAAAACCTTCATACCGTTCTCCAACATTTTCATACTTCTGTAATTCTTACAATCTTTTAAATCGCTTTCCCCTTGTACAACGGAACTAAAACGCTTTTTCACCAACTTTCTGGCATTTTTTCTCCATTCATCTTTCGATTTCCAAACTTTGCTAACTCCCAATTGACACATCTCAATCACCTTAATAGGTACACCACTTGGGCCAGCCGACTCACCATGCTTCATCTTCAATATAACGGCCTTTATCTCCTCTGCCGTTATTAGCCTTACTGGACCCTAGATAATATTGTTACTGGAAGAAATTTCCCAAGAATTTTCATTATTGTAAAGTTCTTCACAGTATCCTTTCTAAGTTTTCAATCTGTCTTCTAGATCAAGATATTTGTTTCCATTTTTATCTGATATGCATGGCACGCCAACAATATCTTTTTTATTTCTAATGCTATTTTTTGCCATTTTAAAGACTTTTCTCATTCTTTCTTCTAGTCTCAAATTCTCAAATTCTTTTATTTAAGTATGAAAAGTTTGAAGGTATGTATTAAAGCATAAATGTAGAATAGTTTGAAATTTTTTTTTTTTTTTTTGAAATTAATATTACTAAAAAATCAAAAGCCAAGTATGGCCGTTATTAGATTTTTTAGGATATTAGTAAAATTTTAACAAAAATATAAACTATAAAGTTAAGATGTACATTTATTTAAACCTTCGATACCCTTTTGCCCCTCTTTTAATAAATCTACTTGACTAGAAAAAACAGCAGCTCCACTTCAGGAGGACTGCAAAAAAAACATTTTTTTTCGTTCTTTCGTTATCTCACTCACTCTTATGTCAAAGACGCCCGCGTCAAACTACTCAGCATCGCACAAAGATGATGGCAAGAATGCCCTGCCTTCTTGTTCCGTCAACTTGCCCGACTTCAATAGCACGCTTATGTCCATCACCTCGCAGCTGCGTCGGATGGAATCCCGCTTCACGGCTCTGGAGGGGCAAATAGTGCCTTCTCGCTCCGTGTCGTCGGGAATGGACCTGCCTACCTCTTCTTCTTCGACGAATCTCTCTTCGGCGAATTCATCAGTTGCTCCTGTCGTAAGTTCTTTCGCTTCGACAGTGTCTCCCTCTTTGCTCCCCTCGGTTCCGACCCTCACCTCGGTCCAGGGTGTTCCACGTCCTCTGGGATACATGCCTGGTCTGCTTCCTGGCGCCCTGCCTGCAGGATACGCCACAGCGGATCATGTAGACCCCAGCGTTTACTCCACTCCCCCTGACGTCCTCGCGGACCGACGGGTGCGCGTGATTCTTGAGCTCACCAAGTCAAAGGACCTCAACATAAAAGACGAGGTGATGCTTTTCTACTTGGAGAAGCTGCGCCCCTTCTTCCCCAGTCTCTCTTTAGATGATCTCTCAGAGCTAAATGGGATGCTGCGAACTCACGTGATCGCAGCACATTCCACTTGGACGAACGTCCACCACCAGGCTCCCTCGCTCCTTTCTATAGCTGGTATTACGGGAATGGACCTCGCCAAGCCGACCACCAGCAATCGCGAGGTCCCGGCCTCCCGCGGTCGTGGTCGTTTTCGGCCCACGACCTAGGCCACCCGTAAGAAATAGAAATGTGGGAAGCAGGAGGTACCGTCTCACCTCCTTATTCTGCTGTGGTCCACAGCCCTCCCCATCTTCTTCTCCTGAGTCTGATCCAGGCTCACCTATGACCACGCTCCCGCCAGATTGGCGCATAGGCAGGTCGGGTTCCGACTTTCCCATCGGGTATGGGCCACCTAGCGCCACTTCGCCACCCCTGGGTTCCAGGCACATAAGGCTGGTCTCGCCACCTCCAGTGGCCGAGTTCATGCCCCCACCACCCGGTTCGGACCTCCCAGCGGAGGCCTGGACGTCTGGGAGGCGGTCAGTTCATTTCCCTCATGGGTATGACCCCGAGGAGCAACCAAGGCCGCGACGCGTCCTGGTGTCTCCCCCACCGCTCACAGTCGGAAGCCTCCCTCCCGACGGAGTGCTCCCACCTATATCGCCCACGGAGCGTCCATATGGTTACGGGCCATTTATTCCGCCCAGCCCAGATCCCCCCTCTCCCGAGCTGCTCCCTATCGACAGCTTGCTAGCCTCTCCCGTCGAAGGTCCTTCTTTCAGGGTTCCCGAGGGTGGGTTTCTCCAGGAACTAGGGGTGCCCGTGGGACTCCCACTGCCCATCCCGGAGATTCCCCCCTCCACGTCGACCCCGCCAAGACTGATCCAGTCTTTCATCGAAATTTCTGAGGGACAGCCTACGCTCACGCGGGTGCCGCCGCCTGTCCTTCCGTCTCCCCCACAGCCCGTGGCGACCCATCCGCCCGGACTGATTCAGAGAAAAATTAGGATCATTGACGGCCAACCAGTGATAGTCTCGGAGGACCCGGTGGATCCTCCAGCGTTGCCGCCACTCAATATCCTTCTACCAGCTCCTTCCGACCCGGCAGTGTTGCCTTCCTTCACCTTCCAATCTGATGGTTCCATCGCGGTACAGGCGGGTGATCAAAGTTTCTTTATCCCCGCTCACCCGGGTGCCCTATTGGACTTCTACGAAGCCAATAAAGCCTTGTTCCCCCCCCAGGTTCTGGAAGAACATCTTCTCTCAGGTGATGTCCTTTGACCCCGAGGACAACCCCTGCCCGCATCCAGGTAAGGACCAGATCCAGTCCATCATAGACATTGCCTCCTGCAGAAACCTCCTCAGATCTTACTCAGCCTCGGCAAGACTTGCGGAATTGCCCATGAATGCCTCGTTCCGAGTCTCCGCCCCCTTATTCAGGCCACCGCAAGACCTCAGACACCGGGGCATACTGAATATACTTCACCGTGGATACAAGCCTAAACTGCTCTCCAATAAGCCCTTCCACTCCTTTTCGAGATTCTCGAAGCCACCTGCTTGCCAGAGGGATTTCCTGGACAAGCAAGTGCTGCCCAAGCTAGTCAAACACGGCATTTTGGAACTGGCAAGGAAACCGAGGATCATTTCCCCATGTTTCTTGGTGCCCAAGGCCAATGGGAAGACGCGCCTAGTTGCGGATTTCGGTTTCACCAAAGAGCTGTTCGCGACGCCGCCAATTCGTTTAACGGCGCCTTACCAGTTAAGGTATATACCGGAAAACTTAAGCTGGGCCACCAGGCTTGACCTCTCTGACGCCTTCTACGGAATCCGTATTCAAACGGCTTGGCGAAGCTGTTTTTGCGTCAAGCTAGGCGGTCGAATCTGGCAATTCACCAGGCTCCCCATGGGAGCATGCTTTAGCCCGGCTATCCTCCAGAACACGATGCGCCGTTTAGTGGGCACCTTCAAGGCCAGACTACCCCTGTCCTACGCGCTTAGGGCAAAAATCATCGTCTATCTGGACGACTTTCTCCTCCTGGCAGACTCCCAAGAACTGGCTGGCTGGATCACCAGCCAGTTCACCATTTTCTTGGAAGAGGAATGCGGGATCCGCATAAACTCGGACAAGTCAATTCTCCGGCCCACCCAAGTCCTCGATTTTCTCGGGGCCCGCCTCGATCTCAGCACCAGGACGATGGGTGTCCCGGACGCTAAGAAAGAGGCCCTCCTCAGGGCACTTTGCGCCTTTTTGTTGGCACAGAAGTGCCCGGAGGTCCCCACCAAATGGAGGCAGAAGATTATGGGTATCCTGAACTACTACGCGGCAACGCTCCCCGGAAAATTCAGGATTATCTCCAACCTATATCATTGGGAAGATCTCGCCTCCTATGGTCAGTTGGTCCAGCTGGCTTTTCCTTACGTGATGGATACCATCCTAGTGCCCTGGAATCTGGCAAAATCCAGGCAACTCGATGGCGAAGTTCATGTGGACGCATCCTTGATGGCTTTAGGCTTCCACACAAAGGAAGGCTCATGGTGCTTCCCCATACAGGCCCCCGAATGGAACATCGCCGACCTGGAACTTTTGGCCATCATCCTGGCCCATTTCACATGGCCATCCCGAAAGATCCTTTCGGACTCAATGGCTGCAATTGGCTGCATTCGCAAATTGGGCAGCAGTTCCTGGCGCCAAGGCATCCTACTTCTCTGGCTAGAAGCCTCCAGTGACTGGAAAGATGCCCTGCGCTCCTCAATCGAGTACATAAAGTCCGAAGATAATCCGGCGGACGAGCCGTCCCGCCGCCAATCTTCTGCGAAAGACCACGTACTCGATATTTGGGACTGCCAGATTACTTTGGATTCCAAAGTATGGAGAGACTTCTTCAACGACATCCTCCTCACCTTCAAGTGGATCACTGAAGCCAGGATGAAGAAGTTCTCTCCCACGGAGCCTGTGCAAAGGACCCACAATGCCATGAAGATAGACCCTATCGACTGCCCACTTGGCGCCAAGACGACAGCAGAAGATCCTTCTCATTGGTCAATAAAGCTTGGCAAAAGAACGGGCTACGCCCCTCAGTTAACAGGAGGAGCTGCTAACTGCCCGTCCAATAGCAAGCCAGCCCGGGCTTCCGCTGCTCCACCAAGTATATAAGGCAGCCACGCACAGGCCCATTTCTCTTTTTTCGTTCTTTCGTTATCTCACTCCCCACCCACCACTCCCTTGATGCTACGAAAGCCTCCCTTTGGCTTTCCAGTCCCCGATGGAGCTGCTTCAAATGGGACAAGATGGAGACATGGAAGACGAGAAGATTTTCAACTGGATCCCAGCTGACGTCTCCTTCCCCCACAGAAGATCACTGATGCCTCCTAGAAAATCTTTATTTTTGTGCACATGTGTTTATCTTCTTTGTTCTCCCCTTGCCCCTCTTTTAATAAATCTACTTGACTAGAAAAAACAGCAGCTCCACTTCAGGAGGACTGCAAAAAAAAAAAAAAAAATTATTCCTTTAAGTTATTCCTTTAACTTCGTCAGTTATTGCCTTCCTAATGACCTTTTTTGCCTCTTCTCCACATAATCCTTTCTAGATAACTCTGCTTTTACTTTACGCCAATTTTTGTATTTCGATTTCTTATTTTTAACTGCATTCTTAACATCCTGGTCATTCCGCCAGCAACTCTTTCTTTCTCCTTTAGATTTCGAGACGCCGCACACTTTTTTCATAACATTTGATAAAACCTTCATCTTGTCACCCCAGCAATTGGCCTCTTCCAGAACACGCTGTGCTTCTCAAAAAAACTTTTTCTTTGTACGAGTCTCTTTCAGTTTCCAAGTTTTCATTCTCTCTTTCATTTCCCTATTAATTGTTCGTTTCGGATTAAAAATCATGTCCGTAACTAACAGTCTATGTCGAGTCATCACTTCTTCACCAAAAATCACTTTCACATCCTTAACTTTATCGCTTTTTCTAACCAATATATAATCTGTTACACTTACTTTCCCGCCCGAATCAAAAGTTATCAATTTTTCTTCCTTTTTTTGAAACAGGTATTGACAATCTTGATGTCAAAACTATCGGCAAACTCTAGCAGCATTTCTCCCTCTTTATTTCTTTTTCCAAAACCTCCGTGAACGTCTTCGAAACCTTCAACATCTCTACCATCATGTCCATTGAAATTACTAAGAACAACGCACTTACACTTTACCTTCATCATCACTTCAGTCAAACAATCGTAAAACTCCACTTTTTCTTCTAAACTAAGACCAACCGGTGGTGCGTAGGCAGATTCAAATGTCACCACTTCTTCGTAAACAGCCATCTCCATAATAATTACTCTACTTAACACTCTTCTAACACTGACAATCTTTTCAAGCCAATCCTGGTGAACCATTAGACCAACTCCCCCTTGTTCTACTTTGTTTCCAATCCCGTACAAATTGTATCCGTGCTCACCTGCTCTAATCATCCGCGTGCCTTCTTTCTTATGTCTCACTTCCTGAAGACCTGCAACAATTACTTTTCTTTTTCTACAAGGATATTCACCACTTCTACCTTCAAGCGGACCAACATTTGCTGACGTAAATCTGAGTAGTTTCATTGGCTTTCTAAGGGACAAAAATTTAGGAATCCTGTCTTCCCAATCGGCTTTACCAGGGTCCGTCATGACTCTTTTTGTACTTACTTCTGAGAAAAACTCCTTCCCTGTGACTCTATTTGCCCCAGTTACCACGAGGTTAATCAACTGTGAACATAATTTTCCGTAGTATTTGAGTTGTTGTTGCATAATGTTATTTTGAAGCGGGATTTTTATGACCGGATGCCTTTTCTGGCGCCAACCACTATTTGTATTCAGGACTGGAAACATTTAGCCTTTATACAATCAAGTACTAAACCCAGAAGGCAGTGGTAATTTGGAATCGGAGTTATTTTCTCCTAGAACAAGAGCCAACCAAGGCTATCGAGTTTGTTCTACCCGGAGCTTTAGGTTAAACCGCCTGTTACTCGCTTTCGCCTCCAGATCATTTAGCTTTAAACAACCCCGCTACGTGAAGGCAGATCTAAAGACTTACTGTTCAGAGGCTGTAAGAGACGCACGTGTCATATGAGGCATTTTATAAGAGAATGAAAGCTCACCCTCATTCTCCACCTCGACATAAACAGCATTAGAGAGAAAATTGATACTATATACTAATTGAAAATTTAAAAATTGTTGAAGTAAGGGGAACAGAGTGATTAAAACATTAGAGATAAAAGTTTGGACAGAAAATATCTTTTACTAGCGTATTATTGTATTTCTCACAGTGATTTTAAAAGTTAAATTTTGTTTCTAGTTCTCCCTGATCTTCATATTTCGTTAGATTTTACTTTCTAAATTATGTCATTTTACATAAAACCCATATTTGGTATAACTGAGCTAACTTTAAACAAATTATAAGTCAATTGGGAAATATTAATTTTAAAATTGTTTTTGAACTCTAAATTTTTTAATTTTCTATTTCTTTGTTTTTTAAATTTACAACAGGGTTGTTATTCTTGTTATCACATTCTCGATATTTCCTTTATTTGAATTTGTTTTAGTTTAGGTAACTTTTTATAATTTGTATTATTAAATTATTCAAGCTGGGAGTTTTTTTTATAAGCACTGCTAAAATTTAGTGCAAATACATCAAATATGATGAAAAATGTTCATTGTAATAATCGAATTAAGGTTAGTGAAAGTAATACATAAATATATATAAGTGAATGATATATGGAGATAATACATATTCTGATTTAATATAACGTACTTTTTTTAATTTGAGGTAAAATGAATATGGATATAAAAATAATAAAATAAGTAAATTTAGTATTGGCTATATGTATGTTATATACAACTATGTTAGTAAGAGCAAATTAGAATATCCTTTGATAGTTCTAGGCATTTAAATGACGTAAACTAATATAACTTAAATATATCAGTTTTACAAAATTATATTTTTTCGTTTATATATATTTTTTTTATTCGATGTGGTTGGTAAAATGTTTATTTTTTTTTGAAAAAAAGCAGAACAATTTTAGTTAGTCAGGTGACCCACTGTCACTTGAAGGGTTAAAAAGGGAAACAGCTCAATCGCTTAGTTGAGCCATCAACATACCATTTATGTGTGAAATTTTCAATGGTGTTTAATGTTTTATATTCCAGCCTATATTTTGCATATTTAAAAAACTTGTTTAAATTTCTAATAAATTAATTTTTAAATTACTTTAATATATTTAGACCTCAATATGTATGCAATTTTAACTAAACTGAAGATCAATGAAATAGTCCATAAGAATTATAATCTTTTCAAAAGGTTTTATTCTAAGGATATTACTTTTGGAACAAATGCACGTATTGAGATGTTGAAAGGTGTTGACCTATTAGCAAATGCAGTTTCTGTAACCCTTGGTCCAAAGGTTATGTTTTTTTTTCATAATTTTAAAACCTTCTAACGTTTATATCTTTTAGGGAAGAAATGTAATAATAGAACAAAGTTTTGGATCCCCAAAAATTACTAAAGACGGTGTGACTGTTGCTAAGGCAGTTGAATTAAAAGATAAATTACAAAATATTGGTGCAAAGTTAGTTCAAGACGTTTCTAATAATACTAATGAAAAAGCAGGTGATGGTACAACCACGGCAACAATTTTAGCAAGGTGTATAGCTAAAGAAGGTTTTGATAAAATATCTAGAGGAGCCAATCCTATTGAAACTAGAAAAGGTTTAAATCTATATTATTAAATTTTATTTTATTTAGTTAAGTTTTTAGGAGTTATGCTAGCCGTAGAAAAAACGGTTGATCATCTTAAGACTTTATCAAGGCCTGTAGAAACACCCGAAGAAATCTGTCAAGTTATTTATTTTGTTAGTTTTTAAATGTTTTGTCTAATTATTATTTTTCATTTAGGTTGCAACTATTTCTGCTAATGGAGATAAAGATATTGGTTTAATAATTTCAAATGCAATGGAAAGGGTTGGACGAAATGGAGTTATAACTGTTAAAGTATGTTTTGAAATTGATAAGTAAATATTTTTATTTAAAAAAAAATTTTAGGATGGAAAAACTTTAAAAGATGATTTGGATGTTATTGAAGGTTTAAAATTTGATAGAGGATTTGTTTCTCCGTATTTTATAAATACTCCTAAAGGTTTGTTTTTCTTTTTTTTCTTTTTTTTTTATTTTTTTGTTTTTTAAAGGTGGTAAATGTGAATTCCAAGATTCTCTAGTCCTTTTCTCTGAAAAAAAAATTAGCACAATTCAACATTTAGTTCCCGCTCTTGAACTTGCCAATTCACAGAGAAAACCGCTTTTAATTATAGCAGAAGACATTGAAGGAGAAGCTTTGACTGCTCTTGTTTTAAACAGGTAAAATTTATTTTAAATCACAAATTAAAGATAACATATTCCATAACTAGACTTGTTCTTGTGATTATGAGATGGATTGAAATTCTGAGTTTCAAGCTCCAGCTAAGTTTACTCTGTTTGCGTTATATCCCAAATGTAAGGGTGTTAGATGTTAAGTGTTGTCTGTTTGCAAGGTGGATGTAGGAGATTCGTGTGTGTTTGCAAAGATCTGTAAAATTTGGGTTTGTTAGTCCTAATTAATGGGTCGGACATCGACCTGAAATTTTAAATTTTATTCCATTCGATAACAGTAGCATTTCATCTTTACTTTGTCCTCAAAAACATAACCACAAGTTTTGATAGCATAGATCAAATCTTTTTTATTGAGCATCCTTCCTTTAATTTGAGAATCAAAAAGTTGATATCCCAAATTTTTTATGTATTCATAATGAGAAATATTTTTAAGTTTACTTTTATTCCATATAAATAAGACATTGCTGCAAACCATATCAATCACATTGGACATTAAAGTAAACAGTCATCTACTACATTTTCTTTTACATGAAAAAGCCCGTACTTTTTAGCCATTCTTTTTTTGGCGGTACTATTTTTTTGGTTTAAATGATGAAAATCTCCTTCTTGCATATAAATTTGTGTATATAATACTTTGTTTTATTATATTTTCACCAAGCAACAAAACTTTTGTAGAAAACCCAATTTCTTCCACCTTTAGAAATATAATCACTTTCACTGAAAGAATCATATAATTTGCTCATTCTCTAGTTTTATCGCTATTTTCGAACTCGAAAAATCGGTTGAGAAATCACAAAAGGTTAAAGGCGCATCATTTTCATTTGTTGAAGAAAAATTTGGGTCTGATTTAGAGTTTTTTATTACATCATCTTCATCGTTTTCATTTATAAAAATTCAAAAATATTTTCTGGACGAGGGTAATTCATGGCAGCTGCACAAAAATTAGTGGAGTAAAATAAAAATTGAATTTTTTTTTAGAGAAATAACATAAGAATAAAAAAAATATTAGTTATTTGAATAACTAATAAATTGATATAAAATATATTTTGTATTAGTTTTTTTAAGTTTATTTTTTGAAAATAAATATTAAAAAAATAAAATATGTGAATTATGAGTTCTTTCACTTTTAAATTAAAGATATCATATAACATGAATTAAATATGTAAAGTGGCAAAACTTAAAATTTCATAACCGATGCTTCCAAAAAAGTCTATTTCGGGGTTTTTGGCCATAAAAAAATGTTGCAATTTTAAAAAGGGAAACTTTAAATACTTCTCTATCATCACAAATTTTGTGGTATAACTTTTCAATTTTGTTCATTCATTACTCAAATAATTCTTGTAATTGGAACAGAAACATTGTGAAAAACCTCTTTTTTCTTGACGAAAAAAAGAAATACTTCCAATAAAACAAATATAAACCCTATTGATGAAAGCAAGGATAAATATATGAAACTTGTTTTTTGATCATTTATATTAATCAGTTATAGCCACGTTATAGACACACAGTACATCAAGAATTATGTGTAGTCCTATAATATTTACTTATTGCCTTTTTTAGATTAAAAATAGGTTTGCAAATTTGTGCGGTAAAAGCACCAGGATTTGGTGATAATAGGAAAAATCAGTTGGCTGATATGGCGGTTGCTACTGGTGGAATTTTATTTGGTGATGATTCTACAACTATTAAATTGGAGGATATTACGTTAGCAGATTTTGGCAGGGTTGAAGAGGTTGTCGTAACTAAAGATGACTGCCTTTTGCTGAGGGTAATACAAGATGAAGCATTTTCTAAATTAATATATTAAATATATTTTAGGGTAAGGGATCCAAAGAGGATGTTAATAAAAGGATTGAAGTTATTAAAGATGAAATAGATAATACTACATCGGAGTATGAAAAGGAGAAGTACATGGAACGCTTGGCAAAGCTTTCTAATGGTGTTGCAGTGATTAAGGTATTCAAACAAATTTTAGATCCCTTCCTATATTTTTGTATTTTTTAGATTGGTGGTTCAAGTGAAGTTGAAGTGAATGAAAAGAAGGATAGAGTCACCGATGCCTTAAATGCTACAAGGGCTGCAGTAGAAGAAGGCATCGTTCCAGGAGGAGGCGTCGCATTGTTACGCTCTTTACAGAAAATAGAAGAATTAAAGGGAGAAAATTCAGATCAAGATTCTGGTATAATAATTTTGTTAAGATATATTTAATTTTTTGTTTTTTCTTTAAGGAATTGAAATAATAAAAAAAGCACTTAGGCAGCCTCTATTTCAAATTGCATTAAATGCAGGCGTAGATGCCGCAGTTATAGTAGAAAAGGTCCTATCTACATATGAAGAGAATTATGGATACAATGCTCAAACAAATGAATTTGTAGACATGATAAAATCCGGAATCATCGATCCCACAAAGGTTTACAGCGTCGATTTAAAATGATCAATTTTTAAATTTGTATTCTTCAGGTTGTAAGAACTGCTCTTATGGACGCATCCGGGGTAGCGTCGCTTTTGACAACTGCCGAATGTGTAATTACCGAAATTCCAAAAGAAGAATCAAACAATCCTCCTATGCCTGGCGGAATGGGCGGCATGGGTGGAATGATGTGAAGAATCTGTTTTTAATAAAAAAGAAAACCATTTTATTTTTGTATTTTAAATTATCCTGCATACGCTATACTCATAGTGAAGAGCATAAGTATGCTCACTTGTAGATAAAAGCATGATTAATATTCAAAGAGCTTTTTGTTCCAAAGTTTGAAGTCAGTGATTTCCAAACAGAGGGGCGTCCTTCTAAGGGGACCTGAGAATTTTTCAATGGGCATGGGAGATTTCTAAACATAACTTAATGTGTATAAAGTCTATTATTAATTTTACGCGAATCATATAGGTATAATGTATACAATATATACATATATATTTCATTAAACTTTTTTTAAAGTTAAATTATTTTAAGAGCTATAAAATGTTAACCTGCCTCATTTTAGTTTATTTATAATCGCTTAATTATTCTAATATTTTTATGATTTTAACCCATTTTTGTTAATTGGCAAATTTTAACCTTGAATGAAAATCTACCTACTCCTTTTACCTACATTTTTCATTGTTACCTTTTTGAAAAAATAAAAATTTAAGCTCTTGAACAATATTCGCGATTTTTCTATTTTTGACGATATTTTAGCGTGTAAAATGAATAGCTACATATTTTGAATTTTTTTGCACATTCATAAAATACAGTTTTTTTTTTATCTATAACGTCGTTTTTGCAATCAATTACGTCAGTTTTAAAAATAAATTCACGAGCGCACTATTAATTGAGAAAAATTTCAAGAAGATTTGAAATTGTTCTGAGCTAAATATTGAAAATCCAGTATTCATTGTTGCCGAAACTTGTGCTTTGAAGGATTTAATGTAATGTTTTTACCGCCATACTGCCCATTTTTGAATTCAATTGAAAATTGTTTCAACAAATGTAAAAATTTGGTGACAAGAGTGCGTTAATGAATCTCAGCTGAAAAGCCGAATCAGCAGTGCTTTCACAGTAATCACTAGTTCAGCTATTACAGAAATATGATTTTGTACACCAGCAAATCTTCAAACTATGAGCATATTGATTAGTAAATAAAATGTTATTTTACATTTTTTTTAATTTTTCTTATTTTTAAAACTGACGTAATTGATTGCAACAACGACGTAATAGATCGGAAAACTCTGTATACCTAACACTACGATAAAAAAACTTACCATTTTTTATCTGAAAAATTTTAGGGTCAGATTTGATGTGCGAAAAAATTGAGAAAAATTTTTTCATCAAAAATCATCGCATTCAAATCTACCAAAAAATATTTTAGCATTAAATTTTCATTTTCACATTTTTTGAAAATGGCTTTTTGATTCTCAAACAGATTTTTACTTTTCATATATTTTAGATTAATTTCATAATTCTGAATAACATCAGATCTTTAAGAGGACCTATAATCCTAACTCGAGCGAAGCGAGAGATGAACAGGGTAATCATCGTAAATATAAAATTTAGTAAGGAACCGTTATAACGCGGTAACCGGGGTCCACTCGCGTTATAATTTTCCAATACAAATTAAATAATATTTACATAGACGGATTTTTTTCTAGTTGGTTATATAGAAAACATTACATAACACTCCTAAAGCTAAAATTTGAAAAGAAATGTCACAACACTGTTTTTCTTCTTTTTTTGAAATATTTTTTAGTTGCATTCGTTTAATTGAATCAACTTCTTGTGTTTCTAGCCATTCTAAACTTTGTTTCAGCATAAAGCAAACATCACTAGCCTTAATTTTGGATTTTTCATGAGGAGGAGAGTCGTCCGTAAAGTCACTTGTCTCCGTTGCTGACTCCAAAAGCTCCTCATCCGTCTTGAGTCGAAAAACTGGCTCATCAGCTTCAATCTTTTCGCAATTTTCTATCATCACACTCGACACATCTTTTATATTCAAAAATATTATTTATCTATATATATTTAGTAAAAAAGTAGTTTTAATTTGGATTTTAAAATAAAATTTTGAAGCTGCTGAGTGTCATACGCCTGTAAAAGTGGGAGCCAAGACATAACCGCGTTATAAGCGATATCGCGCTATAATGTTCCACGTTATAAACACTTACATCAATCTGATCCAGAAGTGTTGTAAATTTTCATATCCTCCCATACTTTTTTTAACCAATATGATGTCTGCAAAGGCACCAGAGAAGTGGGTTTTTAAGTTTATTGTGGATACAAACGTCCAGTAGACTGGGGTGCGGAGTCGGATAATATAAGGTCCGACCCCTAAATTTTTGAATGCTGACTGACTTCGACTCCCACTCCTTTTATGATACCTCCGACTCCTTAAAACTTTAGTCCATATTTTTACAGGACTTGTATAAATGTACTCAGTATTTCCTTATGAGTAAATATATATACAATTGCATAATTGTTATTATCCGACTCTGCACCTCTGCTTATAACACGCAGCATCGATTCACACAAGAGAGTAATTAAATATTTGAAGGCATTATTTTTGCTTAGCTATTTGCTTTAATGCAGCATGGAAATTCAATTTGAAACTTTCCAAGTCTTTATTGATTGAAGGAAGAGCCTCAGTTGTTCTTTTAACTCTTTCAAGAACATGCCAGGTGTGAGATCTGAAATTTCTTGCTGGTAAATCTCATATGTGGATGCGAATATCAAATAATTTCTAACACATGCACGCACACACACTCATCAATAGTTGTTCTGGTTATTACTCAATAAGTCGATTACTTAACTGGTTAACAAAAAGTTGGTTAATCCCACCACTTAGGCGTCGTTCACAATTGACATCAAACTTTTTTTGATAAATTTCAACCCTCCCTCGTCAACTCTTAGATAAAGAATATTCAAAGAAAATCAGTTATATGACAATTACTACCCTTTTATTTTGGAGTTAAAAACTGAAAACCATAAAAATAAAAAATAAGCTTACTTTTAGAAAATTTAACAGGCGAAAACGTTGCAAGTTGAAAATCGAAATAGCGAAAGTTTTCACGAAAAAATGAATGCCAAAACAATTCAAGAAATATAAACCCCATTTTCAAGCAAATCTACAGAACCACTTGAGAGCACTTCTCCTTTCCTAGATGAATTTATTAAAGGCACTCCAAGTAACTTAACCATGTGATTGTTTAAAACAACTGGCATTCGCTCCTCGTAATGAGATTTACTTTTCAATGTAGGAAGTTGTTAATTTTACTGGCTGTGTCTTATAACTTAAAATTTATACGCTTGAGAAGGGTGTGCAATATCTATAATATTTATCTAAACAAAACAATTTTTTTAACTTGAATAATTTTATTAGATATATATGTGTGAAGTAGGAAATATAAATAACTTATCCTATTTTAAAAACATTATTTATCTCAGTCGCAAAGATCAATCTGTTATAACGCGCCCTTCAATAGCTATACACAATTTATACATCAGCATAAAGGTGAGAAAAATATGTACAGAAGGAACGTCGATTAAACTGTCAAACACATCAAATGAAATATTTTCATAAACTCGATTTGATATAAATCTTTTTTTAAAATCAATGAAGTTTAAAGATTAGTTTGATGTCGTAGGATATAACATTTGATTTGGATGCAGGATGACGTCGTTCCCGGAAAGAATAAGAAGAGCGAAGGGTGTGTGAATATAAGAGATGAGCAATTGAGATCGTATCTATCAGTTGGTAGGGATTGTGGTGGATGGAAATAAGGAGGTTGAGGCATATGTAAGAAAAAGAAGAAAATATAAAGACTGTGTTCGTAAGTATATTTCAAGGTAGAAGGAAAATGAAAAGTTATACATATAAATGAAAGATTTGAGAAAGTAAAAAAATAAAGAGGGACTAAATTTGAATGGCGATAGATATTAATTGGAAGAAGAAAGAAAAAGGTAAAAATAATTGTTATAAAACAAGATTGAAACCAAGTAATTTGAAATATTAAGTTGGTTGAAAGGAAAATAATCACCCAGGGTCAAAGTGATAGTATTGCAATGCATTAGGTAGTATAATAAGATAATTAATATTATCTTAATATTTATAATTTAATAAGTATAAATTAAGTTTGGAGAGCGAAAAATTTTGCGAAGGTATTCTGCTTCCAAAGGTAAAATATTCCAGGCCGGATTTTGGAATAAAATATCGACTGAATACAAGTAATACAAAGTGCCGTTCATTTAGATGAAGTATGTGCTATTTCGCGCAGGCCGTTGATATGGAAGAGTTTTCAATAAACTTTACAGCTTTTTTGAATTTGGAAAAAAGTTTATCTTCATAGAAGGTACTTGTTTTGGCCCAAAATATGTTATCGTAAGACATTTTAGGTTGAGTAAAAGCATAATAAACTTTACAGCTTTTTTGATTTTGGTAAAAAGTTCTTCATAGAAGGTACTTGTTTTGGCCCAAATTATGTTACCGTAAGATATTTTAGGTTGAGTAAAAGCATGATAAACTTTACAGCTTTTTTGAATTTGGAAAAAA
This sequence comes from Nectonema munidae, assembly GCA_030549495.1. Lineage (NCBI taxonomy): Eukaryota > Metazoa > Nematomorpha > Nectonematoida > Nectonematidae > Nectonema > Nectonema munidae. The sequence goes on from JAUIRK010000987.1 coordinate 47,963, forward strand.
GTTTATCTTCATAGAAGGTACTTGTTTTGGCCCAAATTATGTTACCGTAAGATATTTTAGGTTGAGTAAAAGCATGATAAACTTTACAGCTTTTTTGAATTTGGAAAAAAGTTTATCTTCATAGAAGGTACTTGTTTTGGCCCAAATTATGTTACCGTAAGATATTTTAGGTTGAGTAAAAGCATGATAAACTTTACAGCTTTTTTGAATTTGGAAAAAAGTTTATCTTCATAGAAGGTACTTGTTTTGGCCCAAATTATGTTACCGTAAGACATTTTAGGTCTTACGTCATTTTTCGTCATTTTAGATTATATCTTTATTTTTGATAAAGATTTAATTTGTCACTGGTATTTAAAATATTTTTTATCTTTGCGAAACAGCCCAAGTAAGAGAAGATTTCCCTAATAACTTTATTATAGTGTAGGTGGAATTCTAATGATGATTCAAGGATTATACATAGATAATTCATATGTTTGGTTTCCGTTAAGACCTTTTGACCAATAGTAAGATGTAGAGGGTCTCTGTAATTGAATGTCATATATTTCGTTTTAGAGAAATTAATGAGTAAATCATTCTTAATGAACCAATTATTGAAGTTATCTAAAAATTCCATAATGGTTGATTGTTCTTTATTAAGTGAGTTGAAGTGAAATGTTACAGCACATATAAGAATAACAGTTTTATCTTGTTTAAGTTGAAACATGTCATTGATGTAAATATTAAAAAGGAGTGGGGATAGTACGGAACCTTGAGGAACATCATTGGAGATTGAGGATAAATTTGAGTAGCATGTATAGTGCATACGATCATTGAGAAAACTTTTGAGCAGTTGTCAGAACTTGCCTCCAAAACCATACTTGTAGAGCTTATCAAGTAAAATATTGTGGTTAACCGTATCAAAGGCCTTACCAAAGTCAAAAAAGATGGTTAACACTTGCTTTCCTTTATTAACAGAAAAAGTAATACTGTGTTATAGATGCATCCTGTGTGAATAAGTTTTCTCTGAAACCGAATTGATACTTGTTTATAAGTTCATACTTGTCGAGGTTCAAATATTATTCTCTCAAAAATTTTGCTATAGAAGGGCGGGATAGAAATAGGTCGATAGGAGACTTCATTTTTGGCACCTTGTTTATGAATGGTTACAATTTTAGCAATCTTAAGATCGGAGGGATAGCTTGCAGTGTTATTATATTATAAAGATGCGCTATTTCAACGGAAAGATATGGAAGGCTATTTAAGCCTATGTTGTTTGTAATATCACATGTATTACTTTTTTATGCGTTGTACAGTTAAAATAATGTCATATTCGGAAATTTCGTTAAAATGGAAAGTATTGGCTATATTTTATTTTTACAATAAAATAAATTTTTAAACAATGTAGAAAGATTATTATTTACATAACTCAATTATAAATATTTAGTATTTTTCAAATTTTATTTTTTCCTAATTTCAATGTTTTTAACATTGCGATGGATTTTTTGACTGCATAAACTGAGAGGGTGATCAATTCTGAAATTCTTTTTAAAACTTCAAAGCAGAAATGCAAGCATTATATCACACTATCGTATGATCAGCGCTTTTGTTAAATGTCACTGAAAAATATTACTAGGTGCTACCCTAACTAAACACAGCACTTTGAGCCATCCTTTATTTGATTCTTGTTCCTTAGCATATCCTTCCCTTCGTTTACTGATTAAAGACAGCTTTCACTATATATCTCAATAGGATGGTTAGCTTACTTATTCTGTACTTCATTTCTCCCATACTTTAATGGTATCTAATTTTTTCTCAACATTCTAAACTGGGACTACCTTGGTAGCTTTACTTTCGTCAAAAATTCATTTTGTGCATTCTATGTTTGAAAAAACAGTTTTCAGAGTTTTTCTTCTTTGTTCATCTTGACTTCTTTTATTATTACGGGTGATATGAACAAATAGAAAGAATAAGAGCCTTTTTGCCACTGCTTCACATAATGGCATAGTTATAGCAACTCCAACTGTTTGAAAATTTTAAATTACTTTTTTATTGAATTATGATTGAAATATTAACTAATAAGAAAGTTTTGATTCACAAAGGAGGAGCTTCTTTGGTCGAGATGTTTTTTGAAAATCTCAATACTAGATTTATACACCATCTCCAATCGTTTTCATTGGAGAACGGTACATCTTCCGTGTAGACAAGTGGCATACTTGTTTCTTAGAACTATATAGCCCCCCCAAAGGACTACTTTTACATTGACAACATGAAAGCATTTTATTAAACGAGTTACTATTTCATTTTCTTTTATGATCAGGCGTTCTTATTTCCACGTGTCTTAATTTCCCTTACTTCTCTCATACTCAAATATTTGTACTATGATAAATAACAAGGAGTACAGAAATCAAAAACATGGACTATATTGTATTAAAAATGATTTTAAATTTGAAGCATATATTTTTATTGAAAATTTTATCCACAATCAAAAATGACTTTTTGAGAAAATCTAGTTTTTTTAAAATGCCAAACTTGATTGATGTTTTCCTAATTTGGAAAACTAAGTTCACAAATGAAGTGAGCATCGTAATAAAAAAATATAAATATATTTTATATCTTTATGAGATAATTTTCAGTCATACATCACTAATTCTATTTGCACTTTGACACATTTTTTCACGGTAATGGTCAAAACTGAGTCCAATAATGAAATCAACATGGTGATCCAGTAAACAAATAATATCCAAGGAAATAATTTTGTCCAGAACCACAAATATAATTGATATTTTCACACTCTAATTGAAAAATAAGTAGAGAAAAAAATTAAGATGTTCGATTTATATAAATGTTTTTGGAAACACTTCCTCATTCGGAATTTGAAAATACTTTTAGAGATTTTTAAATCCTAATTGCTCTTTGACTCCACGCTTTCAATTTACGTCATATAATATATCTGAAGAAGGTCATAATGACCGAAATATTATTGCTGGTATTTTGTTTTAAATAAAAGATTCACTCAACGTTTTCAATTTTATTTAAAATTTGAATGAATGTGTTCGTAAGCAATTTTATCATCAATTAGACATTTGCTACAAAGTTGCCATGTTTATTGGAAAAAAAATATATATGGGGTATGTGTTCCAATATATATGATTATAAAATTTCAAGAGTGTATCTAGTGTAAACACTAAGTTATGAGCCATAGACACAATATAAAAATTTTGTTGATTTTGGTTGACAGTATTTTGACACAAGAGGGTCATAAAAAAGTATCAAAAAATGCGGCTAGCTACAAAGTTATCCCGTTCAGAAGTAAGTTTACTTGATTATCTTTTAGAAGGCATAGCTTTAAAATGTGATTCGAATGGGCAGATAATTTTATGTATGTAGAATTTTATGTAAAATATCATCCCATTTACCCAAAATTTGGAGAAAAGGATCTCCGATTGTTGATTCCTTTTTTGTCAACTATCTTTATGAGGTAGGTTTTTCAGCCTTGTTGCATTAAAAACAAAATAACGAAATCGACATGATGTTCAAACCGATTTTAAACTTTCTTCCTTTAGGCCTAGAATTGTTATCTTGTAAAAGCTAAACACAACACCCATCACACTCTTGTCATAATAATTTTCGTCTTAAAAGCATTTGATTTTTTCATAAACGTTGTAAATTTACTTTTGTGTAAAAAACAATGAAGTGCAAATATAGTGAATTATTACATTTCAAATATTTTATATTTTTAATCTATTTCCTAGATTTTGAGGTTTTCAAAGAAGAGAGGATCACAATGCTCCATTGTCATAAAAAATTGACAGCTTTTGAGATGAAGTTGGAATTATGGTATTCTTAGAAAGGAAAAATTTTGCTCGATTTTTACATGAACATGTGTTCATGAAAATGAGATTTTAATCGATGAAGATGTCCTCAAAATCGATTTCGATTAAATTCTGTGCAACATATCTTAGCCAAGAAATTTTTCTTTATTTTCCTAACCCACAGAAATCTAAAAATATCAATTTATCAAAAATGCGTTTATGATCTCCATTGGTCTCAGAAGACTTCTTAATTCAAGAACAGTTTTTTGATTTTATTAATCTTGAGGAGATGCAAAGCATGTTTTTAGCGAAATCTCTTGTAGCGATTTTTTGATTAAAATGGGAAAGTCCCATGCTGATGTTGCAAAGCTTGTTGTGAAAGTTCTGATCGATTTGCCCACTACATATGATCATGAGCAAGCGTTTTCCATGCTAATTAACCATATCCCGAAACAGATTCGAATTGAGTAATGATATAAGAGACAAATTGGTTTAGACAAAGCAGATGCATCCGTCCCATTGACTTGATTAAATTATTCAGACAATTTTTAAATAAACAACTATGTCCATTTTTTAGTTAATCTCAGTTTTCTCAAAGGTAGGCCTTAGCTACAGGTCGCATGTTGTATCAGACTGGTTTATTAGTTTATAGCAAATAAAAACCGTATAGTTCAGTTGAGAAATATGTTCAACTGAGGTTATTCAAACAACGAAATAAATTCAACAAGCCTACTAAATTTCTCTGCAAAAAACTAGCCCAAAAATAAGAAGGAGATAATGCACGCTTTTATTAGAAATATGGAAACAATCCAAGCAAAGTGAAATTCTTTAAAAGAATGGCCAATACATGGAATTTCTTAAAGTCATGTATTCATCCAATGCTTCCACAGGACCTAAAATAATGGTAAAGTAGAAGACAAATTTAGCAAGAAATCATAAAGTAAAATATAAAAAATTAAAAATCGATCCTTTGCATAGCATGAAATAAAAGTACACGTCTAAATGAGAAGCAAATTAAAACAACGTAGTAGAAACAAGCGTGTTTTTTTGCTATTCACGATTCCATATTTTAAGACTATAGTTGGATATATTCTCCAACAAGCATCGTTTTACCATTCCACTTCGACTTACGTAAGTTTTATGATTTGTTGTTCTATTTGTTTATTCCGGTCAGGAGATATACCCATGTAGTCGTAGCTTATAGCCCTAATTCTAAGTGCACTTACATAACTTGTTAATAGCAGGCTCACTAAACTGACATAACATGCATGAAGCTTGTCTTAGACAAAGGATAACCATCTTCTAATGTCTTTGAGAGGAGGCAACAACTAATCTAGCTATATCGCATCTTCCCACTAACACTTGTGCTCGCCATAGGATATTTTAAGGCTCGCTTTTTTTTCTTTAACATTCCTTTATCGATAAATGCTACCGTGATTTTGTTAGCATTAGATGGCGAATAAACAAAAGATGGGGTATCCACATTTAATCAAATTCAAAGCTTCTGTCTTAAAATTTCTTTTGCATAAGTTCGATGATTCCTTCATCTGAAGCAAGGATTAATCTTCTATCAGCGTTACTCATTATAAAATCAAATTTAAGAAATTTAGCTCCTGGAGCAGGCTTTGAAATTCCAATGGGATATCGTGGACATTCCTTCTAGAAAGTGAAGAAAATAACACTTTTCTTCTCCCGAATTTCAGATATTCCTACTCACATGACGTAAACTTGGCAAATAAGGAAGTGCACAACCATCAAGACACGTAGAAAAATGCGAGACTTTAAGAACTACTTGATCGATGACTTCTTTTTGCTTCTGGGAGCATTCATTTTTACTACTCTTGATTGAACCTTTGCCACCTTGTAAAATCATTTTAGGCATCTTTTCTGCAATACTTTACAATGCAAACAAAAAGTTAAAAGTACAGTTAATAAATTATATAATTCTCAGTAGCATTTATTGATTGCATAATTAATAAAAACAAAACAATTTGAATTTGCATATTAATTCTAATGCTTAAAAATACGAAAACTGACTTCAATTACAATTTTTTCTATGGAAGTTACTCCCAAGAAGCAATTTTTCTTTTGCCAGTATCCTAATACACAGATAAGCACTCTCTAAAGATCGATTCAAGCTTGCTTCAAATGATTATCATATCTTTAACAATTGTTATGATATCATAGTTTAAGAGAAGTAGAATTAGAAGTAAGAAACTTCTAAAAGCTTGATTCCGCGGCTTAATATGAAACTTAAATTCTTTATGGGTCAATTTAATACTCGTTAACAAGATATTATTTATTGACAATATAAACATAAAATTTTCCGCACATATCTATACGCACAATAATAGGATGTATATAATATGACTTTAGATTATTATCTAATGCTTTTCGTTGGCCAAAAGCTGGAAGAATCAATTTATACATCAGGTCAAGTTATACGATTAAAAATATGCTACACAAATTATTACAGTGTATTCTCTCAAGGTTAGCGGTATCGCTACTCACTAATTTTCTTCCATGATTCTTCAGAACCACGGCCAGGTAGGAAGACTTCATACTGTGAAGATTTGTTACCTCAAGTAGCGAAGCTTAATATGTGGGACATGCGTTTATTCAAACATATTCTTGTTCCCTTTTCAATAAAAGTATCAGGATCAATATGTAAGCACAAACAAAAATTGATAGCGAATTTCCTATAAATACAATGAAAAATACGACGCTTGGCAGCTATCAAAAAACGTAGCGCACATATTCGTTCTTTATTAGTTCGAGACCTCAATGATGTACCTAGAGAGAAGTTGATCATACCACCTCAACTCTTCAAGGAATTTAAGTAGCGTCTAAGAATACACAACGAAATAATAATCTTACAAATATGAAAGTCAGCATGTATAAAACTAAAATCGTTTTCATGCATATCAGGAGCGCACATCCTCAAAATTATTGGGGGCGAATTTTTGTTGTTGCAATTTTCAAAATTACTGGTCTGGAAATACCACTGGAGAACAAATATTCAAGCAATCCTTTAAAATAGAGTGTATTCAGCGCATAACTAAATTTATAAGACTACTTTATATTTTTTTTTTACAAATTTGGTGAATTTAAAAACTATACTTCCAGCGAAAATATTTTAATTAAATTTGCATATCGTATATACACTACTTTAAAAAAATCCAAAATTGTTGGGGGCGAATAGGCTTTTCATTTGAAAATGAAGTAGTCTATCAGGCACACTACAGGAATTGATGAAAGGAAATTTGATTGATAGAGGAAATAACTGAAAACAAAGGAATGAAGGTTGGAGAGTTTTATATGAGTGAATGTAGTCTGAAGGAAAGGAGTCTACTAGAAATCCTGCGATGTTTATATGAAAAAAATGTGTTTGATTCAGGCGCGCACATCCTTGAAATTATTGGAGGGGGTGGACTTTCAAGCGTCTTCCAAAAAAGACAACAAATTTTCTTGATTTCCTACTCATCTCTTGTCTATTCTATTTCATTCTTAATTAAGCTTAATGTAAACTTTAACCCTCGTCCTATTTAAAGTCAACAATGAATGAGGACTTATAAATAGCTCCTTCTTTCTCACTTCAAATAGATGCGCACCATCTCCAAATTATATGTGGAAAGGGGGTAAAGATATAAATTAACAATAAAAAATATGAGATTGTTTATCGGCAATTTATTTGATATTTTCAAGTTTTTATAAGCAGCAAAAGCCAACGTTGAAGTAGCTAACCCTTATAGGGTGATTTGGTAACGCTTGTATTTTTTACATTTTGTAATCACTTTTCATAAAATTATTTAAGTCTAAGAACACAAAATCATAAAAAAAACTATTTAAACAAACATAAATCATAAAAATCATAGTATACGAGAACAAGGAAATCATTGCGTTTTTTGACTATTTCTGCCTACAAATAAAATTCTGACAGCTTTCATAATAGATCAAGAACATTTCTAACAACTGAAACATATTGTTTCGATATTATATTTTTATTATAATAATCAACAAATTTTCTTTAAAAAAATGATTTAATTAATTAAGTAGTGTTACTTACAAAATTTATTAAAGTTTTCAAATGTAACAAACGTACTGATAAAGATTAAGTGACCTTTGTTGAAAATTTTTTTTACCGCGAGTCTGACAATATTCATTGATATAAAATTGTAACAATTGAAAACTATTTTTCTCTCATTTAAAAACAAAGAAATTTTCATTTTTGCAAAATGTTTGGCGTATTGATGGAGCTAAATTTTAACAAAAAATCTTTGTGATTAATTTGAATAGCTGAATTTTGGTATCATAAAAAAAGGTTCTGAAAATATTGAACTTATATTTCTCTAAAAACTAGTTTCTAACGAGATAAAATAGAATTATTTATAATTTAACTCTAAATACAAATTAGAGAGAAGCAGTGGCGTAGCCAGAAAAAAAGTTGATAGGGGGACAATTTAAAAGTTAAAAAACTTGCGCAACATTATTTATACTTTCTTGATCCCTTCATTGGAGAAATTTTCAAAAACTGATATCGCATAAGGTACATGGGGCACCATGCGGTACATAGGAGAGTGGGCACGGCCCTCAGGCCCCAGCCTAGCTACGACACTAGAGAGAAGAGAGCTGAATGAGATAGGAGAGCTTAAACAAGAGAAGAGAGTTTGAGTGAAAAAAGAGAGCTTGGATGCGAGCTTGAGTTTTAGCAGAGAAAGCGGAAGAGAAAAACAGAGAAGGAGAGAGAAAGAGAATCACTGTGAGTGACAGAAGATGAGAAAATCTAGTGGATCATCAACATATGTTTGCTCAAAAATACTACAAGGAGACACTGTGATAAGCATTGCTTACTTATTGTGTGAATATTGAAACAATGGATTATTATTATTATATAGCTCTCACATCGTTTGTAAAATATTTTTGATAGAAATTTAGAGCAGCTTGGCATGATGTTTGACTCGAAAGTGTGCATTCCCTCTTTAAAACAATTTATTTCAAATGAGAGCTCGCATAATCCTCCTTTATCCAAACTCATAAGGAAGAATATGCTGCAAGAATTGAATTTGAAACTGTCGATAAAAATAAAATTGAAGAGCTTAAGACTTACATCCACACAACAAAGCGTGAACACCACTTTAACGGTATTCTATTTATTTTTAACAGTAGAATTAGCTCATCAAGTCATTTATGCAACGTCAGAGAGGTGCAGTTTTATGAAAGTTGACACTCATATATTTGCCATATTATCACATGATTATAACTCAATTACCCCCTCCCTTGACTTCATGTAGTAATATAGTTGTAAAATTCAAATGAATAAGAAAAGTAAACAACTGCAAAATGGATACAGATTTGACAAAGTTATAAATGCAAATTTCATCAAAGTTATTCCAAAACAACTCGTTTCTTTGCCAACATGTTAAAGAAGAAAGCTTAGAGCCCAGCATGTATGATGTAAGATAGAGACTAAATTAGCAAATACAAGCAAAAAAACGAAGGTTCCAAAATTACAGTCGCTGTCACCCAACATTAGAATCATTCTCTGAAAAAAGGAAAAGAGCACATTTTCAGGCATGCACATGGAAAAGTGTAATGAATGCCGATCGTTCTAATATGGATGCAGAGGAAATTGGATGGATTAAAGATGAGGAATCAAAAGGTCTGTTAACGGTTGGACGCCAGGGTAAGACAGCGCTTACGAAACCCTCAATACAAAAAATTTCATTTTTGGTTAAATCATTATCCCGATACCCTAGCCCAAAAATTTGCTATCAAGCTGCTAATATCTATTTTACTTCATGTTCAGTTTAAAAGTGTTAACTTTGCTATTTCATTTTTTGTGTTGCCGCCAATAATAATAATTTCAAGTTTCTATGCGTCTGACGCACACGTTCCTATATTATGCAATGAATCCTGAAAGGGAATTTTTCATTAAGAATGCTACTCATTGATTAAAAAGATCTCATCAAAGTAGTTATGATATTCTTGCTGTCAAATGTACCTTTACCAATTACTGAAGCAAAAATAAATCTGTCTTCTTATATAGATATTTAAATTAAAAAATTCCTTAAATCTCATAGAACTCCTTTACCATAGATTATCTAAACCACCAAGATGGGAAATTTACTCTGACTTTGGGTACCACCATCACTATAAGATGTCAACGTGTGGATTTGACTAAGTTCAAACCGTATGTACTGTTTTCTGCAAATCCTTTCAAATAAGAAATTGTCAAAATAGATGGACACAAGGGACTAATAAATTCACAAAGTTTTCCGTATATTTTTGCAACCGGAGTAATATTTTCAAAGAGAGATTCTTTTTTCATGTGCTTTCACTCTATGCTCCTTAGTTGATAAAATGTTCTTTTTTCCGTAATTTAAAATATTGCTCAAACTAAATAAAAGATGCAGTTTTATATCGCTTTTTACTTTCGACCAAATCGATTCAACGGGATTAGATATTGGACCACACGGCGAAAAAATGAAGTAACTGATTTTCTTTCAATTCATTCTATGAAAAAACGCTTTCAACCAGGGAGTATTATCAGCACTAAGAATAATATTACTTTCATTGTAATTCTACAATTTTTTCAATTACAATCATATAATTTTTATGTTATTCTGTCCATTTTTAAAATAGTTTACCCCTTCTATCATTTTTCTCACCCTCAAATATCCTATATGAATTTCACACCGAAATATTGAATTATTTAGCCATATGATGCTAATCACCATTATTATTATTATTATTATAGATTGATGATAAAATTTTAGTTTTTTTATCATCGTTCTTTATATCGTATTCTTTTCATTCTTTAGGAGTTTTTTTTTGACATTTTTTTAATTAATAGCAGTATAGAAAAAAGTAACGATAAGATGTATTTAAGTTTTTTTAATTTAATTATATTATTCAAATTTTCTTGTTTTCAAGTTGAATTTTCATATTCATATTTTTAATTTTATTATTCTCACTTTAAACTTCAAAAGGTATTGTTTATGATTAAAAAAATTAATTTATCCAAATTATATTTTAAGGACTGATTATTATTTTACACGAAAAAATAGCATTTTGGTAGCGCACTATTTTAAGTTATTATGACAACCGCCTATTTTAAAAGATTATTCCTACCTGAGGAGATTTTACTTCTTGAAATAAACATTCAAAAATAAGGATGGATAAAATGATAATTGAAAAAAAAAGACAACATTTTATGAATTAGACGAAAGAAAAAAGGCATTAAATTAAAGAAATGCAGCTATAGGAAAAGCATAACTATTTTTATTTGACATGTCGTTAGAGGACTTTAGGGTAATTCTGATACACATTTAACAAGCAAGTAAATGTAAAAAACGTATTTTCTAAAATTATAAATAATTACCAATTCCAATGCTGACAGGACATTTATCATAGAGAAATTCTAAGCACGTTTCTTTAAATGTTTTCACGTCGATAGCCTAAAAAAGAAATGAATGAGGGCGCAAAGACAAGAACTGTGTTTAACATGATACATCGATCCTTTCTTCCATTTCGTAGTAGGGAATGCGCCGACCATAACAAAGCATTTGTCTACAGAATGAAGAAATTGAAGAATGAATAAAGTGTTCAAAACAAAAAGTACCGTCCGATGTCTTCACAAATTGGTGTTGTTCCATCTAGCTGCAAAAGTATGTTTGTCTTGAGTAAATTTTTTGCACGATTTAATTCAAAGTCATACATGTTCATAGAAATTCTTTTCCTATTGAGAAAAAGGAGGCGTTAAAAATGGGAAAAAAAGTATTCCTTTTCTCACCATTCATTTAAAATGTCTGTTGTGTGTTCTTGAATAAACATTCTATCGCAGATGTAATAAATGCCCCATAAGCCCGTATCTTTGTAGCAGGTGTTAAAGGACTGGAAGCTTTGAATTGTACCATGCTTGCTAGCTTTGACAGCCAATCTGCTAGCGGAGTTAGGACCACCTGCAAAAGATCTATCCCACGTGCCTATTAACTAAGAAATATAAAGCGTATTAAACAGCATAAACAATTATATATACGACGAATTACTGTATTTGCGAGCATTAGTGATATATTTCTAGAGTCATCCCAGCCACAACCTTGTACAGCTAAAAGTAAGTGCGCCATTGGCATGGAGTCATCTCGAACTCTGGTCTAAAGGCAGCATTACAGTGAAAGCAAAATAAAAAAACAACATTACTTGACACCCAGTATATCTACATGGATATAATTCTGGAACTTTGAATTCGTATGCTGGATTCATATTTCCGAAATATTTTTCTGCAAGATCATGCAAATGATTGTGATCCACTCCTAATTACAATAGATCAAAAGATGTATAAAAACTTTTCCTTTTTAGTAGTTTTATTTGTGTTAAAAAACTAGTGAATACATATCAGTGGTTTGTGCTTAATTATAAATATACTGCTCTGGCATACCACGGCGGAGACAAAAAGCCCTTGAAATTTAGATGTATTGGTTGAATTGAAAATAAAGATGTTAAAAATTAAAGAATTTTTCCCGTTTTAGTGAGAGCTCAACCGGTTGTGACATTTGAATGAAAAGTAAATCATTTCTTGCGTTGAATTTAAGCCTCAGATTTATGCTCAATTTTGTAATGGAAATACAGATGTATTTCTTATTTTTCGTATCCTTAAACATCTTCAAGTGACATAGACAGAAAAAATGAATTATTTTTATCTTGCTAACAAGGATAGAAAAGGGCCAGACGTGAAGCACTACTAATGCCTAAAATGTTATATACACTTTCACAGAAGATTTTTGAGAATAATGCATATTTAACACAGTTAAGCTTTCGAAAACGTTGGAATGAGAAAAGAATGAGAAATATGATTAAAATAAATCGAAAATGGTGAATTTTTATTAATACAAATATTGGTCGGAGAACATTTTAAGTTAACTTAAATTTGATAGGATAATTAAAACTTCAGGAAATTCAGCTAACAAGATTCTTTTCTTACTGAATTATTTTGATTAATAAACAGATGATTACACTTAAAATAGAGAAAATTATTGTTTTAATTCTCTACCATAACAAAATTCTCACAGGTGTATACATAACAATGCAACATAGACACCAACGCAAATTTTTGTATTATAAATTCACAAGACCATCCCTGGATAAACTGGATTCTTAAATTGAATACTTTTCGAATTTTCAAGCTAGTTTTTATATAATGTCAGTCAAATAGAATTAATTTTTTTAATACTAGCCAATTTAGGACATTTGCCTTTTTAGGGTTCTGTCATAAAATGCCTTACCTCCAGCAGCAGAGAGAACCATTCTTTGTGGCTTATAATGATCCTTCACGTATTGAACAAGGTGTTCTCGTTGAATATTCCTAAAGAATTACGTTATATAAAATTAACTAAAGGCCTGTGATTAAAAAAGCTGAAAACACAATTTTCTTTGAAGGATGAAGAAAGAGGTTGTCTCAATTGGATTAGAATATGTGATTTACATGAATCTAATCCAATGTTCTTAGCACATACATCATCGCTTAAAAAGAATGTTCATTTACTTTATGTTTTCCACAGGTCCAAGAATTGTTCTTCCTAATGGAGTGCCTTGATAAGCTGCGCTGTGAAGGTGATCAAATATAACTTCTTGTAAATTGGAGTCCACTTCCTAAAAAATTAAGGTATCAAATAATGGAATTCTTTTAGAATATAATAATAATACTGATTCAAAATTACGATGCAGTGGTCACGTTTTATATTCTGCTTTATCACTTGATGCTAAGATTCACCTTGCACGTTACCTTACCAGGAGCAACTATCAGAGCTAGTAATTGCCTTACTCTGACTGTAGCTTGTACCAGACATTGTGTTCGTATCCTCACATAATGCAGTGTGTGTATCTTATATCTCATTCCTCAATAAAGTCTTTATTCCACAATTGGTTGAATTTTTCCCATTCTAATCCTAACACTAATTGTTAAATAACTGTGATAAACTTTGATTACTCTAAATTGGATAGTAGACATTGATAAAGTAAGCTAAATATGGATGACATATAACGCCATCCTAATTAAAAAAAATCAGGAGGTGAAGTTCAATTTCTCGTCCCGGTTTCCATGAGATTTTTTACTTTGAATTGATTTGTTTGAAGGTAATGCTCATTGAATTAAAATTAAAAAATTTATATAAATATAAAATATTGAAAGAAGAGGACGCCATTTTTATGAAAACAACCAGTTTCGGAGTAAAAACCCCTTTATCAAGTTTGTAGATAAAATAATTAAATAAAAACCGTGAGATGTTTAAACCTTTTCCGCCACTCCATGTTTTATTATTTTTATTAATTATTTTATCTACAAACTTGATAAAGGGGTTTTTACTCCGAAATTGGTTGTTTTCATATTAAAAATAAAGTTCCTCTTCTTTCAATATTTTATATTTATATAAATTTTTGTTTTACTTTGTTATTTAAAAACATAAAAGTATATTGTGAATTCTTTTTTCTTACTCTCATTCAACTCAAAATAGATATTTTCTTTATTTATTATCAAATATTTATTTCTATTAAAAAGTTAAAGGTAAATGTGCTTTAAGTCACATGGTTCTTTCGAATCCATTTTATACAAGAAACAATATACATTAAAAAAGACAAAAGAAAAATTATGCGCATGATATATGTTTTGTCGTCAAAGCGTAGATAGGTGAAAAAAGCGTTGATTTATGCTGAAAAATGTGGTCGAAAAAAGCTCAATTTTTAAAAACACTTTAAAAAATGGTTAAGAGAACCAACCTTCTTCAAAACGTGAATAAATGTATTAAAAAATATGGTTAACATTCTCTTGCTTTAACCCATTTACGGCCAATGTTCCTATTTTGGAACATAAGTAATTTCATCTTCGTCTGCTTTTTTCAATGACTTTGAATATAAATCGTCTGCGTTTTTTAGATATCGTCTGCTTTGCTTGGCCTTAAATGGGTTATAAGTTTGACTCATGTCTAAACTCTAAAGTGTACTTTAGACCGAGCCGATTTTGCCAAACTTTTGAGAGAGGGAGAGGGAACATATCTGATTCCAGAGGAGAGTGTGGGATAATAGAAATCTCAAAGAAGTTCGAGAAGAGAGGGGGAGGGTAGAATGACGATGTCTCTGCTCTAAACTAAAAATTCGTCTTTAGGCCAACACAGATGAAGCACTCATACTGATCATAACGAATTCAGAGCCGGTTAAATTCAAAAAACGAAAAGTATAGAGCAAAAATACCAGTACATAAACATGAAATATAACCTGAGCATAAAAAAAAGACGATTTGATTTAGAAAATCCAAAATGATTTTAGGATTCAACACATTAAAAGTGTCAACAAGTGGAATGAGAGCACCTTTTTCCACAAAATTTCCTATATTTGCTAAAATTTTAAGAATTTAATCGTACCGTGAATTGGCCTTTTGGTTGACAGAGACAACTTTACTAAATATTGCGAAAATGAATGTCAATAGATTTTCATCTTGATTATATTACTCAAAAAAGAAGAAATATAACTCATATCTATTTATTTTGGATAATTGAGTCAAAAAAGTTTCACCTTAAAAACTTTTGTTCTTTCAACTTTAGATGCCGTAAACAACTCGACATAATTGAATACAAAAATTATTACTTGTATGATGTGATTTTGCACCCATTTTAATTGCAAAAATTGCAAATGACGATTAAAAAAGACATTTTTTTCTGATTTAGTATTTTAATCTGTTCGTTTGCGATTAGACTCTTGTTATGCATTATTTAGTACAGAAACAAACTTCAATTCAACAGCTATCAAGTTATAAGCATTTGAATTAGCACAATAAATGTTAATGATCATTTGTTTGATGAAGTAGAAAAGGGTTTTATAAAAAGTTTGAATTATGACATATTGGGTAGATATATGTATTAAAAACGGAAACAAAATGTAGCAGTAGGAAAGGTATATAGGAAAAATGAATTTTATTCAAAAAATTATAAAAATGTTACCTGCATCTCTCTTAGAATGACATTTCGTTCTCGCTCTATCTCATTCTGGCCAAAAGTACTACTGAGTAGAATATCAGAGAGGATGTCGACGGCTATGAATAGAAAACATTTAAAGTGGAAACTTATCCTCAAAACAATAGATACCCTTTTCGAGATCTTTGGACAGGCATTTTGCGTAGTAAACAGTTTGCTCTCGAGAGGTATATGCATTTAAATGAGCTCCCATGTTTTCAACTTCCAACTCCAAATCTGTTTGACTTCTTTTGGAAGTACCCTAAAGAATTTCTCTTTTAGCATGCCTTTGTTAAACATGCAAACTACCCCTATTTTGGCGGCATTATAATGATTTAGACACTTCAACCCGATTCGGGATAAAATTTTAGTTAAAATCCTAAATTTAAAAAAATCTTTATTTTTCTATTTGCTTAAACAATAAATTTTTTATTTTTTAAAAATCTATTCCAAACTCAAAGGCTGAATGTAAAAGAATTTTCCCTATAATAAAGGAAAGCGAACGCCCAACTATCGTACTAACATCACAACAGAGATGAACACAAATTGTTATGAATTTAAACATGGATAGCACATGCTAACGGCATGCTTGCATTATAATAAAGAAATTGTTGAATAAGCTGAAAGCTGTTTTAATTTTTTTTATAAAAAGTCAAATATAATATATTATACTCTGTCTATATTCACTTTTGTACTCTTTTTGTAATATTATTTTTTTATATTTTAATAAGCTTTTTTTCGGAAATATAATACAACTATTTGGAATTTCAATAAAATTGGAAAAATCATTAAAATTTTGATAATGTATATAAATTATAAAACACATTCTGCAGAAAATAAACTAATAATATTGCAAAAATAAGATGTGCAAATTACAATCTCGATTAATTTTGTGAAAAATTGAGATCATAAGTTGATTGGTCAATTTATCAAGATATTTACATTTAGACCACGTATACTTTATATCTTACATATATATACGCTATATTCTTTTTATTGTCATGTTAGATCGCCGAAATATCTTTTTCGCAACTCAATTTTTATCATTGTAGTATAATCTGATAAAGTTAGACGCAAATAATCATTTTTAATGATTCAGCCTGAGGTAATTTTAGATTCTGGTTGAAAAGAAAGAAAGCGTGCAAAAGGTTTCCGTTCTAGAGATAGGGTTTGTCTTTATTATTATTTTTGAGTAAGGTTGCCTTGCTACTTGTTCAATTATATTCAGGCTTCCATGCTTATAGCTTATCGATACAAAACAAGGAAATTGCAGCCTATGAATCAAAATATCTAATCAGATTATTACTTTGACCCTACCTATTATAAAATCTTTCTGAAGGTGGATTCAATGATAAAATTAATAATAAACCCATCTCAAAGGTTCTTTCATCAAAATGATCAGGATAGCATTCAATGAGAATAGGGATCAATATAGAAATTTTTGAGATACCTTAAAAGCCATATGCTCTAAAAAGTGGGCGACACCGTTTTTTTCTTGAGTTTCATATCTACTGCCAGCATCAATCCAAACACCAACCTAAAAATTTTAATTGATTTAGATCTACATTGATGAAAATGAAAACTGATCGCTCTCGAAAAGTGTGAAATCTATTCGTTTTAGAGTTTCTGGTGATTATGCCGTAAACGAAATAAAGTTCTTAACCCTAGAAAGACCATATATCTAATATATCAACTAAGACGATACCAGTCAATTGACCGGAGGAGTATTTTATTCGTTAAATCACATACGTATATATATGGTTTTACAATTTCGAAAAAAATATTATTGTTTCAAAATTGATTCTTTTAATCAGACTTAGATTACATCAACAACTATTACCATTTATAATTTTCAAAAAAATTTCAAGAATTCTTCACTGTTTTGCTTCATATTTCAGTGGATTTCCATACATTAATTTGATGTCTAAAGAAAAATAGTTTTAGTACCGACTCTTATGAATTCTCTAATTCAAGGGATCTTTCTTCTTCAATATCTGAAAGTTTTGAAGCTGTTTCCGACACAGATTCTGATTCCAGTAATGATGACTCTATTCCATCCGCTTTTCATTCTTCTTCATGCAATATTCCTACTTTTCAATCTAAAGACAATACCTTTTGAACATCTGAAATTCCTTCAAGTAAAACTCTTTCACGCAATCTTCTTCGTAAGTCTGGTGGGCCTACTTCTTTCATAAGGAATCGTATAAATAATTGCATTGATATCTTCATGGAGTTGTTTGGATTCAAGAATATAGATGAAATAATCACATGTGCTATGAAAGAAGCAAAAAGAAGGAACGATGTAAAATTTTCCTTATCTTTGTCAAAATTCCATGCTTTTATTGGACTTTGCATACTCAGAGATGTTATCAAGGGAAGAAATGAGCCTTTGCACAGTTTTTAGAATACAAATTATGGAAGAAAAGTATTCAATGAGATCATGTCTCATAATGATTTCAAAAAATTCTAACTTATCTACGCTTTGACGACAAAAACGCGCGTTCTCTAAGAAAAAGAAAAGGATCCATTCACAGCGATTCGTTCACTTTGGAGTAATGTAACGGAAAACTTTCAAAAGCGCTCAGTCACCGTTGACGAAAAGCTTTATCCATGTCGTAGCAGATGCAAATTCATTCAATTAGTTAATTAACCAAGTTTGGAAAAAAGTTCTGGATGCTTTATGATGTTCATAGTTACTACTATGTTTTGCAATCACTTCCTTATATTGGTAAAGATAAATCTCGAATCCATTTAGGACAAGGAGAGCATATTGTTATGAAGTTATTAGATTCGTATAAATGAATAGATTTGAATGCCACTTGCAACAATTTTTTCACAAGTCTTTCCTGTGATACGGATCTTCTGAGGCAAAATGACAATCAGATCACACAAAAAAGAAATTACTTCAGAAATAAAGTTTGAGAAAGATGATCCACTTTATAAATCCTAGTTCCTTTTCACTTACGATGATGGTAGGATATAGGGCTAAAAATAGACGTGTTCCTTTTATCATCTCAGAATCAGACTCCGAAAATTGCACTTGAAGACTAAGCGTCCAGAATGTATACTCTATTACAATAAAGAAAAAGAAAGGATAGATACTGCGGACAAAATGCTGGAGGAATATTCTTCAAAACCAGGTTCAAGAAGATAGCTTTTGAGACTATTGAAGAAATAGATCTTTTGGACATCATTTGTTTGAACACTTATGTTTTATGCAAAGAAACAGAAATTTAGACTAACAAAAGAAGGGAGGTTTTTGATTGAAATTGGCGAATCACTTTGCCAAAAAGTAAAAAATTTATAAAAAAAATTCAAAAAGAGTTGCATTATTTGATAATAATAATAATAATAATAGAGACAAAAAATGACTACTTGTTAGATATGTCATAAAAAGAAAACAAGAACATTTTGTCCAAACGGTGATATGTATACTTGTTGATCTTGTTCTTTTCAAATATGTAAATTATGCATAAAATTAGAATGATTTTATGTGGATACATATTTTGTAATGTTTTCATCAAATAAAGAAGTTACAAGTTTTTTTATGAATACATGTACACGCATGATGAAGTCCGTCAATTGACTGGTATGGTCCTGGTTGAAAAAAGGGTATATTTTTTTATAAAATTAAATCGGTGGTAAACAAAACATTTTAATAAATAGCTTAGTCTAAAATAATAGAATTCTAAAAGTTTCAATTACGTTGGTATAAATTTCAAAAATTTACAATAAAATAAATATAATTTGCCTGTCAATTGACCGGGTTGGTCTTTCTAAGGCGTTGAAATAAAGTACTAATTATAATTAAAATAAAAGCACAGCATTTAAGGACACACTGACACACTACATGGTTTTGACGTCATTTAAATTTATCCACGTGTGTAAAAATGATATTTCTTTAATCTTTATATAAAGCTCTGATGATTTATGACATTTATTATAATGCTAAGAAAATTCCACAAAATACGGTGTTGATGAACTCGATCAGATGTGTCGTACATACTCGACCAAAAGTAGTACAAAACGATGGAAATCAATTCCTGGATTTTGTACAATACTGTTAATTTCTTGAAAAATATATCCAAGAGCTATCCTAAGAAATGTGTAAAATGAATGAAGATTAAAAGCTAAATCAAAGCAAAAGGAAAAGAGTCAGCGGCTGTAATAGGAGGTATTTACTACTGATGCTTATCAATTTTGGAAATTTGTCATTCAGCAAAGTGCCGAAATAAAGCCACCAAACATGCAAAAAGTGTAATTTCAAAACAGGTGGTAAATGTAGAATTGAAACATTTGTTATATGTAAAAATTCTTTATTTTTAGCTGCGGTCAAAATGACCTCAATGTCATTCTAGTGTTAAAACGCGAAAAGACTTTAGCAATGAAATAATAAGATCTTAGATTAATTTAACAAGGAAGTTGAAAGGATGATTTAAATTCAAAAAAAAGTTCCCCCTGAAAATAGCTTGAAGCTCATTTCAATTTTAATTGTATACTATAATACTCCTGACGAAGAAGCTGATACTTCGAAAGCAGTTGTGTTTTTTCTTTAAATAAAAGTGTCCAATTTTATTTATCATTAATTCTTATAATGGTAAAGGGGCGTACATCAGGGGGAGGGGACGACGCCCATATGTGATTTCAAGGGGGCGAAAAAGCCTTTCGTCCTGAATAATTTTCAATTTTCTCAATTATGTATCTTTTTTATAGCATTTAAAAGACTTGTTTGTCTGTATATTTGATCAGAAACAGCAATGCAGCCAGTAATTTGAACAAGAATTCATACATTTTTGAGCGTGTCAAATATTTTTATAGCACATAACTATATAAGAACTCTATAATTTAAAGTTTAAAAGGTTTGTTATTAATAACTGTGACCCGGCTTGTCGATAAGAGGGGAGGAGCAAGGGAGCTTTGCCCCCCCCCTACCCTGATTTATTTTGCCTCTCTGAAACTCCTATACACTTTATTATAGTCCCCGCTCCATTAAAATCATTTTTCTCCATAACATCATTTATACCTCAATGTAATAATCGACCCCTATATAGCCTTCATCGAGCCCAGGGGGTCAATATCTACCGCTTTGGAGACCCCATGCCCCCACTACTATATCATAAGTCAGAACAAATAAGTTGACTAAAGCTTTTCTATGTATAACAAACATCTATTTTAATTATTTTGTGTATTTAAAGCACACAAAATAAAGTTTTAATTAAAAATGGAGGTATCGGAAGGTGGTAATACGGTTTCGATTTCGCTATTTGAAACCCTCAGGATTTCCGATTCCGATTAATCATCGTAACATTAGTTATAATGAACGCTTATTGAGGGCCTAGGATCTTTAATATATATAGAGGTTTTACTGTATCATTGATATATGTCGGTCTAATATCACTTCATGGCACATGAGCAGTCAAAAATGTTGCATATCAATGAGCCTCTTTAGACACACCCATTATCTTCCGTTTATACTTACAAATCACGATTTTTCATCTTTGCTCTCCAAGTTGACGAAAAGTTTTCTCGCAGTGTGAAACGTTAAAGGTAAAAAATACGGTGCATGTTTCCAAATCGCTATTCTCTGAAACAACGCGAAATCCATTGCATAATTGGGAATTCTCTGTATTCGAAAGCGCTTGAATTGTTTCTTTATATGTATACGGTTTGGTTGAAAAACATGATTTGCTATAATTCAAACCAGAAAACAAAACTTTTAGATTTTTCTTAATAAATTAAAATTGTGAGTATAATGATAATAAATTTAAATGATTATAACCATTCATTGCTGTAGTCACCAAAAAAAGGATTACTAAATCATAAATGTCAGGGGTAGCGCAGGTCTAGTGAAATGGAAGAACATTGAGCAATAATAAAAAGTGGAAACTTATTTACCATGGATGTGGTTTAGTTTAGTTTTTTAATGTAAATAAAACTCTCATGATCTCTAAGCAAATAAGAATAATTTTAAGGTAGAGCTATAATTATCCCCGTAATCCCAACTTAAATATAACGAGTTATCCTAATTGTATATTACTATTTAGTTTTACTATTTAACACTAAAACACAAAGAAAAAAGTTCCCCCTTAACGCCAATTGGGGTCATTTTGACCTTTGTTGAAAGTATTTTCAAAATTAAGGTAACTTAAAGAAATGTATACTTACTTATTGACCAAAAACAACGATATTACACGTATGCACAATTTGTACAAATAAGCTTTTCAACTTTTACACATTTCCACAGACCAGAGATTGCTTATTGCTATATGTACATACAATTATATAAAACGTTTCATTACTAATATTATTTAATCCATTTTTTTTCAATGAAATATTATTTACAATTTATTTCTATCACTAGTATAACTTTTCATCACTTTTATTGATGATTTGACCAGTCTGTCTCTGTTTTTATTTTTGCCTGTTTTTGCGTTTCTACTTTTTGCCTAGAGTATTCGTTTTTATTTGCGTTCTCATTATTTCAGTTTTGGGTGAAGTTGTTTTATCCTTTGAAAAAGCAAAAGAGTTATTGGGGAAAAGTGGTACTCAACATATTGTAATTTTGCCCCCTGATTTAGTCATGGTCTCCGATGAAGAAGACTTTGAGGATGAAGATCATGAGACTTTAAATGATTTTTGAGGTAAATTCGAAGTTGTGTGCAAAGATTTAGCCAAATCCACAAAAAAAAGAAAAATCGTTTGTTCGATGGGAAAAAAGAACTTGAATCTGGCAGGCTCATGTGAAGAATACTTTCCTGAGCCTTTAGACAGCATAACGAACTTTAGTCTATCTTCTTTTGAAATTTTTACGTTTTTTGACAAGAATGTGTCGTTAGCATGATGAATAAGTAGGCCGAAGAAGATAAAAACAATCATGATTTTTTTAACAAACGTGGAAGAACTTGTTTATCCTTTAAGTTACCGCCGGATTATAAAAAACACTTTTAGGGGTCTTGAGTCTCCTTAAAAATATAGGGTTGACTGCATACCATTGAGAAAAAAAATCTATTGCAGGCACATCTGGTTTCTATCAATAGTTTTTATATCTTTCATATCAAATATGCCATGCGACTTCAAGGTATATTTATACCATTGATTGTCATTCTGTGTGAAATTCGAATAAAGATTCTTCACTAGATCCTCATATTTTTCATATATTTCCTTACCCACTAAGTTAACATCAGCTTTTAAATATATAAAAATTCTTTAATAAATTTTAAGTTTCTCAATAAATTACCTCATATTTTTATATTACAAAAATGAAATCGTCAGAACAATTAGTTAAATGAGATCAGAGATTGAATTTTCTGCAGATGCATCGAATTTCGAAAAGATACCCCCTTCTTAATCTCAATGCCATTCATTACCTTGGCCACAGCTTGAAAAGTTGAGAAAATGGAGAGAGACATTCATAAACTCGAAGCACAAAGTTCTTTGGAAGGAGAAAATATGCCGCTATACGATTAGACACTTGTTTACCTCCTCCCTCTCCAAGCCACCTTTAAAAGTAGAAGGTATTCGTTAGATTTAAAAGATTGTTATTTTTTTCCTATAACAAATAAATATTTAAAAAAAATTAAATTTTTTCTCTCTAAGATGATTAAACTTAAGAAAAATTACGCCTTCCAAAAATATCGATTGAAAAGTTACTTTAAAAGTGGAGGAGACGGGAGGGAGTAAACAGGTGTCAAGGATTTAATTCTTCTCCACTAATTTCCACCATTTTATATACCATATTCCATTGGAACGGGAATGTTGTGAAGCACTTTTGGGTTGTGTATAGAGAATAGGCTTGTTATAATCCAAATACTAAGCATTCAAATACTTGAGCTTTTTTGTGTTAAGCATGTGGTTGAAATCGATAAAACATTAATTGCAAGAATTAATTAATTTTTGGCAATTAGGATACAAATTGGCTTTATATAAATTCTAGAAAATAGATTATGCAAGTGTCCTTTGCAATCATTTAAAAAATATTATTCACAGCACAAAAATTGATCCTGATTGCTTGACAGCATTTCTAATGTTGGAGACAGGTGACTGAAAATATCGAAAGATGCTTAGTAAACACTCTGTATAATATTGCTGATTGACGCATTATCCGATATCCTTGCAATGAATTTATTTATTGTTTGGTAAATTGTCATTTTAATTTTGGGTCACTATGACCAGTTCTTGAATATCAGCTCTACAGCTACCGCAGCCTATAGGAGTGTCCTTATCCCTTTCGTGACCCATCATATATGATACAAGGCTTCGGAGCCGGAGTTGGAGCCGCAAATTTTTTTTAATAGGAGTCGGAGTCACAAATAACAAAAAGCGGCTCCCTATGCCTGTCTCCAAGCGTATAATTCGTGATGTATCAAAATCACAATTGTTACATATAAAACCTTGAAATATAAATAATCAGTTTTAGTTCATGTTCATATTCTATTTAGAGAGAACAAAGCATAAATAAATGATGAAACAGCTTTTCAGTTTTTTCAAATATAAATTATAATATATATAAAAGGTCGGAGCCCGAGCGGTAGCCATAAAAAAATATTTGTTCCGGAGCCGGAGCCACACAATTTTGAGGCGGCTCAGAAGCCCTGATATGATACATAAACAATTTTACCATTGTCTGCTTTTTAAAATAGTTTTGTATATGAATCTTCTGCTTTTTAATAAATATCGTCTGATTTTTGTGGTAATGAAAGGGTTAAATTATGAAAGTCATATTTTTAGGAACATTTGCCAATATCCATTCCAAAAGTTGGAATATCAATGTTTAAACATTTTTAAACTTTAACTATACAAAAAAAATTAAGAAATTTAGAAGTACATATAAAACTTTAAATCTATATTACAAAAATTAAAAATATTTTTTAATATGACAAAAAACAAAATCAAGGAATTTTTTTGTTGAATTTTACAATTACTCTTTATTGTTTTATTATTTTTATATGCAAACATCTCTTAAAATTATTTAATTTTAGATCATTATTTTATAACAATTATATTTTTTATGAGGGATAATTATGTTATAATACTAAATACACAAAGATAATAATATGATCTTTGAATACTTCAAACTTCGAATAACTTAAAATTTTCATCTAATTCATAAAGACAGAACACTGATCCCAATTTGATGCAGAAAAATAAACTTGTAAAATTGGTAGATAAAGAAAAAATTTAAGGATCACATGTAATTCTATGCATTTCTTTATTCTGAAATAAAATATATTTGATAAGATAGCCTGAAATTTTCTTTTAATATCTTCCGAGCGAGGGCGTTTTTTTAATAATGTCGTCTAAAATGTTTACTAAGGGAGCGTTTAGTAGAAAAGGTTGGGAAAACACTAAAATAAATTTGGTCGGCTGTCATAAGCAATTATTGTTACTGTATCTATATCAATAATATTTTCATACCATTCGAATATAGTTACGATAATTTTATAACATGATCAAAATTATAAATAGCAAGGAAAAAATTTGCATTTACAGTAGGGTTTGAGAAATTCTCGTTTTACCATCGTTCAATAATGGAAACCCTAAAGATTTAGAATAATTCCAATTTTTTATTCCGTTATATCTCAAAAAAGAGCTAGGAAAAATTTTGCTCGAATAATGGACGCTTATCTTTTTTTAGTAGAAAAACTCATATTTTACTTAAGAAGTATTCAATAGATTAATTAATTTTGTTAAAAATAGAAAATATTGTCCTTGCCTTTCTTCAATACCATTTTTGACCAGATTGATGATAAATCTGACAATACTAGTTTATATTAAACGGTAAAAATAGATACCTAAAAGACTATAAAAGTTACATTCGATTCCTTATATATATAAATAGGCTCTTAGATTGACCTCTTTTTTGTATTATTATGAAAAGACAAACTTTAAAAATGGATTTTGGAAAAGTTGAAAAAAATGACATTTTAGTTTTAGGAGAAAAAAATTGAAATAATTATTTATCAAAAAATAAAAATAAAATATTTCTTTGTTTGGAGAAAAGATAGTTAAAAGATATATAAAAGATTATTTTGTATCTTTATTTCTGTTTAATATTTGTCCTGTTTTTCTTATTACTCCAATAAATTTGGGATTATCTTCCTACTTTATTATAAAATGTTACTAAACCAGATTTTTAGCATAAAAAAGTGAATAATGATCGTCTAAATTCTTCATAGTATTACTACCTACACTAGTATTGACAGATGTCCCAGTTTTATCTTCGGTTAATATTGAAATCCCTGTTGATTTAGAGTAATCCTTGTTTTCATTCATTAATCTTATAGCATAAAAAAAGGTTTATACAAATTAAAACACAAATATGATTGATTTTTTTTAGTTACAATCTCTCCTTTTACTTTCAAAGTATTTTCATTTTAATAATCTTTGTAAGAAATAAAAACTTTCTTGACTTTTTAAAAGAACTTTTTTCGAGGTTAAATCTTGTAACCATGCTATTCCTACACATATATTCAGTAGGTAAAGTGAATCATTTTAAAATAGATTTAAGCCTTGGATCTAGGAGTCTACATGTATGAAGCCTTTTTTTAATAGAAATTGAAAGCTCAAATTTTTATTAGCTATTCGAGAGTTAATTTTCAAAATAGATATGAATAATTTTAATATATTTTTTGGCGATTTACTTGTTCAAACTCGGTATTTTTTTTAACATAGATTTTATAATTTAATCATCGCTGGTTCGCTTAGTCACCTTGCCTACTAGAATTCAATCAGTTACCTTAATAGATCATTTTTTCGAGTAGTGGTAATAAAGAATATAAAGGTTACAATTGTATTTCTTTTTTCTCTAATCACTTAACAATTTTACTTTCAATAAATTTAAGCAATATTTTTTGTGAATAATTTGATGAAAGACTTTTTCTTTCAACATCGGCTAGAACTGATTAGTTATCATCGATTGAGTTGAGTTCTAATGAATATAAAATTTCAAAAATGTTAAATGAATGTACGATTAAAAAATCTAAGGAAATAAATATAGGTACAAATTTAAACTTTGGAAGTTTTGGAAATAATCAAACGACGAGATAAACGTTTCCAGAAATTGATGAAAAATAAAAATTTTCAATAAAAAATGAATACATTTCTCTAATGAACAATATTAAGTACAAAATAAGTTTGAAAAATGAGTTTTACTCCAAAGCCTTTGTTAATTGCTCGCAAACACAAAAAGTTTTGAATATCAAACGGCTTTTAAAAGGAGAATCTGATAAGAGGATACCTATAAAAATAAGAGAGGAAAGTCTTGGCGATAATAAGATAGCAAATGAGTTTAATGAGAGCTTTGCTGCTATGCATAATGAAATATCCATTTGGCATCCTATGCCATGTTTTCACGATCGAACAATAAATAAATCATATATAAATTGTATGGAAAATTACAGGCCAGTACAAAAACTTATTTGAGTTCAATTAATTACTTAAGCGACTTCCCATTTGAGTTCAAAAAGAAGTACTTCACTGAGGCTTTTAATTCACACACGATACAAAAAATTATTCAAATTTTAGAAAAAAGAAGGATTGTATACTTTTCTTATTAGATCTCTTTCGAAGCCTACTAATTCCTACAGGGTTCTATTTTGGGGCTTATTCTCTTCAATATAGCCATAAACAACAATATCACTATTTCTAATTTTTTCGCATTCCTTTTTTTTATATCAAGGGCTACATTTTGAAAAATATTGGAGTATCGTGACCGAAATTGCTAAAATATGGGCAGACATCAAACACCGATTTCTTAAAGTTTATGCTACTAATAAAAAAATTAAATATACTAAATAAAAAATAATTCAACCTTAAACAAAATGTTTTGCAAAAAAGATAACCTATTGACAACCGTTATCTTATATTTTTAAATGTTTAATAAATAACTTTTTTCTATTCTTTTATAATGCTCTTTAATTTCCTTCTATAGTTCCTAAACAATGTTATCTCATTTTAGTAAAAAAAACATAAACTCAAAAAAATTATTTTATTTTGCAAAAGATTTTGTTTACTATTGAAATATTTCTTATTTAGTATAGTTAATTTTTTATTAGAGGCATAAACTTTAAGAAATCTGTGTTTATGGGTGTTTAATTACGTCTGCCTATATTTTAGCAATTCTCGTATCGGGACTATTTAGTCAAACTAGAGTACATATTGATTCTGCTTTTTTATTGAAGTAACAAACAATTCTAATAAACGGCATTTCTATCATTTTAAAAATTGAAAATTTACTATTCTAATTTACTTAACTGTGTTGTTTATGTGTATTTTAAATTTACTTAACTGTGTTGCTCATGACATTGAATTACTGAGATCTCATATTAAAACTTGTAGTAGATGTAATAAATATAATCATTACTCCAAAGATTGTAAAGCCACTAAACCTACCTGTAAGTTCTGTGGTCTTGATCATGCTTCTGACCAATGTAATAATAAAGATAAAGTCTTTTGTCACAATTGTGCTTCGAATAATCATGAATTCAATCATGT
This sequence comes from Nectonema munidae, assembly GCA_030549495.1. Classification (NCBI taxonomy): domain Eukaryota; kingdom Metazoa; phylum Nematomorpha; class Nectonematoida; family Nectonematidae; genus Nectonema; species Nectonema munidae. Next base: position 76,245 of record JAUIRK010000987.1, read on the forward strand.
TTGCAACTCTAAGGGTTGCCTTTCTTTGGAATATTTAAAAGAACGTCAGGATAAGTTAAATAAAAGCTTTTTAAATTTTCTTATGAATGAAAATTTGAATGAATCTTGATTGTCCTAGTTCTAAAGATATATTAGATAATGAATTCTTTGCTTCTATTTTTGAGGGGAATTCAATTTTTCCTACTTGCACAATTGATGATTCTGATATTAAACTATACAAAGAATTCTCTAGTGCTAATAGCCTTAAGGTACTGCATCTTAATATTCAGTCCATCAATGCCAAGTTTGCTCATTTGGATTTCTTTCTGTCTACGTCTGGTTTATGCTTTGATATTCTCGTATTGACAGAAATTTGGCAATATGATAGTTTTTCTAACTTCAATATTCCCGGTTATTCCTTTTCATATTACTGTAGGCGAAAAAGAGGTGGTGGCATTGGTATTTATTATAGGAATCACTTTATATTTAATGAATTCGAATCTGCCACTGTTGGCGACAATATTTGTGATTATGTTTTTCTTTTTTTGACTATCTCACATCGGAAAGTTGGTATTCTTGCACTTTATCGACCACCATCCTCTGATACTTCTGACTTCATATCTTTTCTTTCTTATTTTTTAAGTAGAAAGAAGATCAGAAATGATATGTTAATTTGCGGTGATTTCAATTTGAATTTATTTTTACTTCAGTCCTGCAATTCTATTTTAGACTTTATTTCTTTACTCTTCCAATTTAGCTTTTATCCGACTATTACTAAGGCTACACGCCCTTCTTGTTCCCTCATTGATTATATTTTTATTAATTTTGCTTGCAATTTTAAAACCTTTAACATTAATTGCAATATATCAGATCATTATATGAATTCTATTATAATATTTGATTTTTTCTCTTCTGGACAAAATTTATCTCCCAGGCTAGCACTCAGAAGAGTCTTTTCTCATTTTAATAGGTTACGTTTTGTTAATTGTCTAAATAGTTGTGATTTCAGTTATATTCTATCTATTTCTGATCCTGATACATCATTTAACTTATTCTTAAATCATTTTAGGAAAATTTTCAATGAATCCTTTCCGTTAGTTAATACTAATTGTTCAAGTAGTAAACATCCTTGGTTCACAACTGAACTTTGTAAACTAAAATCTATCAAAGAAAAATTATACAAAAAGTTGAAGAATAAATACACTTTTGATATCAACCTTAAATATAAAAATTTTCTAAAATTTTATAAAAACAAAATTCATTTGGCTAAGACGGCCTACTTCAGCTGTAAACTTACATCTGGCCAAAAGAATAAAGTTTGGAAAACCTTAAATAAATTGTTTAATAATAGATTGTATGCTGAGTCTCATGCTTTCACTTCTTCTGATTTTGCTCAAGCTTTTTCGAGTTCTGAAGCAAATGTGGACGCTGATAGTTATAAATATATTGATAGAGTTGTTCCTCTGAATGAAAAAACTTTTTTTTCTACTTCATTCACTCGTGATGATTTAATTGTAGCAATTTCTTCCATTAAAAATAAAAAGGCCTGTGGTTTTGATGACATTGACATGCATATCTTAGTCTTATCTTTACCTATAATTGAAGATATTTTGCTATTTCTTTATAACTCTTCCTTTTTTCTGGCACTTTTCCTAACATTTTGAAGTATACTAAAGTAGTTCCTATACTTAAATCTAATAAAAAAGGCTCTTGTTTAAAGGATTATCGTCCTATTTCTATTATATCTAGTTTTTCCAAAGTATTTGAGAAAATCATACTTACCAAGATGATTAGTTTTGCTGAAAAATATTTCTTGATTAGTGAACGACAGTTTGCTTTCACCAAGGGCAGGTCTACTGAATTAGCCCTTCTTAGATTTTTTCTTGATATTTCTTCTAATATTTCTCATTCATCTATTTGTACTTTCCTTGATTTTTCTAACGCTTTTGGTACAGTATCTCACTCTCTTCTATTATATAAGTTATTTCGCATGGGCTTTAGATCACATATCAACGATTGGCTTAAATCTTACCTCTCTGACAGATATTTTATGTATCGTATAACAGTATCAATTCTAAAGTACATTTTATCAAATCTGGTGTACCTCAGGGTTCAATATTAGGGCCGTTTTTATTTATTATATTTATAAATGATATTGTGAAAATTTTGCCTTATTTCTGCTCTCCAGTTATCTATGCTGATGATGTGGCTTGACTATCTAGTCAGTTATCTAGGCTGATGATGGGATTAACTTGTCTTCTATATCTGATATTAACAATGTTAACTTGTGTTTATCTAATATTTTTCAGTGGTCTCATTATAATCACATTCATTTGAATTTTGACAAATGCAAATATTTAATTTTTACTAGGAGCAAGGCGTTTGCCAATCTTAATGTTAGAATTAATGATAAATCCATCGAACGGGTTAGTCAATTCAATTACTTGGGTTTATTTTTCGTGGAAAATCGCTCTTGGTCTGTGCATATCAAGAATGTTCTAACTAAGGTGTCCCGCTTTTCTGGCATTTTCTACAAATATAAAAATTTCCTCCCTCCTTCAGTTAGGAGGATCCTCTATTATTCACATATTTATCCGTATCTAAAATATGCTAATATTATTTGGGGTTCTTCAAATAAGGTTTTACTCAACAAATTAAATAAATTGATTTTAGGTACCATAATTTTATGTGTTCACCTTCGGATACTGAGCTGGATATTTTTCAGATCAACTCTATGATGCATTGTATTTTCTTTTACAACGTTCTTTTCCATTTTTCTGACTTCTCTATTTTTTTCGCCTTAAATAATAGTTATCACTCGTATTTTACCAGAACTAGTAATTCCCTTCATTATGAGTCATTAAATTGTCACCCTCAACTAAGGTCTCTAATCCTAAAGACTACTAAGCATATTAATTGTTTTTGCGACTACCTTGACTTTTCTTGCTATGATCGTTTTAAAAAATCTGTCACAAATATTGTTCTTTCTGGTCATTTCTATTCATGGACAATATTTTGTTAATATATGTACATATATATATATATATTTTTTTTTTATTATTCTTTTATATATTAATGTTTGTATTCATTATGTTTATATATATATATATGTGTGTATTATTTTGTTTATGTATGTATTATATGTTTATCTATGTATACATGAGAATACGTGTTTATGCTTATGTATATCTTGACTTATGTTAGATAAATACTTCTTTTATATTTGTGTGTATATCTTATGAATAATATTCTTGTACATGTTTGTTTTTGCCTTTACTCTTCTTCCAAATTCTGCTGGAGTGCATCTCGATGAACATTTTATTTCCTTTGACCTTTGTTTTTTTTTATAACTTCTGTTGGAGTCATCCCGATGAAGATCCATCTTCCTTTGATCTCTTTCAGAAATGAATTTATGCGATGCTAATTTTGATCGATACACTATTCAATGTTTATCTTTTTTTTTCCAATTTTTATTAATAAATTTATTATTATATTATATTATTATATATATATTCACTAAAAATAACATTTTTTGAATGCTTCTAGATTGTAATATTTTTAGAGTCTTCACAGAGTTTTGTTACAAAGTTGAGTAAATAAAAATAAATTAAAAATATACATCATGCATCTATTAAATAATTAGAAATTTATATTTTTTTCCTTCTTTACTTTTATTATGAAGATATAAAATCTGTAAGACATTTTATATACATGGAAATAAGCATATCTTTCAAAAATCTTGGAATTATTGAAAAAATTAGTCTTAAGAGATAAAATTTCAAAAAAATATTTCAATTATTTATGAGATGATTCTGTTTTTGAAAAGGCAGATTTGATTTCCAACAATGCGGGAAAGTGCGCTAGATTTAGATTGCATAACTAAAGTTAAAAAACAGAAATTTTCATGTACGCGTAAAGCTGCAGCATACGATGGTAAAATTTTTTTCAATGAACATGTGTCCATGCTAGACAGAAACCAAGATTTTTTTAAAGAAACGCTATAAATCCGAATACGTCAATTGACGTCTATATATCAAATATCAAAATTATCTTGAATTTCTTCAAATAAAAATTAAGTTAAAAAACAAATATTAAATGCAAGTTTTGCATTTTTTTACACCACATGTACCATAAATTGGCTTTTTACAGCCACAACATAAATCTGTAGTTCTATTCTTGAAATTTTTGTTGAAACAAGTTCTACGCTTTTGCGGTAAGCATCTTTCGATAGTTTGTGAAAATTCCTTCTCCTCATGAATTTTATATCCAGTCAATTGTTCACTAAGTTGTTGCAAAAATTTCAACCTTGATAAATTAGAATTATTCACTTTATTGTAAAGTATCCAACTATTTATTGAGGCCATGTCCAAGATATTGTAAAAAACTTGTACGGGCCATCTTCTACCTGCTGCTTTTTTTGAATACAATCTTATCATTTGGTCAAACACATCGACACCTGACTTTGTCTGATTATAAAAAAGAAGTTTTGGGGTTTTTCTTCTGGTTGTTCTCAGTTGGTACTTGAACATCCTGGTGCATGCTGCTGAGAATGATGACAGATTTGGACTTCTTGCATTGGTACTTCGTAAGAGTGAGGAATCAATGTTCTTCTGATTTAAAGGCTAAAGTATGATAAAGAACATGCTTTTCTGTCAAAATCAAAGGTATTTCTTTCCTTGTGTTGCGAATGGTACCAACCAGGCTACACTGTTTTTGATGGAGTTGTACAGCCAAGTTGAGTGATGTGAAGTAGTTGTCGCAAGTAATGTTGTACCCTCGTTATAATAAGGCTTGATCAACTTCATAACAACTTCAGTTGGAGAGCTTGCACTATTTTGAGTGGTGTTGTCTTTGCTAAGTTAAGGAAAACCATTCACCAAATATTTTGTATCTAGGTCAACAGGAAGCCAAAACTTTATGCCATATTTATAAGGCTTGTTAGACATGAATTGAATAAACTTGCATCTAGACTTGCACGGCATAAGTTGTTCGTCCACAGTGATAAATGCGCCTGGAACAAAGCATTTTTGGCTGTTTTGTATAAATTCATTCCACACTGAAGAAATCAAGCAAAATTTATCTTGGACAAATCGAATTTTCCTTTCATTTTTGTAGTCAAAACGAAGAAACTTTATTACTTCTAAAAACCGTGTAAATGCCATAGTATTGGGAAAAATTTCACAACCCCATGCTTTATTCCACATACTTTTTATAGGTAAGTTTTTTGCACCAATAACTCCCCTAGTGAATATCAAGTCTATGAACTTTTCTAATCCTTCTAAAGAAACATTCCAATCCGAATTTTTTGTTACTCTTTTAGCTTCTGCAAGTGTGCACTACTGAATAAATCGAAGCATTTTTTCAGAAAAAAAGAAGTCGAAAGGAAGAAAGAGGACTGTTTTTTTCTGTATGAGTGATAGCATAAATTGTTCGACCTGGCGAAAATATTGTTATGTTTTGTTGTTGAAAGCGTCCTCTCTTAAATTCAATTTTGTCCAAATTGTTTTGTCTTTACTGATAAAGATTTCTGAATTTTTCTGATTCTAGATATCTTCGCTTTCATCTTCAACTTCTTCACTATCACTAGAATTACAAAAACTCTGCTCAAAAAGGAAGATTCCATTCTCATCTTCATCCGAAAAATCACGGCCAGATATCTTCTCCACTTGAAAAAAGCATATCCATGATGATCGAAAAGAATTGTAAGACAAAGAAATGGGTGAGAAGCAAAGAATGAAGCAAAAAAACTAATAATATACTTATTCGTATATGTATGAATCAATATAAAAGTTAGACGTCAATTGACGCAGACGGTCCTTTATGTCAAAAATGACACATCTTGAATTCTTCAAAGATAAAATAACACATATGTCAAATGAAACATTAATTAAAACATTGTCACGTAGTATGATGGTATAGTCACACATGTTATAGTGATAAATCCAATAACAAAGTATAGTTTACGTCAATTGACGTCTTTGGTCCTTCTAGTGTAAGGGTAAGTTTTATGTATGTGTCATATTGTATTATTTTTCAAAAAAATTAACATTACCCAGTTGGCCAACGGGAAGCAGTTTGGAGTTCCCAGTCCAAAATAACACATTACAAGAAGTAAAAAATTAACTTAAAATTTAACCGAATAGTCCAGAGAAAAGCCGAGACTAATAATAATAAATGATTTATTTTTAGAAAGAAATCAGGGTTTTTATAGGTTCAAATTTATTAGAAAATATTAAACACAAATTTCCAATACAAAGTGCATGTAAAAGAAAAAAAATCTTAAAAGGGATGTGAGGTTATAATTAGCTAGATATAGACTTCAAATTCACAAAAAGAAAAATGTGAACAGCAAAGATTCTTTAAATATACCATAAATATTCTGAATTTATATATAAAAATATTTTATAATATACTTCTTTTTGTTTTTAATTGGGTTTGAACGAGAAGACACACTTACTCTGGAAAGCTCACCGACAAGATATCGATTTATTACAAAGAAAGACAGAAACTAAAAGATTTTTTCATCCTCACTCTCACTAGTTCTCAATACGTATGGTTCATATCAAATTAATTGGTTAGATAATAATTGATTACTCTGTACTGAAACAAGTTGCCGCTTTAAATTAAATTTAAAAATTTTTAGCAACGTAATGTAGCAAAAGTAGATTACTAGAATAGAACAGAAAATAATCATCTTATATAATCTCCATATTATTGCTACCTAAATATATATTCAGTTAGTAAAGTAAATTGTTTGAAAATACATTTAGGATTTTTGATATAGGTTGACATATAAAGTTGTGAACTTATATTTCTATTATTAATTTAATTATTTCAATGACAGTAGGGATAAACTTTTTAATCTTTAAATCATAGAAAATAATACTTTCCTATATAGCTCGGTGTTATAAAAAATACTCGTCCGACTGAAAAATTTGTGGAGTATTATTTAACTACTGGCTACATTAGTGTTTCTGATCAACTAAAGCTTAAATTCGAATTGATTATATTATATCAAATTAACCGGAAATTAATAAAAAGAAAATAGATTTCAAATATTCATTGAAAGACTCAGCCACAAAACAAGAAAAGTGATATGAAAAGTCCACTCGCACGCCAAGCCACTCTTAATAATATAAATAAAGATATATGAGGGAATTCAAAATTATTGGAAGAGCAAAATCCTTTTCGCCCACCCACGGATGTCCCTTAATTTATAAGTTTGCTTCCTTTTTTACATTTAAAATAGCGATGGAAATTCCTTTTCAGCTTCCAGCATCTATTAAAAATAGTCATTATATGAATTATAAATTTTATGAAAATTTTTATCTTATTTCAGATGTAGGTCCTAATGCTTGGAGATTTAATGATGACATATTTTTTATTTAAAAAAAGCAAAACCCTAATTCCCGTAAAATTTATTATTATATATAAACGAGTCATTCAAAAATTTACTAAATCCATAATTTGTTTTTTTAGGTCCATTTGCTATAAAGTAAAACAAATTTTTCAAAAAAAGTTTCTTCAAATTAATTCGTCTTAAGAAAAAAAGTTACGTTCCGTACTCTAGTGGGAAATAATTGAATGATAAACATAACTTTAAAAGCAAAAATATTTTAAAGAGCAAACGATTACCATTTTTTATATTAAAAAAATTCGCGGTAAAATGTTGAAAAATATGTTATAAAATTACAAAAATTGATAAATATTTAATTATTATTTTTGAATAAGATAATATACAAAAGAATAGTTGGACTAGATACTTAAAAATAGCTCATAATATATTTTCAAAACAGTATATATATAATTCAATAAAATACCGTGAGGGTATTAAAAGGCTACCTGAAATATTTAAAATATTTTTGAAATATTGAAGAACACAAAATTAAAATACAATAGAATTTTTAAAAAGTACATAAGCACACACAAACATGAAGTATTTACATATATTTGGTAGAACAAATAAAATAAGACAAGAATTTAGAAAGATTAATAAAAAGAGCCAAAACCAAAGCAATGTTTTAGGTAGATGACGAGATAATCCCATTTGCGGAATCTGGCGATTTGGCGTCGATAGAACATATAGAGAGCTTATGAACGCTAGCAGGAGGTAAGACATTTTCATCGTAGATTTCTAAGTATAAAGATTTCATTTTTGCATTAAATAAATACATTGAATCCATTTAATTGTGCAACCGAAAAACATGTTCAGTTATACCTTGGATATGGGATACACGCAAAGTGATCACTATATTTTCGATTTATCAATAGTTAAGTCTAAAAGATTTGTTTTGAATTAAGAATAAACTTTTAAAAATAGTCGGTTCTTTTACTGTAAGGCTTAAAGTTATTCATTAGTTATCAATAAATAACATTCATAGGCGTTATCATACTGCATAAGAAAGGATACGCATGCGATTGTAAATATGGCTAACCAATTTCATAAAAGAACACAAAATTGATGGAACTAATAATGTTTTAGACAGTTGCGGATAAATTTAGTGCGTCTACTTGCTTGCTGTAAAATGTAGCACTAACTGAATCAGAATTGCCTGAAGCATGATTGCATAGATAAATGAGCAGTTGTTTATATCACATTTGTTCATTAAATGTATTTATTAAATTTTTGGGAAGAATGAAGAAAAGAAAAGAAAAGTGGATTAAAACGTTGTTATTTAATGAGAAAAGCGGCGAGTTGGAGTATGTATGAACGATCGAAGGTGTTTGCATGCAGAAAGCACAAGAACGTCGCCTGTATCCAAAACTATGACCAAAGAAGTTTTCATGCGGCTGCATTTAAATCAAATAGTATCCAAATGATCGCTAGACTTATCCCTTTCAAATGACTAATAGTGATTTTAAATCAGTACAATTAATTAGTAATAATTGATTGAAGAATATAGCGATCGGAAAAATAAAAAATGTTAATACTTGAATCTTTTCCAAACAAACCGCAGTGGATAAATAATTCGTACTAGGTGAAAAGTGTTACTCAAATGGCAAAGCGCATCTGAGCAATGGATTACTGTACTCTTCGATTCGAAAAATGGCGAAATAGTGCAGTAACGATCAAAAAAATAGTAGTTGACTAAAAATGTTGATAAGAATCGTAGATGAAATAGCCTCAATATTTGCGACCATAACGAACGTTTAAGAGATTGTAAGCATGCGCTTGCAAGCTTAAATTGGGGTCGCACCTCTAGCCAGTTAATGGGCGCCACCACTGGCGAAAAGTTTATTCTCATTTTCTAGTCCACCAACGCCAGTATGATAACAATAATTCATCTTTAGATTTTGGTCAACTGGCAGATAATGACTGGTGATGTATATAAACTATATCATCCTCTTTGCTTTCAAGGATATTTTCATCATATGGTGTACTTAATTGTAATTATTGTCGTTATTAATGGAAGATGGGGCAGCGCATCTGATCTCTAAGCTATATCACATCAGATAGTTCGACAAAAAATGAATCAACAATCTGAGAGCCTTTTCACCAAGTTTTGGGTAAATAGAATGGTAATAAATTACCCAAAATTCTTCAAGTGTCCAATAAATCATCATCAATATTGAGCGCGCTTCGTGTCAGTTTCCAAGAACTTTTTGCATTCAAGCATGTGAAAAATACTGTAAAATTTTTTTATAAAGCGAATCCAAATATACAAGATTTCCTTCTTCATATCTCCACTATCTATAGTCCTAAACTACTAACTTCTCCGATAAGTTCATTAAGATGAAAAACGAATAGAAGTTTTCAACTTGGACTCTCCGTCTACAGAGTTAATTTTTCCAATAAAAGCGCTGATCATATAGTAGTGTGCAATACTGTTTGCATTTCTGTCTTGAAGTTTTAAATTAGAAATGTTAATTGCTTCAAAAAAATCTACAAAATAGCTAATCTATGTTGACACTCATTTTTATAAAAGCATCACATAAATTTTATTTTTTTTGATATTGGAAAAAATTTATTTCATCTTTGAGTTGATACAAACGTTTGGCATTATGATCAAGTCCAAATTAAGTCTTATGATTTAAGTTATCAGGCTGTTTATTCTTCCGTGATAGACAACTTACAGGTCTCTCAAGTCTGGATAAGAGAACTTTTACACTTAAATGAATTATAGCTTTCAAACAATGACTTGGTTAAGTTACTTGGAGTGCCTTTAATAAATTCATATGGGGAAAACAAGGAAGTGCTCTCAAGTGTTTCTGTAGATTTGCTTGAAAAATGGTGTTGTAAGGTTGTAATCTTTGGTACTTTAGTGAAGAAATTATACCAATATCTCTTTTCAGTTAAAAAGTTGATCTCAGTCAAAAAAGAAAATTGAAAGAGATTATAATTTGTCAAAGACATCTTGGTACAGGATATGGAAAACCTTTATTCCCCAAAAAAGAAAGACTCATTAAAGGAGTTGAATTGAATCATCTGGTTAGAAAGTCTTCTTGGTCTTTCTTCAAGCATTTGAATATAAATGAAAGTTTTTTATCTTTGCAAGTTGAAAAGTGGAAGGATGATGTATCTTTTATTAATGCACGTACCGTTATTTCTAATATCGGTGTAATCAATGATAATGCAGAAAGAAGAGTTAAAATAGCGTCTGATTATATGCGTTCCGCCGTGATGAAGAGAGATATCAGGATATTTTACAAGTGGTTGAAAATGAAAGAAAAAAATTACAAAACGAATGAAATTAGTAAAATAATATTAAATCTTTTAATTGAACATGTAAATATTTTTTGTATATACTTTTGATATTTTTAATTTGGTCAATGAAATAAATAAAATTGACGACATTTTTGAAAAACTTGAGAAATTAAATTTTCATCTTGGAATACCTAAACATATTTCAAATTTAATGATATATTTTACTCCCCTCCTTGAAAAATTATCACAACCTCTTAGGGGGCGCGTCCTACAGTTTGGAAATCACGGATTTAGAGAAAAAAATCTCCGTCGATACCTAAGCTCTAAATCACCATTTTGGGTATGAGATGAGATGAAAATTTGACAAAATTTCGTATGTCAAAAAAAGAAAGAAAACGTCGGATTTAACCATTTTTGAAGGAATGAGTTTATTGCCTGAATTTTTAGCAAGTAATTAAATTAAAGCTAAATATGTTTTTATTTAAAAACCGGTCATAGAACTGTCGCATGATGTTCTTAATTTCAAAAATCAAACTTTATTACAAGACCGATAAAAATAATTTTCTTTCATTTGGGGTTTAAACCTATCATATACTATTTTCAAGTTCAAGTGAAATTCTTTTATCTTTATGTTCAACTTGGAAATTTTTATCCATAATAGAAATATTCGTATTTTTAACTCTATTTTTATTGCTTTTGAAAATATTTGTTTTTTTATAGAGGGAAGGATAAACATTGTATTACACATCGGTTACAAATAAGAGTTCTAAAATAAAAATTTCAGAACTTCAAATGAAAAATAAAAAAAGCAAAAAGTTTATTTTTACAAGAATTACTGATTAACTATTAATATTATTCAATACAATCATTATAAGTAATTATTACAATCATAATTTACTGCATATTTCTTTTGGCTTCACCAGGCCACGCAATACTATCCGATTGGTTAATTTCATTTATTCAAGTTATGGCGCGATTAACCAAATCATTATCAGAATTTAGCCTGCAAAAAGCCAGCAGTACCGTATGGTGGATTTTTGCGGGTTGGCTGAAATTACCCTTGTTTATCGCTGCTGCTGCGAAAGTGTAACAAAATTCTACACTTCTCCCTGAGAGTATTTGCTTTTATGGAAATACTCTCTGAGTTTAAACAAAGCTTTGTTTTGAACTGATAGATTACACTCATATAGAGATAGTATAATCTAGGGGCTAACAACAACAACATCATTATCAAAATTTCATTTCTGACATCTCATTTGAATTTGAAAACATTTTACTTGAACTCGAAATGTTAATATATTGAAGTTTTATGAAATATACAAAGACAGAAAGAGAAAGAATATCACAAATATTAAATGTTATACTTTTGATTTGATTTTTTAAAATCTCCAAAATTTTTTGCATGTTTAGTCGTTTAGCGGACATTCAGAGCCTTTGGAGGTCCCATACTTCTTTTTAGATTTTGATATTATATCCTTAGCGTGCGAAATCGCAGTGTGTAACGGTAACCGAATTTTCGTTATTTCTTTGATATCTCCTCAAGTACGGCTTACGCGATTTGGATGCTTGATACGCAGACGAGATGCCTGATCTCGAAAATTCGCATCAGACACTTTATATTTTATTCTTTGGGAACACGGTGCTATTTGGGGTTGAAGCTCGGTGCACGAGGATTGAGGATTCCGTTTTGGAATGAGATAATAAAGGTTGGAGAGAAAAACAAAAGAACCTGAGTGCAGCTTAACTCTTTTTGCTTTGAGTCTTTCAAGAGGCAAGTGTAAAATGGCGCCAAGTAAAAAAAAAATAGCGGCAAAAAAGAACGGAGCTTCAAAAGAATTGGTATAATCCATGAGTAATCCTAAATATATATATAAAATTTAATCAGGATAGAAAAAAAACGGTCCGCCCGTGCTTGTTGCGAAAAATTATGACCGTTGAAATGGAATGATGATGAATCAGCACACAAATAACACCTTCTCTATTTCTATTTGCCTATTGTACTTCTCTAAAATCAATTTTAAACCATAAAGTTAAATTGTTGAATGAAAAAAAGCCAGAATGTAATCCAGTAAAAACTTAAAGGATGAAATGTAGTTTATATTCATTAATCGTTCATCTGGTAGGCAATTAATAATTTAAGTTAATATTTTTAAATTAGCATTTATCAACATGAACAAGTTCACTTGAATTATCTCTAGTATTGTCATACTAAATGACCATGGATTACTATATGTCATACATGCCAACTATCACGATTTTCGAGGGAGTATACTGGTGTGATCAATTTATGCCAACCTCAATAAAACTTTTTTTTCAAATTTTTAAATTCTAATTATTAATCTTTTTTCATGTTTTTTAACTTTTCCAAGCATTTTTATACAAACCTCTTTTTCGTTTAAATTCGGAATTACAAAAATAGAAAAATCATGATTTGTATATTACTTTTGTAGTATGTTTTCCCGAAATTCTTTATTAAGTATTCACGTTGATTATGATAACTAATTCGAAAATTAAAAAAAATAGATTTATTAAATTTGTTTCTTTTCTTTGTAAATAATTTATTATAAATCTATTTCAAGTATGCTCTTGTTGTGTTAAATGCCTAACGGGATTAAATATCTGATAAAAAACTTTTATACTCCAATTTTCTTCACTTGAGTTAAGAGTTGAATAAGTTTTTATTAAATACAAAAAATATGCTAGCAGTGCCTTTATACATACCCATCAGCAAACATTAAGGATTTATTTGGTACATAATACTTCAGATTTTTTATATAAAGGTACGGTAAGGTGTTATCATTGAGTAGGCATACTTACGCCGTTTGTATCGAACTATGAAGAACGGAGGTTTGATGCTCTATCCAAACCCAGTAATGATAATTTACCCAAAGACGATTTAATTTTCTATATAAGCAACATTTGCTAATTTTATCTTTCAACATCAATTTATCAAGACTAGCATTTCATCATAATCAAGAAGATAAATTCAGTTTTTTAAAGAAAAGTTCGCAGTAAATTTTCTCTAACCCGCCAGAGTTGAGACATTTGACATGATAAACATAAGAAACAAATTGGACTTGTAAAATGTCAAGTATGCGAATTAATGATTAGTGCCAAGTTTACTGAAAGAATATTTTTATAATTCTTTTTTCTATAATAAGAAATATATAACATGAAGTATAAATTACCTGCTAAAGGAGGTCCAGAGAAAGAAGCCAAACCTCTAGATAAAAGAAGTAAACCAAAAGCATTTGTAAGATTTTCTAGGCCAAGTAAGTCCACAATAATAATTGAAGAAAGTACAGCAAAGCTAGCTTAAAAAGAAAAAGAACATTTTTAACCAAATCATTATCATCACATTATCACTAGCAAGATAATGAATGGTCTCTTTGTGGATCACATGCATTTGCATAGACACTAAACATCTATTTTGAAAAGAGTAAAGTAAAAGTAAATGCGTTTGAATGGATGTGGTGAAAGGAATGTACAAATAGTAAAGACATACATTTTATTTTGATAATTCTTTACAAGCTACTAACTTTTAAAGTCAAAACAACAATAGCAACTTTACGGAAAAGCAGGCGAGGCAAGTTGAAAACTCATGGAGATTTTCATGTTTGCTTTGATGATGATATCTATTTTTGCAAATAGCAAGACAATTCTGAAGTTTTAATTGGAAGATGCTCCGTGGAACATAATAATATAAGCAATAAATCTATTTCGCCACTACTTTCAGATACGATATAGCATGGCTCTTGGATACGAAAAAATTTTGAAAAATCACTGCTAATACCGTTTATTTTGTTATCCTGATTATTTTTTCTTAAACAGCTCTTTTTTATCGAAGTTTGAATAAAATATTCTTACATCATAAACAGGTTAGCACAAATGTTACGGACAATTGGTCTAGCTTAGGGATAACAGGAATAAAAACTTTCTGCATTTCAATTGCTCCCCCATCCTAATAAATAGCAAAATCCTTAAAATGTTTGTTCAAATAAATTGTTCTCGTAACTTTCACACGTTCTTAAATATCATAATTATCGTTGGCACCGATATCAAGGAATTAATATTAATTATGGATAACTTCTTTTTGTTTTCAGGGGCCTTTTTCATGATCAAGGGTGATTTCCTTTATAAAGACAGAGTTTGCAGTTTTGTTTCAGTTATTGCCTCCACCTTGTTATGTCGTGACAATCTTCAAACCTCATGTTCATCATTTGCATACCCTCATTCAGAACTTCTCTTCCGAGTCCTTTTGTCCGCCACTTCATCTATTTTCTTCGCCCAGCAATTATTACTTTTTCTTTGTACATGCCGTACCCATCTTAGAAGATTTTATCTCATATAATCATCTACAATGTATGATAGGAATTCTTTTCCCTTTTCGTTTCCAGATTTTACTTGTTGAATAATTATCAAGAACCAATGGTTTTACATTTCATTTATGTAATGGCAACGTTTCACAGCTATATGTAAGTTCATAAAGTATTGCTTTTAAATTTACACGAATATCTTTTGCATTCAACATCCCATCCAGGTCTGTAAAATCCAATCGTGCTTTTAAGTTATTGTCATCTAACATGAACCATTTAATTCAATAACACTTCCAAAAAAGGAAGCGCTCTTTACCATTTAAAACTATTTTCTATCTACAATAAGCTTAATACTCTTGTTTTCCTCACTTACTGAAAGAAATAGCGTTCGAGCCTACACCTTACCCCAAACGCATCAAGGCAGCTTACCAGAAATGTGATCATTGAATGAGCTCATTCTCTATATTTACTCTTAACCCTTTTCTATCAAATAGCTCCACCCATGTCTTTACTTTGCCCTTTAAATCTTGCTCCGATTTACACATAACAATACGTCGCCGGCATAAAGAATCCAAGTTAAATTTTTTTCCAAATGTTAATATAAAAAGGAGTGGACTTAGTACGGACTCTTGATGAAGACCAACGTTGACCTCATAACACTTACTTTGACAATAATTTGTTTTCACCCTTATTTTTGTGTTGTTGTAAGTAGTCATTATTGACTGAGAAATTATACTTCAACCCAGCTTTCCTTAGAGCTCATTCACTAATTTTCTCAGTATTGGCACGTAAACTTTTTCTAGGATTATGAACTTGATCCACTCTCTTAAAAATATCATATCGTTGCCTTAATAAGAATATTGCATACATTGTTCCAACGCTATGTCTAAAACCAAACTGCACGTTATCAGTTTCTATTTTTTCTTAGTCTAAGCTATATTACCCTTTCTAAAATTTTAAAAGCGATTTCTAACAACTTTACACCCTTCGAAGGTGAGAACTCAATTGCATCACTTTTTTCTTTATAAAAAATATATTGTACAACATCCCACAAATACCAGTCTCATCGTATGATTTCCCTCAAATACAATCTTGTTACATCTCATTTATAAGTTGTCGGTAGCTTTAATTTGATTTATACTTACATCACTAGGTCCTCCAGCTTTTCCATGTTTCAATTTATTTAAAGCTTATTTCTCCCTCTTCGATTCACTATATGGGACCCTGAATAATAGGAGCATTTGTGTCATTATCCCAAGCATCTTCTGTATTGAACAATTTTTCATAGTATTTTCTTGATCTATCAACTGCTTATTTTTCTTATTAGCTAAAGTAAGGAATTTGATCCATCCTCGCTTTGACCCAACTTGATCTTTTCTTTCCAATTTTCTCTGCTTTAAAAATATTTGATTGCTTTTTTAAGGTTCTCCTCATATATGCATGCAAGCGTTTTCTTTTTTAATCAAAGTTTACAAAAGCTAGTTTTATTTCCGACTTCGCAGCCCTTGTGAAAGCCCACGCTTTCCACAATTTTTCGAGTATAAACACTCACTATATCTGTTTATTTAATATAAATATTGCACAAAAAAGAACTTTACTGTTACTCAAATGATTTCACTAAGACTCTAAGCGAATTTTATTTATTATTAAGGTCAACTCAAAAATCGAAGTCGGGATAAATTAAAACTTGATATTTTATTCCTTTTTGATTATTCTCCCTAGCAAATTTTTGTGTATACTTTTGAATTAGGCCAGCAATTTTGAACTCACTAAATCATCAAATGGTTTGGCATCTATATCACTAAAAATTTAACCAACTGAGACTTCTTCATTCCCTTATAAAACGTTCCGCTTCTGCCTAAAATTCATCTACTTTCATTTAAGTCCCTATTCAGCATGTAAAACGCATATTTAGATCATTACATCTTCAGTGTGTATGCGAGTGTGATTTAACTTATATGGCTATCTTTAAACAAAAAAATATATTTTCAGGCTATCATAATAGATACGCACTAACAACGAACGATTTACAGTGGAGATGCGCCAATTAACGCACAAATTTAAACTCCATCTACATATTTTAATTACAACAGTGATGGACTAGCAATGAAGTTGTATGCTATGAATATTCCTGCTTTCTATAAGTAAGTCAGAAATAACTGTGGGTGTTGAGGAGTTTTAAAGAAATTATGAAAAGTGAAAATAGAAGGTTACCTAGAGAAATGCCAAAAATGATAGCCAAGGTAATCAGCAAAATATAGGAAGAAACAAAGGGAATTAAGAGAGTGCTGAAGGACATCATGAATAAGGAAACGTTGTTGATGAATACTCTGGAAATACTTGGAGGAAGGATGGGAGAAGCGAAGATAAAACGAGCAATCGTGTTAGAAATAGCTATATACGTGAGCAAGTATATTGCCGATGACTCGTCTATGCCAACTGAAACTACATACTTGATCATGAAAACAAAGGGAACCTAGACGAAAAGAAACAGAAACGTGCATAAAGTCAGGAATAGCATATAAAAGAGATTCGAAATTCGTGGAAATCGAGAATCAATTTTTGTAAAAAAGGATTTTCTTTTCGCTCGAACTATCATAAAATGAAATAGGAGAGCCTATGTTATTAGTTATTAATGTATCCAATAAGGAATAGCTCACAGCTACTTAAAGGATATGGTTGAAAATGAAAAAGATCTATATTTTAGTAACTTTCTGGTGAACCGAATAGTGAAATTTATTATCCGGCCGGATACCGGATAGGTTTAATAGTATCCGGCCGGATAGTTCAACCGGATAATATTTACTAAAAGTGAATGACTTTCATGTTAGAAGAGCATAGTAACTACTTCCTGTTCATAATATTACTCAACATTATGAGTATGCGATTTGATATTTGTATTTAATCATATTCTCATTAATCATCATCACTATTTAATGCATACATACACAATGTATGCATTAAATAGTATTAATATAAGTGTATTAAATAAGTGTATTACACATATATGTTAGTTCTTTTTCTTTTTGTTTAAGAAGTCTAACAAATACTTGCCTTATAATTTTGTGTTAATTTTTGGTCACGATGTCGACCTTTATCTGGAGTCTTTTTAAGATTAATGATTCTTGCGAACCATCTGCGCGGTGTATGGTTTGTAATAAATTGATAAAAAGAGGCAAGGGAAAGCCCAAGTCATTCAGCACGACACCTTTGCACAACCACGCGAAACTTTTGCATAACAAAGAATACCAGGAAGCAAAACAAGGAATGCGTCAGAACAAAACCACACGAGAGTCCTCTGAAGAATAAGATGAATCCAAGAATATCCCGCCTAGGGAAAGAAAAATGGTACAATTGTCTTTACGAAAACGTTCGATAAAAAAAAGTTGTGGGACATTAATGATACTAGAGCTAAAAAAATCATAAAAAGATTCTTCTCATGATGGCATTGGATAATCAGCCTTTCAGTATTATCGAAGATGAAGGTTTCATTGGTCTTCTGGCGCATTTACAGCAACAGTATGTCATACCTAGCAGAAGATTTTTCTCCGACAATGTTTTACCAGACTTCTATAAAGAACTACGAAATGATGTTGCTGTTGAGGTGGCAAAAGCTGGCCATGTTAGTTTTACATCTGACATTTGGACATGTTCCTCATCTCATGAAACTTTCTTGTCTCTTTCTGCTCACTGGATCACTGCTGAATATGCACGAAAGAATGCAGTTCTACATGCTTCTCACTTTGCCAACCCGCATACAGGGGTTAACATTGCTAACCAACTTAAGAGCATGTGGGAGTGTTAGAATATTGATGCTTCAAGAAGACATGTACTTGTTAGAGATGGTGCAAAAAATATGTTTCTTGGAAGCAATCTTTCAGAGATAGAGTCTGTTCACTGTTCAATTCATATCATCCAACTAATCATAAACGATGCCATTCTATTTCAAAAATCTGTGAAAGATGTATTATTAAAAAGCCGTAGGTTGGCTACACACTTCAACCATTCTGCCAAGGGCTGTGGTGAATTCAAGGCTATCCAATTGCAGAATGCAGAAACGGGAAAGTTACCACTTTTACTAGTACAGGATGTTCCGACTCGTTGGAACAGTGCATATTTAATGTTAAAGCGGCTACAAAAGCTAAAAAGACCTGTGCAGCTATACATCTCTGACCATGATGATCTACCAATTTTTTCTTCTTGTGAGTGCCAAATTATTGATCAAATAGTAACCATACTTCTGCCTTTCTTCCAGCTCACTCTTGAAATGAGTGCAGAATCATGTCTTCTTTCAAACGTCATTCCAAATGTAAGCACTCTAGAAAGACACTTTAAAAAGGCCACCGATAAAGAAGGCATAAAAATAACCAAACAGAAACTCCTGCCTCAACTACGTGCTAGGTTTTTCAATGCTTCTGGTTCTGGTCTTGATATCATGAGGAACCCATCATATGTGCTTCCGACAGTTCTTGATCCACGCTTTAAAGTGCAGTTTCTCAACGATAAGACGTTTGGAAAAACTTTAATCCTTAACACGTTACTTAAGCACCACAGTTCTGATATTAACAGTGTGGAGACTGTTGATGAATCTGGTCAACTTACCTGCCAAACTAACAAATTAGTCGAAGATGAAGCAATGATGATTTCATGGCTTGCTTCGAAGAATTTGCTAGAACACATAAAGATTCAACAATAAGTATCTCCAAGAAAGATATCGAAGATGAGGCAGCGAGTGAATTAGAACTCTACCTCCGCATTCCACTTCTTGAAAGAAACAAATGCCCCCTGGAGTATTGGAAAATGGAAGATAAATTTCCACTGCTTAAAAAACTGTCGGCTAAATACCTATGTACGCCTGCATCATCCGTTTACTCTGAGCGTCTTTTTTCAGAATACGGCAATATTTTTGAAGAAAAACGCACAAAACTTTTGCTTGAAAAGGGAGAGATGCTTCTGTTCATTCACCACAACGGTAGAAAATTTTTATAATAAATGTCATATGATACTTGATTTTGTAAAATTTTCATTAGCCGTAGAATAAAGAAATGTTTTTTCACAAATTTATGCAGTTTATATTTTTTAACATAATTATTAATTGATAATATCGATTTGCAACTATCCGGTATATCCGGCCGGATATGAGAAGTATCCTGCATTAATGCCGAATATTAAATAATCGTCAGTATCCCCTAGTTATGGCACATCGAATACTGTTGCAAAAACTAAAATATTATATTTTTTGAATCATTAATATATTTTAAATCAGCCAATATCGTAAATATAGGAGTTAAAATTATAAGTTAAAGTTAAATATAAAGCTTATATAAGATAATTAAAGCTTTAAAAAGTATTTACCAAAAATTACATGTTCATTGGTGAGTTTAACTTCACGTTTGTCTAATATATAAAGATTGAAATAGGGTGAGATACCCAAAATTTTCACCGTCTTTGTGGAATGATTATAATTCTTCTTTCAATTTAATACCAAACTGTTGTGGCGGTTTTCACAATGCTTTACAACGTCATTTTCAAGCCCCTCACCCAACAATATAGAATCGACTAGAAAGTCTAAAGTCTGACATAAATCTGCCTAAGTTAAACATAAACCAAGCGACTCTTGGAAATTATGAAAGTTCAAGAAGTAAATATGTTAACTTACCTAAAAAGCTAAAAAAAATTTTGTCCAAAGATACCATTGTTTTAGAAATAAATTTGAGTAGTTAAAAGCCATTTCTCATTTATCTTCTTAGAACGTTTAATTTTTTTTAAAAATAAAGTATTTGTTTTTTTAATTTCTTTATATTATTTTCATCTTTATCATGTGTATAGAGATTACTTTTTTCAAATATTCCTATTCACTATTCTAACTTAGAAAATTACTTTACTTTGTCAAAACTTGTATTGATAAGATAATTCAAGTAAGGTAAAGTCAGTGTAATATGATAAAAGCAATAAGATGGGGCAAGTGTAAGATGGTGCAACTAATAGAGAGCCGACATAACCCTCACTTGCTTTACTTTCATAATACATCAACCACAAAACATAAGCACACAGAACACAACAAAACTAAACACAACAATTGTGTACAATTGAACTAACCAACGCATACACTAGGTTTTAGGTATGCTTCAAATTAATAAAAAAAGATGTAGATAAAATGGCGCTGAGACTTCATAAATAAAAGTTGTAAGGAAAATAAATTGAAAAGGTTGAGTAAATCTTTTATTTAAAACAAAATACAAGCAATAATATTTCGGTCACTATTACCTTCTTCAGATATATTATATGACATAAAATGAAAGCGTGGAATGTCTGCTTTATTTTGTTTTAAATAAAAGATTTGCTCAACGTTTCCAATTTGTTTTTAATAAAAAAAAAATTTTAACTCTTGAAGAAAGAATTAAAGTTGTAGAAAAAATGAAACAGGTTTATCTTCAAGAACAATTGCTTCCGAATTCAATGTAGGAAAAAGACAAAATTTATCAATTATTATTAAAGATAAAGAATGTTTGCTAAAAGCAAGGAAAAGTGGAGAGAGCTCATCAGAATCAAAGTTTTTAAATCCAGAAAAATCACTTATCAAGGAATTGATAAAAAAAAAATTAGTTGTTTTGTGAAGTCAGAATTAAATATATCCATATAACCGGACCATTAATTCAAGAAAAAGCCAAACCTGGACAGCTTAATTTTTCTGCTCCTAATAGCTGCTTGAAATCTTTCCTTACAAGACATAATATTAAATCCTGCATTTTTCTGGAGAGTGGGCTAAAGTAAGTGAAGACGTCGCTAATTAAATTGGTTTAAAAGAATTCCTGTTATTTTCAAAAATTATGATAAAAAATTTTTAAATGCCGATGAAACAGCTTTTTAGAGCACTACCTATTGAAAGTTATGCGGTTAAACAAGTCTGACAAAAATTCAAAAGAAAGTCTCACTGTAATGTTAGAAAATCCAAAAATCCTCGTTCTTTTCGTAATTTTAATATTGAAAGGTTACCCTTGTTATATAGGAGTAATAGCAAGGCTTGGTGGAACAGTCAAATTTTGCAAGAATGGTTAAATATTTTAAATAAGAAAATGAAAGTACAAAAAAGACAAAGTTTGCTTTTAATTGATAACAGCGCAGCCCATCCTCCAATTGAAGTGTCAAATGTAAAACTTTTTTTTACCTCTAAGCACAACATCTAAACTGTAACAATGGGCCGCAGGAATTATTAAAGATTTTAAAACATTCCATAGAAAAAGACTGTTGTGCCATCTTTTATGTCATAAGGGAGATGCTGAGAAGGATTTAGAACTGTTGTTTATGATATGCAATAGATTATCTCATTATGGCATTCAGTTCCTACTGATACTATCAAAACATGTTTAAATGTGGATTTGGAGAAAATATATTAGAGAAAGAAAGTTCAAAAGAAAACAAAGGAAAAGAGAATGAAAGTTGTGAAGATAATAATGGTATAACTAAAACAAGCTTTCAATTCTCTTGAAGTGTTGAAAAAAATTTTCTCCAAAATAATACTTGACAGCTTTTTTACAAAGATAAATTAAAGCATGATGACATTTAACTTAACTTCATTTGAAAGGTTTTGATCAATTTTATCGTAGAATGTTTTTGTTATTGTTCATGAAGTTTTTTGATTTTTATATTTTCAAATGAATAACCCCTGATCATCCCAATGTTCCCAAATGGCAATATTAATAAATAGTAGCAAAAATTATTTATACTTATTTAGACTTATATTTTGCTTAATATATCAAATAAAACTAAATAATAATAAAACTTAATATATTAAAAAACCAGGAAAATATGTTATATCAAATAAATCGAATACAATTGATAGGTTGTTCCATTTGCTAGTTAAATGAAAAAATTAAAATTTTATAGAATCTTTATTAGGAACAAGAACGTGAAAAACGATACAAAATTTTTCGAAACGGCAACGACTTGTAAGAAGGTACAAAGCATCTATAGATCTCAATCTTTCTGTCGATCACACATCTTTTATACTTTTGCGCCAAAACATCAAAGATACAATTGAACATAAAAAACTAAAGGTTTCTTCTTCTTAAAACTCTAAACTTTGGTGTTTACAGCAAAAGAAAACTGATACTCAACGCACATCACACATTGTTGACAAGTCTAAATGGGTAAAAAAAACCTTTCTTTAACACCACTCTCTAAACAAGAACAAGATTTACTAACCTTAGGCCCTAAATTCAACCTTTCTTCTCAATCATTTAATCCCAAGTTTTTCCTATCTAAACTGGAAAATTGCATCCAAAACTTTTCGACAATCGAAAAAGAAGAAATACGTTTAAAATCAGTTAACATCTGCAAACTTCAACCTAACAAAATTGCGCATAATAAAAATAACTTAACCCCTCCTTTCAAAAACACTCTCAAGCAACTAAAGAGTAAAGAGAACATTACAATTTGCACTGCTGACAAAGGAAATTGTTTTGTTATTCTTGACACGGTTGATTATATTTCAAAAATAAACTCATTACTTCTGGACACTTCCTCATATCAAAAAACTTCTCGCTCTAATGCCAACCCCCTAAGTACCGCACAAAAAAGATACAACTCTATGATATACAAATTTTATAAAGAAGGTAAATTTTCTTTTAAAGAATACAAGAATTTTCATGCTGATTTTTCCGTATATCCTTATTTGTATGGTCTGCCAAAAATACATAAAGCTGCGGTTCCACTCCGCCCCATTCTCAATTATACTTATTCTCCTTTTTACTCATTTTGCAAGCATTTATCAAAAGTCCTTTCAAATCTTACCAATCAAAACAAGTTATCCGTAAGAAATTCACAAGATTTTGTTGGTTTACTTAAAGATCTCTCTCTTCATGAAGATGATGTTATGGTTAGCTTTGACGTAGAGTCACTATTTACCTCTATTCCACTTGAATATGCACACCAGACCCTCGAAAATGTATTTATGAACTCTCAGTTAGAAAAAATTACAAGCCTCACACCCAAGGATATTTTAGAAATTTTAAACCTTATCTGCAGTAACAGTTATTTCACTTTCGACAAGACAATTTATAAGCAAATACACTGTACACCTATGAGCAATCCAATAAGTGGAATTTTGGCCCAAATTGTACTTGAGTCTTTGGAAAATTCTCTTCTCTCTACTCTTTCCTATTTTCCTAAACTATATACACGATATGTTGATGATGTCTTTTGCATCATAAACAAGGATAAAGTTAATTCTTTCCATCTATCTTTAAATACCTTTCACCCATGCCTTAAGTTTACTATAGAGAATGAAGAAAATAATTCTCTTTCCTTTCTCGATTGCACAATTAACAGAAGAGGTAATCTTTTACACACAAAAGTTTTTTACAAACCTACCCACACTTACAGATATTTAGATTTTTTATCTGCTCATCCTTTATCTCATAAGCTGTCAGTATGTGACACACTATTCACTCGTTCCCTTTTCCTATCCTCGGACTCAACTGAATTAGAAAAAGAGCTTGATAAGGTGAAATCTGTGCTTACTTCTAACAACTACCCCAATTCCGTCATCCAGTCATCACTTTCTTCATGCAAAACTCGCTTTGCCTCCAAGAATGATTTTCAAATTGAATCATACTTTAAAGATTTTCATAACTTAGTTACCAAGCCAAAACAAATTCGCTTTTCTCATGTTTATGACACCTTTTATTTCAATAGATTAGCTAAAATGTTGCGCCCCTATAATATTGATTTAGTACCCAAACCTCACAACTACCTACACTCGAACTTTAAGCACAATTTTTTGGAAAATAGTGATCCTTTGAATACAAAAAATTGTGTGTATAAAGTAAAATGTAATGACTGTCCTGCTTCCTACATTGGTGAAACTGAAAGAACCTTACATACCCGGATCCACGAACACAGGTATCTCTTTAATAAAGCACTGCAGAACCGTGATCAGGTAAACAGACACCCCAATAACATGATGCTTCAACACCTCATTACTAATCCAACACACTCTTTCAATTTCGAAGATGTACGTATCCTTTGCACTTCTCCATCTCCTCATCAACTCTTATTTCTCGAAGCTTGGCATACTTTACGCGAACCCAACTCCATTAACTTACACATCGAAGTACCTCAGATATACACCACGTTATAACAACTTCATTCTCTTTGCATTCTTTGCCTACATTTCCCCTCCAGCTAATTAGCTTTGGCTTCATAGCTTTTCACTTACTGCCCCTTTTTCACATTATTCTTTATTTTACTTGATAAAGAAACGTTGCCGTTTCGAAAAATTTTGTATCGTTTTTCACGTTCTTGTTTCTAATAAAGATTCTATAAAATTTTAATTTTTTCATATCAAATAAAAACATATTTTTTATTAACATGGGACGTAACGGGTTAAATTTATTTGATACATGTCTTTTCTTTAAAAGAGATGTCAAAGGTTGGGCAGGGGATTGAACTTTAACTAATATGCCGTGGATTCGAACAACAATTTGTTACGGTTTTTGGTTTACGCACTTTAATAAATGGTTAATCAGAAAAGTCGCTAATTCAAAACTCACTAGGTAGCAGTGATGGGCAAACTATGAAGCTGAAAACGTTAAAATGAGTGTACGTTATTATTATTTTATCAAGACATTCTTTACAAAAAATATTAAAGTGTTTTTGACAGCAATTATTACATAACACACACACACACTTTTAATATTATTCTGTGTTTTGTTCTTTAGAATAACAAGCTTTCCTTTTTGAAGTTTTAAGAATGTAATGTTTTCTAATAATTTCTGTTTTCGATTTCTCTTTGTATACTTGACACCCTCGATGACAAATTAAGTTTGTGCGTGGGTATTTTGCTTCTATGGTTGCTTTGAAACCTTTCTTTGGTTGTTAATTTTGAAAAATACCTGACATTTTTGAACTATAATATTAAAAATGTTAACAATGAATCTTTTCTCTCGCCTTTCTTCTCTACAATAATATGTGAAGTGGAGTATAAGCTAAGATTTGATCTACACAATCAACGTGACTCATTGAAAAATTTGATTTTTCATCCTTTTCTAATTTTTGACTACAATGATATTCTCCATACTGATGATGATCACTACCTTAAAATAATTAACTCACCTTTTTTATCGTGGTAAATTGAAAGATGAACAGTTTTCTCATTATGTACTTTTTTTCTCAATGTCCAATTTCTGACGAATTGCGATGAAACTTATTTACAAAAATGTTATTCAATTAAATCAATGTGAAAAAAAGAGTGAGCCTTTTTCTTGAAAAAATCCCTATAAAAGTAATTCAATGAATCAATAAAAAATTAATCACATCTTTACTGAAAACGTAGCTACCAGCAGTCAAGTTTATTTCGGTATTTAAAAACTTTTCATTATTTCATTTACCAGCTCTAAAACACAATTTTTTTGACCATATTTATCTTTTTTGCCTTTAATCAAAGTTTTGAGAGGATCTTTTGGCGAAAATGATTTTCGTAAAATTTAATCAAGGCAGATGCTAGAATTAGGTTCTGGAAACTTGCAGACAAATTCTGGATTCTGCAAGCACATTCTTCATTTTTTCCACCAACTTTGAACATAAAATGTTCAAATCTTTTTGTGCCATCACTTCTGATTCTTTTTATTTTTCGATTTCCGTTACTCTCTTTGACTTCTGTATAGGAAACTTTACCTAGCATTATATAACGACCAATTTCAAGGAGCAATTTCAAGAGGTAAAGGATAAATAGTAACAGTGTAGTAATCTTTTATATAAGAATCTAAACTCCTATTAAAATTTTGAATTCTTATATGTTTACCTTTGTGGGTATTCAACAAATGAAATCCAAAGTACTGATATAAATCTTCTTTTGTGAGCAAATCCCTTGAAAATTCAGCATTTATATCTCTATAGTTTTCATTTGTCTAAAATAAAATCGATAGTTGTTCAGCACTGTTCATAAGTATCAGTTCTATTTTCTTTATCATATATTACTATTATTTTTTAACATACAAATATACTAACTCTTTTCTCGTTTTCCTTTTGTTGTATTTACTTAAGTGATTCTTTCTCACTACAAACTTTTGTTTGATCGCACTAAAATTGATTTGATTTGATAGACATATGGTGAATGATATAAAATTCACTTATGGTGACGTTTTGAAATGATTAACTTGAGGAATTTTTTTTTGTTTTTTTATATATAAGATATGATTTAAGCAGAAAGAACAAATGAAACGTAATGATTTGGTTAAAATAGAAAAGGCTAACCAATTCATTCAATGTTTTCTTTCTAGATAATGAGGATAATGAAATCTAATTTAAATCATTGTGAAGTTACTAATTTATTGCTGGTAAATAAATGTTTATTGTGGATTTCATTTGATTGAATCCTTTTTATTGAAGTTCATAAATCTCAATATACTCGCATTGAAATCTGGTGCGCTGACTCGTGGTATAATAAAAGCATCGTGTGGTAAAAAATTAAAACAGATTAAGCATACGTAAAGGCCTTGAAAGATAAAAAAATTTCCGAAAAACATCATTAGAAAAATGGAGTCGGTGAAAATTGTAGTATTGACTAGATTCAAAAACGCATTAACACATCGATGCATTTTAGGCTTTTTCGCTGGTATCAAAATGTCTGCCGGGTCCTTGGCATCTTCCAATTGGTGAACCTATTTAAAATATATACAAAAAAACAAATGAGCAAACACGTGAACATGATATGATATACATGAGAAATAAAGATAAAATATTTTCCTACTTGGTGAGAAGGAGACATATGTGCAATTGGTGTGTTCATAACTACAGTACAATCTCGTTATGTCGAAGTTTTTCCCTATCCCCAACTCATAATAGCATTATTATACGTTAAACACTACGCTTATTTGGAAGTTGGATAAGTCGAACGTTCTTTTAACTCGAACCATATTTGTTGTCCATGATAACATGACATCATTATATAAAGTACCCATATTTCGAAGTACAAGAAACAACCATGAAAAGCAAAGGCTCACATTACAATATCACTTATTCTCATGACACGTGCTCTTTTTATGAAAAAGTTTTATATCCACCTTTCAGCATACATTTGCTAATTTAGTGAAAAGTATATTATAGTGGCAAGTATGGTCTCTCTTTTATTTGATACGCACTTTCTTAAATTACCTTTTTTAAATCACTTCAATATCATTTTTGTAATTTATATTCTTTAAAATTAGTTAATATGAGTAAACATTTATCATTATTTAATTTTAATTTTGAGTGACTTAAACTTAGTACAGTAACTCAAAATTATAACTGACAGATGAATAACTAAGTAGATTATTTCTTTCTATAAAATTATTTGAAATCTAGATTACATCAAAGTTAGTTTTATTGTTTTCTCTGTGTGCCTCTGCTCATCTTTAATTTCAATTTTAAAAATGGCAAAAACAAAAAGAAACTCATTGTACATAAAATTAATCAAAAATTCGAGCAATTGAAGAAGTTGAAAAGGGAAAGAAATAAATTGAAGTAACTAAAGAGTTCAATGTTCCTCTCAATACTTTGTCAACGTGGATAAAAGCTTCCTGTAAAATTAAAGAAAGTTATGAAAATAGTGGCCATGAGGATAAAAGACTTCGTTTATGTAAGTTCTCAGATGTTGAAGAAGCGCTTTATTTGTGGTTTAAGTTAATATTCCAATTTCTGCACCAATATTGGAAACAAAAGTGTTAAAACTTGGCAAAGATATGAAACATCGTGATTTTAAATGTAGTGAAGGATGGATTAACCCAAATCATCCCATCGCCAGTTTAAACTGATGCAGACGATATCTTGATTTTAAGGTATTTTTACATCAAATTACTTAATCTGGTCTGCTTTCTCTGGGGTGACATGGGTTACTCGTTTTAAAGATCGGTATGATATTGCTTTTAGAAGTATTAGTGGAGAAAGT
The DNA here is from genome assembly GCA_030549495.1 of Nectonema munidae. Taxonomy (NCBI): domain Eukaryota; kingdom Metazoa; phylum Nematomorpha; class Nectonematoida; family Nectonematidae; genus Nectonema; species Nectonema munidae. Next base: position 105,112 of record JAUIRK010000987.1, read on the forward strand.
AACAGTGTTAAAGATGACCAAGTGAAGACATGGTTTCATGCTACACTCCCTTCAATACTTGCTACGTATTCACCGAATGATGTATATAATGCAGATGAGTTTGGTTTGTTCTACAAATTATTACCTTCAAAGTCTTTGACATTCAAAGAAGAAAAGTGTTTAGGTGGTAAGCTTTCAAAAGAAAGGCTCACCATTTTAGTTTGCACAAACAACTGGCAGACACAAGTTCCCTTTAAATGTCATTGGCAAATCACCCAAACCTAGATGTTTTAAAAGTGTTAAATCGTTACCCACTGATTAGACTGCCAAATTCCAAGTTTCTTGATTTTAGCTTTTTGGATGCTCTACAACTGTTACAATGTGCCTGGTCTTCTGTTACTCTTTCTACAATATCAAACTGATTTGCACATGCTGGATTTTTTAATTCTCCCAAAAGAAACACATTGGAGTACACAAATGATGTGAAAAACATGAATGTGGAGATGTTGTTGTTTCAAACAGCAGAACAAGCAGGCATCACCCTACTTGGTTCTTTTAATGATTATATTTGTGTTGATGACAACATTGTTACAAGTGCTCCTCTAACAGATGAAGAGATAGTAAACACTGTTAATGAAAAATACAAAAAATCTAATGGAACCGATGAAGAATCAAACAACTCACAAGTATCAACAAAAGAAGCGCCAAGTCCTTCAACTGCATTAACTTTATGCTCGGAAGACTTTTTTTTCAAATGCATGAAAATTCTTCTGATATGTTCAACTATATAACTAAGTTGCAAAATTTTATTGAGAATGTGAAAAGAAAAAAAATGAAGCAATCTGTAATTGAAAATTTTTCCTGCATAACATTTATTTGTAGATCAATATTTGTGTCTCGAACTTTGCCTGTGTTGAAGTTTTTAGATTGTCGATTGAAGTTCGACACAACAAGATTTTACTGTATATATAGCTAGCTAATGTTGATACTTAATAATTTTCTGGTTATAAATAAGGTATCCATTTTTGGGTATTGGTAACTAAATATAGCCGTACGATTTTTGTGCATTCATCTTATTGAGAATGGATATACGACCAACCATTAGAAGGCCTAGCAACCCACGATGTAAATGAATAAAATGAAATTTCTTAGACATATTTCTTTTAAAATTACCAAATATAAATTTGGAAATTTGCAACTTATTGAGAAGCATTTTCTTGAGTTTAAAGTATAGGGAAATAAAAATAGAATCATCTCATTGATAACCTTGGCTACTAATGATTTAAAATTGAAGGAAAAGTACAACATGCTATACAATTTTTAAAAGCAGGTTGATTGTATGAAAATATAATAGCAATTTTAAAAAGACTGAATTACCTAATACAAATAAAACCTTTGCTATATATTAGCAAAAGGGATCTAAATCCAAAATCGTGATTTTTTCCTCGATTACTTTTGGATAAGTGAAAAGATCCGGCCAGAAGAGATAACCACATAAGACTCTTTTAAAAGAAAAATTAATATAAGAAGCACAAACGTACTTTTAGTGGTATAGACGTGATGCTAGCAATGTATGACGGCATATCAGGTGCCTCTTTGAACATTTTTAAATTTTGAACACTTCCAGTGTAGAAAATATCTTTCTTGTATAAAGGGCGATAAAATTCATTGATATTCGGAATCTCTATGTAATTTACTTGCTGATCGTGATCTAAAATAAAACATAAGAGTGAAAAGTTAGAAATAGCGCTGAAGAGTCATTTTTTCAAATAATTTCGTTAAAAACAATAAGGCTTTGGAATAATTTTATTTAAAAAAGTTTACTCCAAGAGTGCATATCAAATCACTTTAGTTAAAGAGGTTTTGATATTAAAATCATATGTGGTCTGATAAAAGAACCACAATTAAATCTTAACAATTCATTTTTAAATGAACTCCATCAAAATTATTCTATAAATCTATAAGATAGTTTTGGAATTATACAACTCGAAATTCGGTCATAAAGAAGGAAAGTCGATCACCAACTCCGAGTGTCGTAGGAATAGCAAATCAAAGACAAACGTGAGGGCTTACTTAAAATCAGTTTCTATTATGGGAAAATATCATCTAAAAAGACACCTCTCCAAACACTCATCTCTTTAAGAAAATTCTTAAGTTCAAAAAAGGAAAATAAATTCAAAAAAATTGAATAAGCAGGCGATAAATTTACATAACGATACATAAATATCATTCGTGTTAGTTATACTGTTAGCGCCAAAATTGCAAACATTTGAAAACTATTCCAATGCTGAATTTATGAAAATATGTTTATATTTTGTGTCCAGATATAAAAAGAAATTTGTAATTTTGGTTTGTCTCTCAAAACTATAACAAGAGGCGAATTTGCTACCAAGGTAGAAATAGGCCAATGGGGCATATCTGGAACGACCGAGGCGACACACCCCTCTCCCAATAAATTTGAATTCTCTCAATCTCTTGTATTTGGGGTCAGCAAGCGATCTTTCTCGATGGAGAGCTAATTATTAAATAATTAAGAGTATCCTACAAATAGAAAGTAGACACAAATGTATAATGTGAAGATGCACATAAATGAATAACCCTATTCTTGCTATGTTAAAAACGTTGTGTAGTTATGCGATATTTTGGTGCAAGCATACATTTAGATCGATTTCATTTTAAATCATATTATCAAGCATCTTGTCTTCTTTTTGTGTCGTGACAGAAGTATAGTGCATTTAAATTACCATCTAGGTGGGGGAAGGGTGCGTCTCTCAAATCTATATCTTTATTTACATTAGTTAAAAGAGCTTGTGAGCAGACTTCCCATATTACCTTTCTTCTTTTAAGGCTAAGTCTTTCAATATTTAAAATCTATTTTTAAAATTAATTTTCGATTCATCTAATATATAATAATGCAGGAATTTAGGGAGCGCGCAAATTTTTTTATAACACATAACTATATAAGAAAGTATTCTCTAAAATTGAAAGCTTGAAAAGTATATCCTTATTGATTAATGTGAATGAAAGAGTTAAAAGAATACACAAGTTAGGGAAAAGCGCTTATTATTTTAGAATTGAAAGAATAAAGTCGTTAGAATTCAAGTTTATAGTATCTTTATTTTTAAACATTCTTTCATTTTTTTTAAAGATTTCCTTGAATACTTCGAAATATTTTTACAATAATTTTTTGTTAATAAAACTTAGAAGTATGTAAATGAGTATAATTTTATTGATAAAAGTTATGTTTGTTTTTAAAATTGCCCCTTGTGATATTGTGAATAATGGTAAAGGGTAGATTTGCCTTTAATAAAGATTGGTTTTAAGAGATCAGATACAGCTGTAATCATTTCAGTACAGTAAAGGAATCCTAGTCCTTCTATAAATGAGTTATTGTATGCTTTTCAATGCGTTAAATTTGTAGGGTTTATTTTGTGTAGAAACTATTTCATTATCACGTAATTATGCCCTTTCATTTAGGGAATTGAGTAGCTAATTCATATAAATTTGAGGTTTGTAGAAAACTTTATTCCAAAATTTTAAGACTTTTAATTTCTATTTAAAAGACCCAATGTAGGACTTCATACTTGTCAATTCCTAGAACCAAGTTCTAAATGCATTTTAAAAAAATTTACCTTACTAACTGAAACATGTGTAGTTAGTAGCAATGATATGAAAATTATATAGGATGATAGGAACATATAATGATAGGAAACATTTCGTTGCTAATAAATTTTGCATTTGTAAATTTTAATTTCAAACATCAAAGTGTCTCATTACAGAGTGATCAATACGCGTAACCAATTACTTTGATATGAACCAGACCTTTTGAGAATTGGTGAGAAAATTAATCTCTTTCTTTGTATAAATGGATTTCGGGCCCTTGATCGGCGCTGAAAAGTCCCTGTCTAGCTGTTTCTGAATAAGTAGGTGTGGTTTCATCATCACTCTCTGGAGTGCCACAATCTTTTGTTGTATATGGTGCTCAGTCCGCCCGGTTCAAACTATAGACGGTATAGTCCTGTATTGATCTGGATATTATGAGGACATGACTGAACAGATCTACGCATACATACACCAATGCACTAATACAGAGATATTTTAAATGCATCTTAAACATCCTATATTTTCAACAAAGATCTATGCATTTATTTCTACATGTGAACACAAAACATCCATTTATGAATAATGCTAAATGTGATATCAGGAGGAATCTCATTTAATACGGAGATGGGTGCGTCTTTTCAAAGGCTTGTTCGCAATAAAAACTTAGTTTTAAAGAAACAAAACGATGAGTGCTAAATTCCTTCCAGTCAAATAGTAATTACGGTTCATTTTCAGGCTTATATAAAAAAAATTGAAGAAGATAAACTCAATTTACCATATATAGATGCTTGTGTTTTCTGCGATGGAAGCATTAGAAGAGAGGATGACACTTTGTTTTTTGGAGTTAAAAGAGTGGAGTAAAAAACTTTGTCTTTCAAAGGTTGAAGAAAACTTCTGCTTTGTTTAACGCAGGTTTCTCTTTTTGTTGACTTCCTCGATGGTTCTTTTTTCTGGTTCATTTTAAGTGTTGAGCTATGATGACGGTTAGATACGCACTCAGATAGGGAGCACATGACTTGTTGACTCTTAAACTCTTTCACCCCAGATGATGTAGAAATGGTATTCTCAAAAGTTTTCCCTGTTGTAAAAACAGTGGGCAAAGAATAGTTAGAAGTTGAAGCAAATCCGTGACGGTGTGGTTTATGATTGGAAGACTTAAACGAAGATCGCTTATTAGTGTTAGAATGCACAACTTTATCACAACTGTCATTATTTTGTGATGATTGTGAAGGTAATTCGGAAGTTTCATTATTTTTTGAATTTGCATCATCCTTCTTATTAGAGGACTCTTGTTCTCCATCAAGGTTCCTTTCATTTTCTTCATCATTTTCAAAGAAAAAAACTTCTGGCTCCTCGTCAATTCTATCCAACTTAAAGCGACTGTTATCTTCATACTTCATATCAGCGTCCTTATAAGCCTTGATTCTCTGGAGAAGAGGAGGCATTTTGTGGGATTTAAAAGGCTTTATAGGTCGCATTAGTAGAGCTGAAACAATTGCATGCAATGTAATGGCAGCGTATATGCACAAACAACCTCTCCATCCGTATTTATTCAGCAAAAAATTAGAAAGAGGTCCAAAGAAGCACATCCCAACTCCAGAACCGGACACAGCAAGCGCCATTGCTATATGCCTTTTGTGCTCAAAATAATAGCCCACAACGACAATCGCTGGCAAAAATATCAAACCAAAGCCAACGCCTAAAATAAACAGTAAAAGTATACAAAATAACAAGTATTTCACATTTATTAATTTTCAAAAATTATTATAAAAGAATTTTTGACCAATGAAGACCTAGCGATTATTACCCAACATTATACTTGCACTGTAGGCTCTCTCAACCCCACCATAACTGCGCTAATTTTATCAAGTTAAATTACGTTGTTTGTAATTCTGATTGCATAAATACCTTCGAGCCCAATGGTTTTCAAACTGGAGTTTGAGGAGCTCTAGAACAATCTCGAATCAGTTCCATGGGGATCTAAGAAGGGGTCACTAAGTGGATCATTTTGCACAATATATTGCATCCATATTGGGTCATTTGCGATTTTTACAAAACTCTTAGCAGTAGAACCACTGAAAAAGAAATATTTGGCAAGGTGAAATTTTTTTACAGCACATGTTATTAAGGCAATTCAAGCAATTTCTTGTTGTTCTAGTTTTTAGATTCTAAGTAAAAATTTCAAGATTTAATTGGTACCATGCGCGCTATTCATCGCCAAGCCTTAAAAAACCATATCTTTTGGTTAGAAAAATATTCTCAATGATTAAAAATTTGGTATTTAATTGAAGTAAATGCCTACAAATCTTGTTTGTTTTCAGATTTATGCAAGGAAAATCATTTCGAAACACTCTTGCAACAAAAGGAAAAGTTTCGAAGTGATACTAAGGAAGGAAATGCAGCAATTTCTGCAAAGCAAACTAGAGATGCATGTAGAATTTTCTGATGTCCATTTTCGAATATTCCAATCATTTTTAGTGAACATATTTGAATCTATGAATTTCTTTAAACTTGGGGTGCAAGGAAAAGAGATCACAGTACTTCATTGTAAAAAAATGACACCGCTTGAAATGAAGTTGGAATAATTGCATTCTTTGACAAGAAAAATTTTGCTCGATTATTGAACATATTTGTTGATGAAAATAAGATTTTCATTAATGAAGTGGTGCTGGAGACCATAAAACACCTTTTAGCATATCTTTAGAAAACAAACTTTTCTTTATTTTCCTAACCTATTAAAATTTGAAAAATATTATCAATTTATCAAAACCGCGTTTATAATCGCAATTAGTAATCTGGCCTCAGAAGACTTCTTATTTAAAGAACAGTTTATTGATTTGGTTAATGGTTGAAGTTTGAAATACCGCATAGCGATTTTTCGATTGAAATGGGAGAGATGGTTGCAAGGATTGCTCTGAAAGCTAATTCGCTTTGCCACTACATATGAGAGTGAGCAAGCGTTTTCCATGCTACTTGCCATTGAAACCAAATCCCGAAACAGATTTGAAGGGAGTAATGATATAAAAGTTGCATTGGTCAAAACAGCTAAATTTAGACAAACTGGTTTAGGCGCCATCCATCTGGAGATTTGGATTGTTCAGACAATTTTTGAATAAACAATGGCGCCGATTTTTTAGTACAGTAGTTTATATGTTTATTTATTTTTTTTAAACGAGACCCCGTACATTAAAATATGTTAGAACGCTACGCCGAAAATTTGTAGAATGTTTGTGAACAACCCTTCAAGCTCAACATGGGAACAAAAGCACTCATATATGATAGATCACTACTCATCCGATGTAATTAAGTCTATTACCAATTATTGAAACGGATGGTCACAGTCTACCTGTATAAGATATGACATGCTCTAACCAAGTGAAGGTTTTATACCATGACTAAAAATGGTTTCTTTTGTAAATCTTTAGGGAGCTAAATTTTTAGTTGAACCGATTTTATATTTGGTGTTCGAAGGTTAAACATGTCTTTGTCTTCTAAAAATCATATGGAAAGGGTTCTATTAGAGCACTCATTGGTAATACAGTCAGACCTCATTTAGTCGACAGCCGATTATTCGACAACCCCACTATCCGATGCAAAATTGATGAGGAGCTAAAAGATATTTCTCAGCCTCTCCTCACTAATTGTCAGCAAGCTTGGTTCATATCAAATGAATTGGTTAGGTGGATTGATTACTCTGTACTGAATTACATTGTTGGTTAAAATTAAAATTTAAAATTTTTAGCAACGAAATGTTACCAAACTATATTAGTAATACAGAAAAACAAAAAATCATTTTATATAATCTTCATATTCTAACTACATATATATTCAGTCAGTAGAGTTAAATAAAAAAAATAAAAAAAGAGTTAACAAAAAAAGAGTTAAATTTAAATATATTTAAAGGTTGCACAAATAAAAAAATAATTTTGAATATAAATATTTTTTATTCAGTTTTTTCATTTCATACACGGGCAAAACTGTCGATCTTGCACTCTAATCGAAAATACTGTGAGGTATCAAAAATTGTTACCATTCGCTGTTCGGCATCATCATATTCGTGAACAGATTGTAAAGCATTGGACACATTAATGTAGCCCAAATATTAAGCTTTGAAAAAATTTGTAAATTGTCGAAAAGTATAAGCACAAATATACTATAAGTTGAAAGAGGCGAAAATTTTATTGAAGATGATTTAACACATCTTGTGATTTTTGTCAAAAAAATTCTCGGAATATCAACCAATATATGAGTAAACAGAATTGTTCAAATTACGTTTAAGTATATATTTCTTGGAGTACCAGCAGGGCCGGATTAACCTATAGGCTAAAAAAGCTATAGCTTAGGGCCTCACTTTTTGAGGGGCCTCATATTTAAACATATTCCGAAATTTTATTACATTATACACTTTTATTTTTTTGTTTAAAACAAACTATATCATTTTTTGCTTCTGAATGCAAATATTTCATTTCAAATATATGACGTCAATGATATTTTATCACTAAAAATTGAATATTGTTTTTTTGCCTTATAAACTATTAGGCAAATTGAGTAATAAAATGTCCAATTCTATTTAGCTTCGGGTGATCTTGATTTTTATAATGGGAGGTCTTTAATATAGCTTATATATTTTAAGTTTTATTTAATTCTTTTAAACTTTAATTTAGTAACTCTATTATTTTTTATAGTAATAACTACCTTAAGGATTATAGAAATAAGTTGTATCTCTTTTTATTATTACATATCGTTCGGTTTTTTCTGGTTTAAAATTTATTGTAATAATACATTTTTTTTTATTTTTACTTTTTTTGTTAAAAGTATTGCCATAATTGATTTGCAAGTTGTATCATTTTTAGGTTCTGGCTTAATTATAAAAATATATGTCATCTCAACAAATTCTTATAATAAACAAATATATTTGTAAAGAAAAATTATTTTTTTTGGCTTTTTCATTTGGTTGATTTTTTTAAATTCAATTCGTTAAAAAAAATTTAAAAATAAATAAAATTTTTCTTTAAAACAATAAATTTATTTAAAATTTATTGTTCCGGTAAATGAATATTCTGTATCTTTAGAAAAAATTCCTCTTAAATAAATGTTTTCAAGCCAAGCATAGAAGCCATCATGAAAAGAGTTTTTGAAAGTGGATTTAAAAAAAGAAAACGAAAATAAATTTTGGAGAAACAAGAAAAAACACTTCCAAAACCCGATAAATATTTATTCTCAAATGCAGATGTTTCAAAAAACGGATGTAAAAAATGGAAAGCAAAACCCAGAAAATATACCTGTAGATTTCGTCAACAAAAGAACTGAAGAACCTGTTGATTGTTATGTTGAAGAAAAACGAGTTCGAAGGTGAGAAAATAACTGGTTCTAGAACTGAAGAAAATAAAAGCTTTGCTGATTCTGCCGATTTTTCTAATCGAAATATCGTCTCTTGAGCTAATGATTTGAGTCAGTATGGTTCTTTCAGTGAAGCAGATTTGGATAGCAAAAGGGCCTTCAAAGTGTCACTTACAAAAATAGGGATAGTTCATTTGAAAACTCCAAAAGGGAATTTAAAAATCAAACTAGATACTGTTCAAGAAGCATATTTCATTCGCGAAAAGTTAATGGAGAAAAATATGATCGTGAGTGGCTTCTATACTCTCCAACAACTGGTTCCGTATATTGCTTTGTTTGTAGTCTTTTCAAGCATTCTAGATCATCGATATGATCTCCTGGAGGTTTTAGTGACTGGTGAAATATTGGTTTAATCAAAACTCACGAAAATTCTGATACCCATAGATCATCTCTACTCATAACTTATCGAGAAAAAAGGATTCTACAATCGAATCAAAATTAAGCAAAAATATAAGAAAAAAGCAGCAATATTGGTAGGAAGTAGTTGCGTGCATTATTGCTGCAATATGCACGTTAGCAGAGCGCGGATTAGCTTTTAGAGGAAGTAATGAAACTTTTGGGTCATCGAATAATGGTAATTATCATGGTATTTTAGAATTAATAGCTAAGTTCGACCCCTTTCTTGTTAGTTACGTAGCCAAATACAAGAGCAAAGAAAAGGGGACTGCTTCCTATTTGTCTAAAACAATATGTAATGAAATAATTATTCAAATGGCTTATAAGGTAAGAGAATTTATTCTAGATGAATTGAAAAAAAGCTACTATGTCCCCGGTTAATGGTTTACCAGTTGAAAGATTTTTAACTTTTCTGAAATTATATAATCACAGTGGTGAAAGCCTGGCAGATATCGTAGTAAATTTTTTTACTGAAGAATGTAAAATTCTTTGAATCTTGTAGCTCGATCTGCTGTAGATTGCTGTTTAGATGCGGTGAGTTTTTTCAACATCGTACAAGAATTATACGTTTTTTTCATCTACAAAGAGATGGAATGTTATGCAAAATTTTCTGAAAACAAAATCCAATGTTCCGAAAGTTCTCTCTGACGCCAAATGGTCTGCACATGCAAAGTCGATATCCGCCATAGATGAACATTATCATTCACTCATTGAAACCCTTAATTATTTCTATGACAATGATAATGAGAATGGAGACACAAGAATTCGAGCTCGTTCTCTTCTTGCAAAAATGGAAGAATTAGAGTTTGTTTTTATGCCTTGCTTATGGAATTATTCACTGAGAGAGTTTCATACACATCACCTCTCCACATCCAATAACTTATATTCATCACTTGCAGAGTTTGTGAAGATTACACGTGAAGAATTTAACAAATTTGAAGAAGAGGAAGAAAAGTCTAAACTGCCTGACTTTGATTATAAGCTGACACAAAAAAGAGCCAAATGATAGAAATGCTTCCGATGCAGATGACGAACTGTTTCCAAGAGAAAAATTCAGAGTAAAATCTTTCATTCCAATTCTCGATGCTCTTTCAACAAATTTGACAAAAAGGGCTGAAATTTATGATGATATTGCTAACAAATTTTCCTTCCTTACCGCCTTTCTAAATTCATATGAACAACTGTAAAACGACGTAAAAAATAATGTTGAAGAATACCCTAACGATGTTGTTATGAATCTTTTGAGCGAGTTGAAGCATTTTCATATTTACGTCCAGAAAAATTATCCAAATCAAAAAATTTCACTCATGAATCATTGTATCAAATAATATGGATAGACAAAATTCAACAAGTTTTTCCAAATTTAGAAGACATTTTGCGAATTTCTTTATGCTTGATGATCACTAATTGTTCTGGAGAAAGATCTTTTTCACAAATGAAAAGAATAAAAAGTGAGCTTCGAACAAATATGTAGATAGATTTTCAGATTGTCACAATCTAGATCGCAGGTTCTATAATAACTCATCGTATATTTATATTTCTTTCATGATGCCTTTTCATTTACGCACTTTTCATTAACAAGTAGACTGTTTACAAACGGACTTTCAACAGGCTTGTTTTTAGAGTTCTTGGTCAAATAATAGTTAAATATTTAAATGTGCATAAAACTTTCGTATTTCTCAAAGATTTTTCTTGTGCAATATATCAAACTGTTACTAATTTCGTACACTACTTTAACGTCTCCTTCTCAGCAAAAAAGGCTCGTTCTCTAAAACTTTTCCTGTATATATATGTTTTTAAGACATCTATTTTGAATTTCCAAATTTTCAAAATCGTATCTGTTTGGTTTGTTTTTTTCTTTTCGCTCTTTGTTGCCAGTTTTTCGGGATGGTTGTCCAGGCCCAAGGCGAAAGAGAAAAAAAGTTTGGTAAAAAAATTTGTTCTAAAATTTTTTTCGTTCTCCTTTCTGGGCCCTATAAATAAAACTAATTTTTTAAACAGTTGTGCATTGATCAATCTTTTGTCAAATCGTAGGGCAAACTCCCAAAATATAGTTTTTTTTGTCTTGTGGGTTTTGCACGTAACGCTATGATAAAATACACAATCGATCAATTTTCTATCTTGAAAAATAAATAGGGTGAAAATTTTCATAGATATATTCAGAAGCCTAAAAAGGATGAAGACGTGCGGCAAATTCTCATTTCGCTATGTCATTACATATTACTATCACATTAAATTTGATACTTTATTATAATAAAGTTTGCTTCGAGTAGGATTTGATATAATATTTGGGGAATGTTTTAGGGCTGTATTTGTTTTGGGCCAACATAGAAAGTTGAGAAAAAATAGGCTAATAATATCATATTAAAAGAGTCAAAATTTTTAGCAAATTTATTGATTTATTTATGATATATGTATATGCAGCAATTTGTATTCAGTTTAAATAACTAGAATAATATTTCAGTTATTAAAAAAAGCTTTTTATAAAAACCGCAGCCTTCTGGTGCAATGTTAGTTATTAATTTGGCCCTTTGTTAAAAACTTAAAAAATCCTTTGTTTAAAAGCCTAATATAATTATAGGAAAATAGATCCTTTTTAAATGATGTTTAATCCATGCATTTTCGTAAGATTTTCAAAACATATCTCTTCACTTAGGCAATCTAAAATGTGTAGAACATTCGATTATTTCAAAGTGAGGAAAAATTAAAAAGAATATAAGAAGATATATAAAGATGTAATATGTGGGAAAAATATATTTAATATATTATATATTTAAAAATTATAATAAGTAAAAGATGAGAAAAAAGATATTTAAATGTGTATTTTGATTTCATGAAAACGGGAAAACTGCCTAAAGACTGGTATAAAAGTGAGCTGATTCTAATCTTCAAAGGAAAGGGAGATGTGATTAATTGTGATTCGTTCAGAGCAATTAAGCTACTTGATCACGGTTTCAAAGTAGTAGAAAGGATCCTGAAAAGAAGAGTGAGAAGGAAAGTAAATCCCGACCCAATGCAGTTTGGATTTAGGCAGGGAGTAGGGAAAAGCCACCTTATTTTCATTTGTAGGCAACTGCAGGAAAAGTACATAGAAAAGGCAGAGCTTTGTGGTTTGCTTTCGTAGATCTGGAAAAAGCATATGGTACGGTTACGAGAGAAATTGTCAGATGGTCTCTGAGACGGGCAGGCGTTGAAGAAGGTCTGGTGAAACTGGTGATGAATATGTATAAGGGAACGAAAACGAGAGTGAATACAAAGTACGGAGTAAGTGATTGGTGTCAAGGTTCAGTCTTGAGCCCTCTGTTGTTTACAATTGTACTGAATGAAACGGTAAAAGATATGAAAGTAGGCTTACCATATGAGATCCTGTATGCCAATGACCTAGTTTTGATAGCGAAATCAAAGGAAGAGTTAGAGGATAGACTTAAAAATCGTAGGGTAGTTTTGGAAAGCATCGGTTTGAAAGTCAACAAGAAAAAAACGAAAATTATGAAGACGTGTCGAGAAAACTCGTTTAAAAAAGGTTTAGGATGGAAATGGTCGTGTGGTGTATGTGGAAAAGGTGTTGGATTGAATTCCATAGAATGTACAACTTGTGATAAGTGGATACACAGATGTAGAGGTATTGCTAAAAATATAAAGTTGGAGCGGGCATTTAAAAATTGATTCAAATGTCGCAAATGTAAAACAAAATCAGTGAAATGGAAAGATATGAGAAACAAGGTGAGTATGAAGTTGTGAATTCTTTTAATTATTTAGGAGACACCCTAGAGGAGGATGGATCAAGTGAGAGCAGAAGAATCAAATGCACATGGATGAAGTTCAGAGAATTAGAGGGAGTTCTGAAAGCAAAGGATATACCAGAGTATTGCAAATGGAGGATTTATGAAAGCTGTGTCAGGCCTGTAATGCTGTATGGGAGCGAGACGTTGGCGTTACGAAAGATTGATGAAAAAAGACTTGTGAGTGCAGAAAGAAAGATGCTGAGAATTATGGCGAAAACGAGGGATTTTGAAGAGGCTAGGAAAAGGCTGAATGTGAGAATGTCAGAAGGTGAATTAGCAAAGAACAGATTGAGATGGGCACTCAGGACATGTGGAGAGACGGAATGATGAAGATTGGACAAAGAAAGTAATAAATATGGAGATTGATGGAAGGAAGAAGCGCGGTAGACCCTGTCTGAAATGGAAGAATGAAATTGAAAAGGATATGAGTATGTACGAAATCGACATAAAGGATAGAGATAGATGGAAGAAAGCGATGGAAAGTTTAAAGTTTGTATCCATAAGGAAGGTGCACCCTCCAAAGAGGACAACCCACCTTCTAAAACAAAATGAATGATGATGATGATTTAGAGCGAAAAAGATTGGTGATTCCAGAAAAAAAGAAAAATCTCTTCATAGGAAAAAAATAATTTTGAAAAATTGGGTGCGCTAGTGGCAATGTAAAGTGTTTAGACAGAAAACTTAACAGTAAAAAGATAAAATACCGCATATAAATCCAAAAGAGAAAATAAGCATAGAGATGCTGTGAGCAAACATTGCAAGGAGTAAGCCAGCGGTAGAAATTATGCCGCCAATTAGAGCAACAGTTCTACACCCATATCTATTTGTAAGAGCGCCAGAAATTGGTCCTAAATAGAAGGTGAATAAAAGTTTATATCCCAAATATTTATTATAAAAATCTCATCCATTTGAAAAAAAAATCCTTGGCTTCATTTTATTATAAATAATACCAAAAATATTCGCCAAGTTTTATTTCTCTATCAAATTTAACTGACCTAAAGTCATTTTTATTCAATTAGGTAGTATTTACTATAAAAAATGTCAACCTAAAGAATGAAATTAATCATGAGACTAGTAATATTATAGATAATGAAAATTTATAATCATTGGAAAAATATGTTAAGGCAAGAAATTAAGTCAAAAAATATCTATTACTATTTAATCTAACAGTTATAGTGAAACTATCACGGAAAGTAAGTTACCTGAAATTTTTCATGATGCATAAAAGAATTTTATATAAAGATTCTCTGTGCCAGTACAGTTAGATTATGCAAACAATACAAAAGTATAAAGGAAGAAATAAATATGCAAGAATTAGTTATCGCATTCGAGATATTTAGGGATATAGAAAAAAATAAATAAATCATTTTTAAGAATCTTAAAACATCTATAAAATGAGAAAGAACTACTTCTTCAGAACAGTTGGAGAAAAGAATTTATCATAAATCATAAATAAAGAAAATTAGTAAAAAATATCTTTTAATTTAATGTACATTTTGATTTTATAGGAACATCATGATGCTAATATTTTAAATATTCTTAGAAACGAATGCGTTTATATAATCGAAACCAACTTGTACAACTACATCTAAAAATCTTATTCAGATGATCCTCAGTATACTTCCTGAGATATGTGCGTAGTTGGTGCTGTATTAACTTTGTCGGTATAGCGAAGTACTGCCCCACATGAGAACTGTGAGTGCACTTTCCAATATGTAAATTGATAAGGAAGGAATCAGATAAGTAAGATGAAATGACGACCAATTGAAAAGTTAGGAGTTCAAAATAGAATACCTATTAGAAGATAAGTTCCAGAAAGTACGGAGCCTATCAAGGATATCATTGCAGTGTCTTCTTCTGGAAAGGATTTAGCAATATGGGTATACAGAACACCAATTGTGTATCCCAATCCGTCAACGATAAAATTGCAAATAAAAGAAGCAAGAACAACGACCCAACCCCAACCTCCGTCTGGTGGAACTGGAACAAAGCTTGATTCAGGCTCCATAAGCAGCTATATGCAAAAAATATTTTAAATTACAGTATGACATGATTGGTTGTGTGAGAATTAAATTCCTACAAACTCTATAATTTATGTATCATTAATATGATTTGAAATTAGCTTCTTTAGGAATGCATTAAGAGGAGATTCCGTATCCTTTGAGAAATCTAATATGACACGTCATAGGACAAGCATATTAAAATGCCTCCATCAAACTTCGAATAAGTGCAATTAGCATTAATAAGAAACTTTTTAAAAAGTCGATTCTTTATTGGAATACACAAAATAGATTTAATTTATAAGGCGTGAGTCAAATTTTACGGTTTTATGTTCATCAACAATATACCATTTTTTAACTCGAACAAAATACTTTAAAAGAATTAAGTTCAAACAAATTATTTGGAAAGTTGTCCAATTATTATTATGAAGAAATCTTAATAAACGATTTTTGACACTTATTGATAAATTCTTCGCAGATTAAAGAAATCAAGCAAAACTTATCTTGCAATAATCTTAAATATATTAAAATTAAATAAAATCATAGTTTTATAAAGATAAAACATGAAGTATGTCAGCAAACCTTTTTGTTCAAATCGCGCACTGAGATTCTAAAATTTAAAAATCGCGCATTATGAATTAAAAAATGCCCAAAATCTTACATCTTTTTAAAACTTTAATTTGACTTGTAGATAAAATGGCGCTGAGATTTCATAAATAAAAGTTGTAAAGAAAATAAATTGAAAACGTTGAGTAAATCTCAACAAGCAGACACTCCACGCTTTCATTTACGTCATATCATATATCTGAAGAAGGTCATAGTGACCGAAATATTATTGCTTGTATTTTGTTTTTAATAAAAGATTTACTCAAAGTTTTCAATTTATTTAATTTGACTTTTTCGTACGATTTAAGTACAAAATTATATTCTAGTTTCCATATTACAAGAGAATAGAATTATCACCTATTCTTCTATTTTAAGTTCAAACAAAACCTTAATTTTGAACAATAAATGATCTTTCGGCTGAGATTTATGATTATGATTTAAAAGATTTATTTTGATTGAACTTTTAACTTTTGGAAAAATATTTGAATATTTGTTCATACAATACCGAACTATTTGTGAATAAAATGCCCCTCTGAATTCCCCTTTCGCGCAGAAATGGACGATTCGCCCAAAGTTCAGATCAACTTATTTATTTTTTTTGAAGCCGCTTTTGCTTTTCGTAGTTAAAACTTCTACCCTTTTTTTAAATATTTTTTGAGAACTTAAATGATTTCTCATGTTTATATTGTCATTTGAGATTAATAATCACCCAATGTTTTTTTCAACTCATTTTCTCCTTTCCATTTTTTAGATTTTAGTTGTACACGGCTGATTTTTATAGCGAGTATGGCGGGGTCCAAACAACGGAACTGCGTTATAACGGAGGTACTGGACTAGTGTTTTTGAAAGACGACACAACCTTCCTTCATCATACACCGCGATGCAGCGTATATGAATTGTGAACAGCTTGTCCTTTGATAAAAATAGTCGTAAGCAAAGCAGCCCACAGCGTGATATTGTGAAGTGCAGTAGAACAATAGGATAATGGACATCAAGTTTTGCAAAACTCACCTATACACCTCTTTTGTGTCATTTTTAAAGTTATATCCGCTCGTACCCGTTCTTGTGATATTTTCTTAATTTATACCAGCCCAAGAGGAAATAGAAATAGTTGAGATTAATTGAAAATGGGAAACTTTTTTTTAGAAATATACATAATTGCCATTTCTTAGCAATTCGGTATATTTTATTTTTAGCCCAAAAATTTCAAATTTTTCTTTAAAATCCGATTAGACAGTTGGACTATATATCCTCCAAAATAACTATGTATTTTTATTGCCTGGAGCCAGACATAGGAGCCATATTTTTAATCTTTCAAGCTCCAGCTCGGGCTCCATGCAGACAAATCCTCTGGCTCGACGGCTCCGGCTTCACTGCGAAGCCCTGTTTTTGGCCACGCATTAACTTTTTCAATATAACGAACACTTTTCTCAAGTTTCTAGTGTGCACAGTATTTTACAGTATAAAAGGATTTCATTGTAGTTGGAAATTTAAATAGCGGCTTATAATTACAAAACGTAAAATAAGGTAGTAACATATAATTTCATGAAGCCTTTTATAATATATAAAGCATTAGAAATCTTATATTACTAAAATATATAACAAAACTGCTAAATCGTTTAGCTTTGAACATTTTTTACAAAAAGTATTAGTTACTTTTATACAAAGTCTCTTGCACAGTAAAGTATATTGCATTCTTCACAGCATTTATTGTTTGATTTTTAACGCTTTGCGTCATTTTTCATTTTCACTTGATTGAAAAGTGCTACAAAGTAAAATCTGTCGGCGATGGCCTAGTGGAAGGAGCGTAGGGTCATAATCCAGATGGTCTGGGTTCGATTCCCGATCGTGACTACTCTTACCATCTGTCCAGCAATGGAAGATTATTCTTCCCTATGGATACGATACTAACAAATAAAAAAAGTTTTAAAAAATCGGTAAGATTAGGTTACTTCTTTTTATAGAATTAAATTGAATGTTAAATAATTTAAATTATAAAAGAAACAAGCAATCTTCTAGTCTGTTCTGCAGGCTGAATTTATATCTACACCTTACTTTGTATTATTGTAATATTCAAGCTCTTCTGGTGGTTTCTTTTTGACGACTTTCATTTATTGTAGTAATACCTTTTTTGATAGAACTGAAAATATATAAATTGTATTCTTCTTACAATTATGCAGCGTCATGTAGAAGTAGAAATTTTGTTAGAATAAACTAAATTTAGTGTATTCAAACTACGGTATCTTTGTAAACTAGAACTTTCTTTTTAGCAAGCTATTTTTTAAAACTTCGCATCTATTAACTTAGTATCATCTGCAAGATATTTATAATATATGTTTACATTGTACATACAGTGGTGGATCATTTTTTCATCAAAGGAGTCCCTTGTTTTATTGGAATAATTCATATATTTCGCTTCAAATGTATATAATTCAATTGTGATGCATAAACATGGGAGATATAGATCTCTTTCAAATAGTAACTTTTTTGGCGAAACATATCTTTCAAAATAATCACCATATGTTAAAAGTATACCCTCTCGTACAACATATTTCTTGGTAAAAATAAAAATCTGCTATTACTGGTAATTGTAGTACTCTCAAAGATACCAATTGACATATGTAGCGAAACAAAT
Source organism: Nectonema munidae (assembly GCA_030549495.1). Classification (NCBI taxonomy): domain Eukaryota; kingdom Metazoa; phylum Nematomorpha; class Nectonematoida; family Nectonematidae; genus Nectonema; species Nectonema munidae. The sequence goes on from JAUIRK010000987.1 coordinate 123,516, forward strand.
GCCAATCATAAAAAGGGAAAATTTCATCAATGACAAAAAAACTTTTTGTGATTCGATGCAAATATAAATTCACTTTTCTGCAATAATTAATGAAGTGATTTACTATGCATCGTCACTTATTATAAAAGTCGAAAAAAGAAACATTTTAGAAGATTCAAAGCTAACGATTAAATGATCAATTTCTCAATATATGTAATCAATAAGTAAAAGTAATAAAATATATGTTTACTGAATAAATAACAAAAATAGACATGGAAATAGAAAAAAGGGCCATTTTGGAAAATAATTAGGAAAATATGAATGAAAATTTTCCTTGATATAATGAACAGAAAATGACTGACATTTGTCAAGGTAAAATTAGTAAACATACCAGATTATCATTTGTACTACTACAACTTAAACATTTGAAATCTTATTATCCTATGATTAAACATTTGTTGTTAGGGGAATAGTGTTAAAAAAAAAGGGAAAACATGGTAGAATCATGACGATTCCAATATCTATTTCAGTTCAATTTTAAATATTTTAATAATGGTTAAAAATCTTACGGCATTGAAAATGCGTCAAAGCGATCACAATCTAATTTTCTGCTTTTTGTAATAAAACATGCTAAATATTATAAGCTTATTCAAAAAAGAAAAATGCAAAAGAGTTTGTTCGCGTTTGTGGAGATTCATTTTTGTGTTTTCTGTGTCAAAGAACACAATTTTCCACACCGCAAACTGTGCCATAAGGCACGTTTATATAAACCTGCCAGCTTACTCAGATTTTCATAGAAAAATTTACGATTCAAAAAATCATATTTATTAAGTTAGAGGTAGCAAATTAAAAGAATGCATTTAATTTAAAGCTTTACTGACATTTTTGTGAGAATTTGAATGAGCATTTTTGGTGAGAATTTGAACTTTAAAATGTTATTTGAGCGTGATTAATAAAATTTAATTAAAAAATGAATACTCACTTCCCCTGTTGCATTGAAACTATCTTCGCTGTATAGAACAGAAAAGGAAGAAATGAAACTTTCATGAGAAGAGTTTAAGGATGACTTAGGCAAGGAAGTTGTGCGACTGCTTGCAGATCTGGATTTCATCGTGGATGGTGGTTGTTCAGAAGAAGGCAGATGTGTGGATAATGGAACGTTAGTATTTGAATAGGGAGAGGAAGAAAGTGGTGAATCGGTAGGCTGAAATTCGAAACGATTTGGCAGGTATGCGTTAAAAGAATTTGGATGATGGCGAAAGTGAGTATCTACCATTTTTGATTCATGACCACCATCATCGTAATGAGCATCATCATCAGCATATCGTAGGCGTTGTGAAGATAGCGCGTTGGCTTTCAAAAAGTTTTTGTCGAGTAGGCATTCTGATAAAGTGCATTCCTTATTACTACTCGAAATAACTTCAATTGCATTAGAAGGAGAGCAGGCTGACATGGAGGCGACGAAACGCTTCAATCAAAGCTCTTAACTCTACAAAATGAAACATGAATCACTTAAAACGTGGCTCCCAAATTTTACGGTAAGTGGTCTTTTTGGTGGAACACTTATAATTAATCTACTACGTGGATTAAAAAGCCTGCTCTGAGAGAGTAGTGTTTCCTGTTGTGTCACAAATTGCTAAAATGCAGTAATAAATAGTGATCAAAACATTAACAAAATAGCACAATAAGCTTAATATTTAAAATATGATGAAGTGGTTGGAAGAAATAATGATGAAAGATGTTTTTAACATAATAAACATGAATAAAGAAATAAAAAATTAGACTACATCAAACATTTTCAGAAAATGGTATATGTAGATCAATGGTAATAGAGTCCACATTATTTCTCTCATCAGGGATAACATCAAAAGATGTACATTTACTAAATATGTTTCCATCCTTAAATAGTAATTCTAGGATCGAGAAAAAGTATCAACTATTCGATTTTTCAGAAAGGTACCCAAACGATAAGAAAGTTTCTTCTTAGTTGCTCATGAATATTGCAATAGTTGATCAGAGAAGCCACGAGTTGCTAATGTGAAATATTGATAGGAAATGAAAATGTTTTCCAATCGATGATGTAAATGATAAAAGTACAACGAATGGAAAAGATCTTGCATTCCACTTGGTTGGATCGACTTGGAACTTCGAATTGGTCTCAAAAGATGCGCATTTTCATGAAATAGACACCCAATGGGTTTGATGCAGGGATACTGGCGAGCAAAGTTTTTTTCCTTTACCTACCACAGTTCCAAAAAGATAATGTAAGAATCAACAATGAAAAAAATGATCCAGTAAAATCAAGGTCTACTCAATTTCGTCATAGCCCATTGGGTAGCGTTCACAAATGATGTCAACCAATTTTTCGTTATCTTTCGAAACCCCCTCTTGCCAACTTTTTACTATATCTTCTCTTATTAAATATTACATATTGTCAACATTTTATCACCCAAACCTCCTCCACTTTTGGTTTACATCTTTTGTGAACGATCTCTTGGTTGTGGTATAAGCGGGATAACTGGTGGCATAAGCGAATATACGTGTACACATTTTTTAGTTAATCTTTATGAACGTTTTAAAATTCGCACACTTTGTCACAGCGGTTCTCAAACTTCTCCATCCCATTACTCAAAGTTCAATTATGGTAAAGTCACTTATCCCCAGCTCTTTTTTAAATAATAATTTGTCAATAATTAAACAATTTGTTTAATAATAAAATAACAAAAATGATATAAAATAATAATAAAAAAAATACATGGAATTTCGGAACGCTTAATATGTCTACTCATGGGTTTATCTTAATACCGAAAAACACAACGAAATATACCAAAATACTCATCTGGGAAACACCAAAGTAGTTAAAATGATTAAAAATAGTTAATATTTTAAAATTAAATTTTTGAAAGAAAAGATTAAAATGAGTTTCGAAGTGAGCAATGATTTGTAAAAATTGAAAATTCTTTTATAATCTAGTATTAACTTGTTTATCTCTTTCCGAGAGATACTCTCTCGATTCATGCGTGCAAGAGAAAAAGAAAGCAAAGCTATCAAATCAAGCAGTGCTGAAAATAAACGACTATACAAGAAATTGCACTTTTAAAACTTTCATTTTGTAGGGTGTAAGGATGAACAAATATAGCATGAACAAACTAGTGTCCTCAAGACAAAATTAGGTCAAGATGGGTTTGAGGTCCGTATCAAAGCCCGAAAGTCGGCTCATGGATACAAACCAGTAGTGTAGCTTTATAAAAGTTTATGACAAGACCAGACATAAAGATAAATAAAAAAGGATTCATGAATGAACAAAACTGCATAGAGGAAAACAAAAATTAATTCACAGGACAACATTTAAAAAAAAATTTTTTGCTGATTTTGTTTTAAGACTTGATTTTATACAATTTTAACATGCTGATTAAAATTGAATTCATTTTTTCATATCACACCAAGTTTTTTCTCTAAAAGCAAAATTCAGTTTGGTCTATTTTGTGAACTAAATTAAAAATAATTATAAATATATACATTTATTACCTATTTTTTAAGATTAAATTTTAGTGTTTTATTATAATATGGCCATAAGAAGAAAGTGTTTGAATCCCATCTCAAAGAATGGCAATTAATGAATTTATTAAAAAAGCTTATTTTGCCTACTTTAAAATCAAATTAGGAGATCAAGAGTTTTCATCGGTTCCGCATACTGTTTGCAAACCGTGTATGGAAAATCTCCGTCAATGGACAAAAGGCACAAGAAAAAGTTTGTCTTTTGGAATCAGTGGGGGTTTTAAAGGGGGCAAGGGGGGTCAAGCCCCCCCCCCCAAAAAAAATTTAAGCTGGCCCCTATTCCCCCCCCCCCCCCTCTTCCCTCGTTTTAATACCATCAATATTCCGCTTGTTTTTCAATATCTTGCATTTAGCATACTATGTTAAATGATTACTTCCTTTTTTTCCTTATGTTTATCATGATTGTAATGTTATAACACATATTGTATTGTATCACTAACAGCACATAGTACAATATGCAGACTATATGAATTTGTGTACGTAGATTACATACTTCAAAATGTGTGTTTCGCTTTTTATCAAACACATATATCTTCATCACAACTTTATACAAGATACATTTCATTCTACTATATGTGTACGGTGTATAATATTTTTGCCTGTTATTTTAGTTTGTTGCAAAAACTGTTATTTTTGATATTTTATCAAAACTTGCATACGAGTTAGATTAGATGAGATTGGATGACATAATTTATATAATGATAAATTTGAAGAAGGGGCTCTATATTTTTATATCAAATCCTGTTGTACATGCCAAGTTTCATTGTATTCAAAAAGAGATGTATCCGCAAAAAAAAATAAAAGAACTGCAGCATTTAAGTGATACCAGATGGTGGTCTCGAGCCACGTCTTGTAAAAACGCACTAGAGTGTTTAGATTGCATAATGAGGCTTTTGGACGAGATTTCTACAGACGATACTGGGGCTCGTGCTGTTACTGCCCGCGGTTTGATTGCTCAAATTAATTTTGAATTTGTTTACTTATTGACTTTTTTTCTGATATTCTTGAACGTATTCAAAAAGTATCCGAACAATTACAATCTAAGCAAGCACATCTCGGAAAAGCTATTAACTTAATTCAATGTCTTCGTCAAACGTTCATCGATTTGAAAACGTCAGATTTGAATTTTGATTATAACGATAAAGTGATAAAAACGTGTAAATTGTGCAAAATCAATTTACTAAAAACACAAAAACGTATAAGTGTGAAAAGCTATGATGATTTTATTTTGTCAGAAACTACTGGACAAAGGTTTTATTCTCAAAGTAATTCTATTGAAGTTATTAATAAAATTCTTGATAGCTTAATAAATGAATTGGATCGGCGATATTCTGAAAAATCTACGCACATTTTTAATGGCATTTCAGCTTTTTGTCCAGAAAGTGAAAATTTTTTATGTCAAGAACATTTAAAAATGCTTGCAACCACTTATTCTGTAAATGTTGATGACTTGCATCATGAAATTGCCTTGATAAAAAAAGTCTTGAAAAAAGAGTTAAAATCACCATCTTCTCTGCTGAATTTCCTCTCATTTGTTTCTCCATATAAAGCTGCATTTGATTGCTTGCATAGATTACTTACTGCTCATAGCAGTAACTTTACCTGTTACAAGTGCTTCATGTGAAAGAAGTTTTTCAAAAATGAAACTGGTTAAAACTTTTTTAAGGAATTCAATGACAAGTGAAAGATTGAGTGATATTGCGTTACTTTCCATTGAAACGTCCTATGTTGAAAAATTGACGAGTTTGATGGTCGACATGACAATCGTCGAATAAAACTCCATTAAATATTTTTGAATTTTTTATAAATTTGTTTTTGTACTGCTACAATTATTGAAATTATAAATATGTAGGATTTAGAGGTTTTTAAATTGAAAAATATCCAGAAAGTTTCAAAAAATAAAAAAATGTGTTAGAAAAAAACTTATTATGAAATTTTTAACTTATAAACTACGCCCCTATTTGCCCCCCCCCCCCCCCCATTTATGAAAGTCTAGAACCGCCACTGTTTGGAATTCCAATGGTTTGGCGTGAACTAAAAGACCATATTCAAAATTGATACTTTTGTCTCACAAAAACTTTGGGTTTCAATAAGAAAAACAAAGAAGGCATTATTAATCCGAACTTACCTTCAGCAATTCGTCCTATCAAACATTCAGATGAAGTTCCTGTTCCTACTTTCGGAGGCTTACCATCATCAGATTGTGAAATTGATGCGGTCTGATGCAAGTGATAACGATGAAGAATTTCAGGTTGATTTTTCCGATCAAAATAAACTATTCAAGCAATCAGAATTGAATGGAGACTTTTTATTAACAGTTCCAGGAAAAGTTTGAAATGTGTATTGCTTCATAACAAAAATATTTTCAGTGGAATACCTATTGGTTATTCAGCCAGTTGGGAGAGTTATGGTAATATTAAAATTTTTTTTAGAACTGTTGAAATATGAAGAACAACAATGGTCAATATGTGTAGACCTCAAAATGTTAAATTTTTTATTAGGCCAACAAAGTGGTTATACAAAGTACCCGTGCTTTTTATGCTTATGGAATAGTCGTGCCAAAGAAAAACATTATACTCAAGAACATTGGCCTAGAAGAGAAGAGATTACAATTGGATAAAAAAGAGAAAATTATTTTCCCTCCTCTTCATATAAAACTTGGGCTTATAAAAGAATTTGTAAAAGCTTTAGATAAAAAAGAGGGTTGCTTTCAATTTATATGCATTTAAGTTATGAAAAAATAAAAGTTGGTGTTTTTGATGGAACGCACATAAGAAAACTTTTGAAAAGCAATGGTTTTATGGACACAATGAATGTGAATGAAAAGAAAGCATGGAAGGCATTTGTAGCTCTTGTTGATGGTTTTTTAGGAAATAGAAAAGATGAAAAGTATGTAACTTAAAAATAAAGATAAAATAAATATATAAAATTATGTGTTTATTCGATTACATTCTGGTTGAATGACATAGCAATCTATTATTTATTAATTTAGATTTAAATAATCTGAAAAAATCGTGTAGGTTATTTTCTAAAAAAAGACTACTATTTTTATTCCAATAGGTAAAAAAGATTGTTTAGATTTTCTTAATTGGTAAGAAAGAAGCCCTAAAATGTAAATGTTTCTAGTAGAAATTAACCTTTCTAGTAGATGTACATATACATCGCCGTTTACTTAGCCTAGCGTAATTCATATGTCTCTCCACCTTTTGGTGTTTCCGAGATGAATATTTACGTGTGTATTTATGTATATTTTGGTTTATTTCGGTATACAACCACCCCTCATTATCCTCAAAATTACGTACATGTGGTAATTTAACATGACTTTGGGAACCCCAATAGCACGGTACTATCCGTGCATCGATAAAAAGCCAATTGCATAGAAAAGACGTTTATGATGCACGGATGGTTCAACATTACCAGCATAATATATATGAAATATGCATACCGCCATGTAATAAGCTAGGGCACTTGGGCCGGGCCATTCCATCTAAATTACCAGACCAAACATCTAAAAAACTTCCATTACTCTTAAGTTACGGTTTCCAGTTTATGTTCATATAGGATTGCGAGGTTTTTACACTGTCAAACCTGGAGAAAAATATTGTTGAGTTGCATTTCTTACAAAAATAAATAATGCTTGTTTATCTCAACAGTACGGTCTTTTAAAAAAACATCTTTGAAACCCATCCTCTTAATTTACTTAAAAAATTTCCTAAAAAAACTATTAAGTCCAAAAATTATGTCATTGTTAATAATTCCATGAGTTGAAGATCGAAAGAACTTAGTTTTTAATCTATTCACATAATACCGATCTATATAATACTTGTCTACATAGACAATGATTTTAAGACAGCTAAGATTATATCTTTCAAAAGATCTCAGCTACTAAAAAATAAAAAATAATTTTTGAATAATAAGTCTAGAGTGCTACTATAACCAAAATGTGTATCCTATCTTCAACAATTATTTGTTGACAATGTAATTATTTTTTAAGAAAAGTAACTTCCACCCTTTAAAATGTTCAAAGCGAATTTTATACTAAAGTTGTAATTGGTGAAACAACCCTGGCAAAATTTTTGCTAGTAAAAGGAATTCTCACACAAAAAGATGAGTGAAATAAATGCAGTGGACCACTAAATCTTACTACAAAGAAAGTGCGTGGAAAGGAGTATCCTGCTTCGATTGGAAGTGTAAAAGGAAAGGCGGTCAAGGTAACATGGTTAGGGCAAAATAAAAGTTTTTTACTACACAGATGTGAATAGCAAGCATAATGCCAAATTTCGTTTGTGTTCGATTCTGGAAATTTTATTTCTCTGGTCTGTGAAAAAAGCATTTGCGAAATGTAACTAAAAATACCAGTATATCTTTGAACACGGTGCTACACTTAGTCATTCATTTATAGTTTCTACTTTCTATGAATTGTCACGTTGAAATGCATGTTACAAAAATGACAGCCAGTGAAAATGATGAATAAAGGTTTGCTCGCAGGAGACAGTATAATAGAGGTCATATTTTGGAGGGTGAAACAGTACCAGAAGAATTCTATGAGAATTATTTTATAAATAAGCCAAATCACGGACGACACGTTGATGGCTCGCGAGTCATCAGACTATGCCGTAAAAATTATCCGTGCTATTTTTACCTATTGCGAGGCAATGCTGCATTCTACGTAGATCCAAGAACTCGAATTAACACTCAGCAGGTCGAACGAACATGGTTGCAGAGTAAAATTAAAATTGGGAAGAAAGCAAGTTGAGTACCAGTGCAAAAGCGACATCTTCAAAAGCACCTGGACAAAGTATGTTGGCAGGCTAAGGGATGCGCAAGTTCAAATCTTTTCGTTCATATCTTGCAATATATCAAAGAGAAATTTTCAGGGTGAATGTCATTAATATTTTTTACTTAAATAGAACTTTTTCTTAATTGAAGTAAAAAAACTCAATCTAAACATAATACGGAAATTGTAATTCTTGAAACACAGTTACAATAGTTTCAGAAAGCAAAATCTTAAAGAAGTATTCGTCAGTAGTAAAGAAGAAAATTTAGATGGCTTGTGAAATAAAGAGGGTTGTGGAGTGGGTGTATTTGGATATTTTAAAGAGATAGTATTCGGAGTCGGTATTTAATAAAATGATTCGTATAAATCCTCCGGGATTCCATCGATAACCGACGACAAAACCGCGATAATTCAGGAAAACCGAGATATCTGACAAAACTATAAAATTATCAAGTTTTTAAGTATTTGTAGTTGTATTTTTAGGTTCTTAGAGTGAGAATCGTAGTCGAATTTTTGTAGGTACTGGAAGTCAAAGTCCGAGTTGGATATTAACAAAAAACAAGGATAAATTAAATTTATCAATTGGTAAATTTTTTTCATGCAAAATGTGACACTGGTGTCCCAGACAAAAAAATGCGGTGAAAAAAATTTAAAAATTTTTTTGTGTTGGGGGTTGTTTTTTTTTTCACACAATTTTTTTTTTTTTTTATATTTTTATATATAAAAAATTTTTTTTTTCTTTTTTTTTTTGATGAAGTTGTAGAAAAAAAAAAAATTTCTCCCTGTTTTTTTTTATTTTTTTTTTTTTAAATAAAATTTAATTTAAAAAAAAAATTTTTTTTTAAAAAATTTGTTATTTTTTATATAAAATATTTTTTTTTTTTTTTTTTTTTTTTTTTTTTTTTTTTGGTTTTGTTTTTTTTTGTTTTTCCTTGAAAAAAAAAAAAAAATTATAATTTTTGATAAAAAAAAAAAAAAAAAAAAATTTTATTTTTTTTTTTTTATAATAATATTAATAATTTTTATTAATAAAAAAAAAAATAAATTTTTTATTGTGATAGAAAAAAAAAAAGGGGAGGGAAAATATTTATATATTTTTTTTTTAAAAAAAAAAAAAAAAATATTTTTTTTTTTTTTTATTAATTATTTTAGTAAGAAAAAAAAAAGGAAAGAAGCTGTATTATTTATTTTTTTTATCCTCACCAATAAATAGTTTCCTTTCGTTCTTGATTTTATGTCTCTGAAACGTAAAATTTATCATAATGAAAGAGAATCGGTAATTAATGAACATGACATGACAGAATTGATATATGGTAAAAATTAGGATGATGAGTTTTAAAGTTGGATAATGATGATATGCAAGATGTAGTTCGGTAAAAATATCCGCTTTTCTTTCACAAGATGTAGAACAAGAAGAAAGTTTTAGTTTTGAATGGACTAAAAAAATACACGAGGCATATATTCAACTTGTAAAAAATCCTCTCGAATATGGTGAGTTTTACCATCATTTTTTGGACTAGTTGGTTTTTCTAGTATGGAAAAAGAATTTCGTGTTTCAAGGAAGTCACAAAGTTTGATAAAAGGTATAATTTTAGTGGAATCTCAAAGTTATGCTCAACAAAAAGGCAACATCTTAACTGATGAGCATGTAATCTCTTCTTTTATTGGAGTGAACCTTGTGTTCGGCTACCATAGGCTTCTAACCATAAGAAGCTATTGGTACAAAAATAAAAGCTTGGATGTAAGTTTTATGTCAAATATTATGGCATACAATACATTTACAAAAATTTAATGAAAATTGCATTTTAACGATAATAATAAAGTAGATGGTGATAGAGCTTATAAAGTAAGACCACTTTTTAAACATTACAATGCAGCTTTTCGAAATATATTTTATCCTGGAAAAAATGATTCAGTTGATAAAAGGATGATAAAATTTAAAGGTAAAAATAATATGAAGCAGCATTTTAAGGCAAACCTCATTAAGTGGAGTTTCAAATGTTGGGTTAGAGCTGGTGTTTCGGGGTACCAGAGTAAACCATACGTTGGTAGAGAGAAGGATACCAAGCATCTTTCGAAGAGAATGTTGTAATGGAGTAGTCTAACAAAAATTTCCACACTGGCTGTCATTTATATTTTGATAACTATTTTTCGCCTGTGAAACTTATAAAAATATTGGATGATAAAGGTGTTATAGCAACTGGCATGATACGTACAAATAGAAAATTACTACCTGACTCCTTAAAAAATGACAAGGATATGAAAAAGGGTGAAGCTGTTTGTCATCAAACAACGAACAGTAAGATTAATGTTTGCAAGTGGTTTGATACCAGTGCAATAACTAATATCAAACTTCATCAAGACAACAGGTATGAAGCTACGGAAAAAAAGAAAGCGTGGGGAAAGATATGGCTTCATTCAAACAATACTTACAATGATAGCAAATTATAATAGTTTCATGGGAGGCGTGGATTTATCAAATCAATATAAAAGCTACAATATCCACATATAAGTACTATATGAGATTTTTTTCGATTTATTTGAAAAATCGCTCATAAATTCTTATTTGATTTTCAAAAAGTTGAATACTAATTATTGTCAATCTTTTATAGAGTTCAAACTTTATACCAATCATTTTTGCACCAAAACAAAAAAAGAAAGCAGAACATTTATTTTCATGGAATCTGAGAAAAGTTTTTTTGCATTCAAAAAAATCGAAATAATTTTTTGGATTTTAATCTTAAATTTTAATTTTTAATATCTTTTTTAAAGATTAATTTTTTTCTTTTATTTTTTCATAGAAGTTTTTCATAATTCGGAAGCAGATTGAAAACAGGTGTCCTATTTGATACTTTTGTATATAAACAAGTTTGAAGAGTAGTGAAAATTTTTCACATTATCGATATGATACAATTGACCTTTACACTTGATTAAAATATTCAAGTATGTTAGTTGAAAAATTTCAGTTTGAAATGATAGGAAATTTTGCACCAAAAGTACTAGATTAGCAATAGGTATGGCATTTTAGCTAATAAATTTTAATCATAACTTACCAGGCCCGGATTAACCTAGTGGCTGAAGTGGCTTATGCGACGGGCCCCGCATTTTGAGGGGCCCCGCAAGCAGCTTTGATTTTTAATAAAGCATATAGCAATTATATTGAATATATAATACATAATATTGATTTAAATATAACAAAGATAATAAAGAAGAGAAGTTTGATTGATTGTTCAAAAATTGTCAAAGAGCTTCAAAATAGAATGACGTAATTTTTGTCTTTTCATTTTCTTCTCTCTTCAAGTTTATTCCTGTCTGACATTATCTTTTTAACATTATCTTTATCTGTGATTTGCAACTTTTGAATTTTGTAAGTGTTTCTTTGTTTGTTTATACAAGGGGCATGGACGTCCACAAAAAAATGTAGGGAGGGGCAAACTTTTTTTTTCAAATATAAAAATAATGTAATAATCTATAATCTATATTGACATGCAATTTTGAAAAGGCTAAAATAGGCCTTCAAGCATGAAGAAAAAAAGTATTTTTGGACGAATGAGGGGCAAACTTTTTTAGGGGGCTTTGCCCTTCTCGTCCTTCTGGGTTTACGGCCCTGCTCCCAGATATCTATATAAAATGTATTAATTAGATCATATTTTTTTTGTTTATTTTCTTGATACTAATGCATCTTATTTGAAAAATTTTTACATTTTTCCAGAGGAAGGCAAATGCCTATTTTGCCACCCTCTTTGCGGACGCCTGTGACTAAGCTTTAATGTCTGATACTCGATGGTCGGCACGCGCAGATGCTGCAAAAGCTCTGTTTATAGGCTACAACGAAATTAACGCTGTTCTAGAGGAAATTGCTGATAATGGTGAAGAGAAAGCTGATATCCGGAATGAAGTCAGATGACTAGCTACCTACATGAATCGTTTGGAATCTGGAATTCTTTCTATTTTCTGGCACCACATCCTACACCGCTTCCAAGCAAGCACCGAAGTTTTGGAATCAGCTGATCAAGACATTAATTCAGCTGTTCATATTTATGAATCGCTTATTGAGTATATTAACAAGCTTCGAGAAAGATTTGAAGAATTTGAAAAAAAAGGAAAAGTTATTAGTAAATGTGAACACTATCTGAGCGAAGTAAGAAGGGTACGTACAAGAAATCGCCGTTATGATCAACTTGGATCAGAGCCGGAAATGAAACAGACTCCAAGCAGCGCATTTCGTACAGGCACGTTTCTTGTGATAATCGACAATTTACATGCTGAATTACAAAAATATAAATTTATTTAATATAAAAGTATTAAATATATTTAATACTTATTAAAGTAATCTTATTGAATTAATAATCCATTTGTGGAAAATATTAAATTGAAATTCGACATAATGCTAGAACAATATCTTACTATATCAATTCATTAATTCTAGAAAAGCTATAGGGTCGAACAAAACCTACTCTTTTTCAAAAGCATTTTTAGAAAAAATAATTATTTGCCAAACGTGAGGTTTTCAGAGAAAAATATTTTTGGTGAAAATATATCTGAAAAAATTGAGAAAAGTAAGTTATGATAAAGTTCGCTATAAATTAATAAACGTTTCATTCAAATGAAATTATAGCTTGATTTTTGCAAGGCAAATTAAATAAAGAGTTATTACTTGTAGCAAAGAATAAAAATGAAAATTAAGATACTGAAATCAAAATTTGAAATATAAAGGAAGAACCTTTGAATAAATATTTATGGAGTTGAACCACATAGAAAATGAAAAAATACAGAACTTTTTTATCATTTTAATTTACAGTTAATAAAATAAAAAATGAACATTTGATTTGTTGAAATGAAAAGTATTTAGTTTAATTTATCACCATAAAACATAAGTGAAAGGAAAAAATTGAACAGGGAAATAATTGTAGATTAATTGTAGTTACATTAAGAAGAAGAAGGATTTATTGCAATTTTTGATTAAATATTTCTATGTGATATGTCATTTTTAATAATAAACTTAAAGAAGGATCAACAATTTAATAAAAGATGAAGAATTATTCTTGGGTTCAATCCCGCATCAAGCCTACCATTGTAACTTCTCGATGAAAACACCCCACGGTTCTTTATAGTACTTTTATATTCTATATATATTATATCCATGACGCATTTATTATTATTATAACAATATATCAAATATACACTACTTCTATTTTTCTTCCAGTATCACAAATTGGGATCATGCTGCTAATGACTCTGTTGGTATTTCCCGAAAAAAAGTATTAAGAATTGTGTTTAACAAGCCATGTATTTCATGATTATAACCTACTAAAATTTGATGACTTATATAAACTTTATTTAGCTAGTTTTTTGTTCAAGTTTTACAAGATCAGAAATAGTTAGGTTTCAATTTCCAAAAAAATAATTTCTCTTTACGGAATAGTAGTCATATGGTTATACCAAGTTATAAAAAGTCTAAATCTAAAAAGTCCATGAAGTATAGGGTTTGTCACTACTGGAATAAATTTTTGTCAGATATTTGTTGAGTGCAAATAGAGTTCGTGAAAAAACATGTGTGCCAATTTATTTATTACAGTAGTTTTAATGTTATATTTATTTTTTTAAATGAGACCCAGATTTATTCTAACTGAAAACAACAACTCATATATTCGCGAGCTCTCTCTCTCTACTCCTCAAGGAGGCAACTTATCTGACCTACTTTGGTTAATACTCATCAATCCACTTCTTGCCTTTATCAACAACAAGTCTGACTTTTCTCAGGGATTCTCCGATGATCTTCTTTTCTCCTTTTCTAGTTCTGAGCAAAACGAAAATCTTAAACAATCTGCTTCTTTACTAAAACAAATTCAATTCAAAGCCCAACAATTCAAAATTTCCTTTAACCCTAATAAATCCCACTTAATCCACTTTACACGCAAAAGAATCAAACCTTTACCCTTACAACTGAACACAACAGACAAATTAGATCCACAAAACCAAGTAAAATATCTCGGACTCACCTTTCAACCCAATCTAAAATTCTCAACTCATTTCAAAAGCATCTCACAAAAACTAATCAAAACCCTTTTCTCTCTTAAAAACGGAATTTCTTACAAATGGGGACTTTCCCCAAAAATCACAAAATTCATTCATAAAAGTCTAATTTTCCCTGTCCTCAAATATGGAGTTCTCTCATGGGGCTCAGAGTTGAGACACCAGTCATCCATCACTCATCTCAGCAAAATTCATCGCCTGTGTCTTCTTTCTATCACCAATGCCTATCACACTACACCAACTACAAAACTTGAATTATTCACTAACACGCTACCGCTACACCTCAATCTAAAGAAAACGCTTCTTAAAAATTACCTTATAACTTTCTGCTCTACACCCCCACCACATCCTTTCACCAGCCTATACACAACTCAAACATCCCAATCCCTGCAGTATTACAATTCCTTATTAATTCAGTTTGCTCCTAACAAAACATCTTATCAAGTACTACCATTAAACCACCCAATCGAGCTCATCCACCCTTCTTCGTCTCCTCCTTACATCACAAACATCTGTCACCACAGATATCTTGCCCTAAACTCTATAGCTCACCAACGCACAACAAACAATACCTGTTCACTTTCAATTTTCACTGACGGTTCTAAATCACAACACCGCTCTTCAGCTGCATGCGCTTTCTTCCTACAAAACACAAAAAACCCTTTTCTTATCCAACACACAAACCTAGATCCAGAAATCACTGCACACGAAACTGAAATTCACGCAGTACTACTATCCTGCAACATACTCCTTAATAACCTAACTTCCTTTTCTACCTCCTTCAAATACATAACTTTTTTCACAGACTCGCAAAATTTAATAAAAAACCTAAAACTCGAAAATAAAATCTCACACTCAACTTATAGTTTAGCACGCAAACTTATTCACCTATCCAATCACTTTGTAGTAAAAATCGTCTGGTGCCCAGCTCATTCCAGCTGTTTTGAAAATTACCTCGTTGACTATATCGCAAAATCAAATATCTCCGATTCTCAGATCCTACCCCTATTTTCTCTACCCATCTCCACTTTTACAAATACTATAACCAACTCTACACTACTGCAGTGGCAACAATCTATCGACTCAACCATCACATCACCTCTGACATCTATGCCATTATCACAACTCATTTTAAAGAAACACTTTCACTCACTCCCTCGGAACATCATTCGCTGGCTCTCATCCCATTGCCCTTGTAATGCATACTTCTTTAAATTCAAACTTCACTCAAACCCTTTCTGTCGTTTCAGCTGTTCGTACATTGAAACACCTACACATATTCTCCTTTATTGTCCAATTTTTGATTCTCACCGACACCAACTCCTTGATAAAAGTCGCTTCTTTTTTAAAGATATTCCATCCTCTTTACATGATCTTCTACAACATCCACTACTCATCAAACATCTCTCCCTTCTCATAACCACAATCGAACCTATACTCTCTGCAACCCAAACACTCATTCCTCCCTCAAATATCTAATAACAATAAGCCACTATCACCACTAATCCATGCATTCCACAAAACAATCTAATGTCTACACCCATAAAAATCTTCCAAATTTTCTTTTTCTATTTCAGAAAGACCCACAAAACTAAACTTACACTTTGAAGACCAAATTCCAGCAGACTTGCAAGCATATCAGCTCCAGCTGGAAAGTGCTTAGAAATCTCCATACCTACCTACCTACCTACCCAGATTTATTAAAAATTATAGTTAGACAGCTACGCCGAAAATTTTTAGTAAGTTTGTAAACCACTCTTTAAGCTCAACAAGAGAACAAAATCATTCATATATGATAGATCACTACTCATCATATGTAATTAAGTTTTTATCCCTCCTTATTGGCATTCACCAGTTAATGTAGATGATGGACACAGGCTATCCGTATAATCTATTGCTGGATATGCTATACTCTAACCAAGTGAAGGTTTTATACCATGACTCTAAATGACTCTTTTCCATTGTTTAAAATCTTTCTTGCTTTAATTAATTAAAAATATTGTGTTAAACTAAGCTCTTTAAATAAAGGCCTTCTGATTTTAATGGCGGCTGGGTTAAAAAGTGTCGCAGGTTTTAATAAAATGTCTGCCTTTTAAAATGGAAGATTATTTTCCTACTTTTATAAAAATAGATTATTTATCCCTTTTTTTAAACTTTTCTACTTTTTAGACACGTAATGTAACTAATTTTAATTTCTTATTTTTTTTAAAATAATGTTTTTTGAACTTAATTTGAAGCTTTATCAACCTACTTTTTTTGATATCAATTTTTTGTGAAAATGATCTATAAAA
Source organism: Nectonema munidae (assembly GCA_030549495.1). Classification (NCBI taxonomy): domain Eukaryota; kingdom Metazoa; phylum Nematomorpha; class Nectonematoida; family Nectonematidae; genus Nectonema; species Nectonema munidae. Next base: position 140,157 of record JAUIRK010000987.1, read on the forward strand.
TATGCCGTCAGTTTATTTGAAATGGTACAATGCTTTGATTGTACTGGCCTTTTCTATTTTCCCTTTCAATGTTTATCCAGTCATCAGGGCCTTTTCCATTCAAATAATTATTTAAATTATTATTGCTTAGTGAATAATTTTTCTATGTATTCTTATTCTAAAAGCATAGAGCGTATAGAAAAATTTGTTGCTTCCATTTTAACTAAACCTTTTCATTTAACTTCTTTTTTTTGAAAAATTTAAAGTTTTATATTGAAGGAGAATATATTTTCTTAAAAGATGAAAAAAAATTTTTTTCGCTTATTTAAATTTTGGATTTGCGTCTTGCCAACAACAAGAACGGCTGCTGTTTTATATCAAGATGCTTGATTTCGTTGTCCTTTTTTGAAATGTGAGTTTTTCTCTTTAATGCCATTTCAACCATTTTTCAGATTTTGTTGTCATATTATATACAACAAATAAGTTGTATGAAATACATTTTGGTCTAATATATGCGTGCTGTTTCAACAAATATGAGAGCAAAACGTGGACCCGAACCCGCCCATACCCGTAAAATAAACTTTGTGGGTACCCCCAGTCCTGCAAATAATTTTTTTGCCCGCATAGATTTCGAAATAAATTTTTGAGTAAACTATTGAATACACAAAAATTGAATCAACTAATCACTGGGCTAACAAAGCAGTAATTTTATTACGTTTCTTCAGGGAGGCAGAGTCCAAGGTTTAAACATCTAACTCTCACTTGAAACATTAAAAACCCCAAGTACATGTTAGAATTTATTTTCAACCACCTAGCTTTTTAGTATTATTTTATAATTTTTTAAGAAAATAATTTTTGTGGTGCTTAATCTGCTTATTTTTTATTTGATTTTACATAACACAATCTCAATTCTTATTCCCATACATGCGCATATTTCAGTTAAATTTGGCATATCATTTAACTAACGACTATTAATAGTAAAGGAAGCTTAGAAAGTTTTCTGATTTATTTTTTTAATACTTCATTTTGATTTTTGAGAAATGTTGTCAAATATTACCCAACACTCAAAATTCTTCTATCCACACCAGCATAGCCGCGCAAATATTTTTATGTGGGTAATCGAGGGTCCACCAGGTTTGACTATTATATTTTTTAGGTCTGTGATTTTGTGTCTTGATCATATGATTACTTTCCTAACACTGCTAAGGAAAGATTATTATTGAACTGTAGAAGTAACTTCATAAATTTAAAGATGTATTTTTATTTTTAGGTCAGCGCACTTGAATTTTGGAATTAGCTTTAAAGAAATATTTTTCTATCGCAAAATTTTTTAAAGTTTTCAATGCAAATACTTCAATGGCATAACCAGCATTATTAACTTACGAATGACCCTTTGAATTGAAATAAATTAATTTTTTATAAGACTAAAAATTTTACATTTTATTATTCGCACTTTATCAATTTTCTCACTTTTATCAGTGTTTTATTAAAATAGAACTTTTGCTAGGGCGCGGTTAAAACATGACTTCTGTCTTCTTAGTGTTTATTGTGAACCGTTAGTTGTCACAGGCCCAAGATAACTTATAAGTTGATGACTGCATTTTCTGCTTACTGATGGCGTTCAGGGTGAGTTATCCGCAAAAAAATTTTCCAATAACTCTCCGTTTAAGCTTTGTTAAGACAAGCAGTCGTCTTTGTTTATGCATCTACCCATTAGTCCTGTACCTGATGCCTATTCCTTCTCCTTGTACTGGAAGGCGTTGATTAAAATAGTTGTTAATCTAACCTAGACCGTAATTCTTCGGATCTTTTTTTCAATGAAATACTATATTATGTTTATAAAGATCAAAAATGAATAATTGATTGTGTTTGAAAAAATTCTCCTATTTTTGAGATGATAATCGGCATCAGCAATATATTAAATGATAAATTTATTGAAAATTGCTTAATATTTGTTTTTTGTATTTTTTTTTTGACAATTCTAGCAGTGTCGTTTAATTTGTATTAATCTAACAAAATGATTTCCTTTATCATATTTAAATTCTTTATTGATTCTTACTTTCAAACGCTTTGTTTTCTGTGCATAATTTTTTTACAATTGGTGGAGGAAACATTTGAATTGAGAGATAAAGAAGTTCTTTTCGTTTACAATAAAGTTATTTAGTCCTTTACATTCATAAAATTGTTGAGTTTTTAGCAATTTACTAAATGATATCGAGCCACTTGTGTGAAAATAGGAAACCACGATTTTTTCTTCTATTTCTTCTTCTGTATAAAGAAAGAAAGAAAGAAAGTTTATTCACAAATTGAAATATATACAGAGAAATTTTGTTTAAACAAGTTTTTTTGTATTATCAATTTACAATGAGATGGGAAAAAAAGAATTAAAAAAAATGTATATCAACTTGCAAGGTTATCATAAGGCCTAGGGGACCGCTGAAATGATGACCTTTTACAAAATTAATGTGTAATATAACATTTATATATAATACGTATGTAAAAACATGAATAATAGGTAGTTAAATGAAGTATAGTTTTATGTTTGTTTAGAAAAAGATGTATGTTCTAACATCTACACACACACATATATATTCATGTATATATATATATATATTTATGTAAATGATAGTTTGTATATATACTGATTGGAACATATAAAGCAATTTTTCACTCTACATTCTTTATTATAACTATTTACAAAAGATTTTTTGAGTAAATTTTTATATTTATAGAAGGAACTTTCATAGAATTTTGTTTGTTCAAGAGTTTTATTCCAAAAAGAAATAACTCTGTTTTTCAATAATTTTTTTGTACTTTTGAGTCGATATTGTGGGACTATAAACTTATTTGATGATCTTAAATAGTGTTGAGTTTCTTGATGTACGAAGGTTTGCCAAGCAAAAAATATTTCAGGAAGTATATTATAGAGATATTTATAAATGAACTTGGATAGTTGCATTAAATAAATTTCTTCAATTTTCAATAATTCATAGCCAAAGAAAAACACTGTTGTATGATGCCTGTAACTCAAATTAAACACATTTCTAATAATTTCCTTTTGTAAAACTTTAAGTTTTTCCAAATTACAATATCCCCAATTAACAAAGCTATAATTAAGATGCGGCAAAACTAAGGCTTTGTATAACATTAATTTTATTTTTACATCAAAGTAATTTTTGTATCGTCTTAGTATACCTAAAGTACAATTCATCTTTTTAGAAATATAGTTTTGATGATCAGTCCATGTAAGTTGATTGTTTATATACAGTCCTAGATAATTATATTTGCTTACTAACTCAATTTCAAATATATCTGTATTCATCTCACAACTTTTGCACTTTTTGTTTGAGAAAAACATCATTTTTGACTTTTTACGGTTCAAACTTAAAAAGTTACGATCACACCATTCTTCTACTTTCAAAAAATTATTCTTAATTGATTCAAATATTGTTTCATTGTTCTTATCAATTATTGAAAGAGGCAAAAGCAATGTAATATCGTCTGCAAATAAGAGGAATTCAAATTTTGGGTTTGAACTAGGGATGCCGTTTATATAAATAGAAAAAAGTAGAAAGAAACTTACTTATCAAGTATATCAGCACCTCATATGTATGTATTATACTGAGATGTAATTTTTTTTATATTTTAGTGGTAGCGAATTATATTACTAATTGGAAAAATCCTACTGTAGTTTGCAGCAACAGACACAGAATATAACATTATAATTCCATTTTGCTTTAAAAATTTTGTTTATATTCTATCCCTTAAATGTTCTCGAATTTCTATTTTTGTGGAAAAATTGATGAAATAAATTTAATAAAATGTACATCCATATTTATGTATAACAGATGTCAATTATTTTAAAACTCTTACACCAAAAATATTAAAATTATTTTCTTTTCCCTTGCCAAGGTATAGATAAAAATTGTTTAAATATCCTCCTGAACTGCAAACACCAATTATAATTAAATTTTATTGATTTTCATTTCAAATATTTTTTTCCAAATGCAACACATAATATCTGATCATCATTTATCGATAAAAATCTTAGGTTAAAAAGTGCTTCAAGGTTTATTTAGCCTTAACCTTTTTGAAATTAAATAATTATATAATACAATCATTAATCAAAAAAAAAAAACTTCATGTTTATCAAAACTCATAACATTATTATTTCTTCTACTCATTCTAAAGTGAGCAAAATAACTACCTTAAATGCTTCTTGTATCCAAAAATTATCAACGATATCTCATACCATGGAAAGAAAAACAAGTTCCAAACAAACGGGATATTTCATAATATTCCTGAGCGTATCTTATGCCATTTGTGTTTTTCCTGGTGGCATATGTTCTATCACACTCTCATTAAATCCTTCTCAAAGAGTATTCACTACCGTCATAATTCTTGAAGACTTGATCGAATCTTCATTCTACCTCCTTTTCTTGTACATGTATCTTCTTTTAGACAAAAAATACAGGAACGAATTATTTAGATATTTGAAAATAAAGCTTTGATGAATTTGATTTACTCTCTACTTTTAAAGTTTAAGCAAGAGCAGCCGAAAAGGAGTTAGAGTAGTGTTTCCCTAACTTTTTTGAGCCGCGACACACTTTTTACATAGAAAAATTCGGCGACACACCACCAAGCAAATATTTAAAAAAAAAACTATAAAATGAAGTATTATTATAACAGTATCCTTGTAATCCATTAAACATTACGATGAAAGTAGCAACAGAAGGAAACTGGGCGAACACGCAACAACAACAACAATAAATAAATATTATTCAGTGTGACAAATGAGTTTGCTTTCGAGAACAAATTAAATTCCATCGATGGTCCAAGGACGACAAGCAAACTCGCATTTCATCATCAATTCCGAGAAGTCTTTCTCGCTTTTTGGATTTGATTTCGGTTAATGACGAAAGAAAACAGAAAGCTTTCAAAATTTAATAATTGAACCGCGTTAATCGAAGTCGTGCTAATTGAGGCATAACTGTATCTTTTTATTATTTCTAAAAAAATCTCGCGACACAATTGGAATATTTTTAAGACGCCCTACTGTGTCGCGACACACAGTTTGGGAAACACTGAGTTAGAACTAATGTAAATTGTATTTATTTTAATGGACAAAAAGTTGTATTGAAAACAGTTAAGACCGGATTTTACAATAGTCCACTCAAGCCTTTGGCCTAGACTCGCTAATTATGACTAAGGATTTACTAGAGTCTTATGAGAGTTAATAGTGGTTTTTTATTATAAACATTTTTTTTATTTTTTGATCCCTTGTGTTTCTACTTGCCATGTTTATGAAACCTTAATTTTATTGCTTCAATTGCATTTTTTAAAATTACTTTATGTGAAAATATGTTTTATATAATATTACAACCATGCACAAGGTTCATTCAACAAGAAAGATTAAAAACTCGAAATCCTCTAAATCAAAATAAATGATTTTTTTGAAAATTCATGATTAATAGATGATCTGAAAATTGTCAGTGATCAAAAATTGAAAAGCGAGCTTTCAGTTACAAAGAATTTGATATTGAAAGAGTTTTCTTCTACTAATCATAAGGAGTTTCTTGACATTTTAAAACTTCTTGGCCCTTATAGAGAAGAGCAACCCAATGTTTTCAAACTGTTTCTAGGTAACTAATATAATTAACTAAATTTACCTCATGAAGATTATTCAAACTTTTAGGAGCATCAACTATTGGAATTAGTACTGCTATACGTGTGAAAGGTCTTTTTCAACACTAAAAAGACTTTTTACCAATAAAAGAAACATAATGCTCCATGAAAGAAAAAGAAATCTGATTATTTTATCAAGTTTATCAGAATATGTAAAGAAGATTGACTCTGAGGAGTATTTAAAAGAGTTTGCAAAGATTTAATAACAATTTATTTCTTGCCCCATCTGGCCTCCTTAAGTAAAAACTTCTGGCTACGTTACTGTGTGTACACTGTATATGTAATATATGTATACAATGGATCAACACTATAGGTTACTTGATGAAACTTTTATTCTTTCTAAAGTTTACTTTGCATGTCTTTTCCAAATTTAGCGCATAAACTGATTTGAGAAGAAGAAGAAGAAGAAGAAGAAGAAGAAGAAGAAGAAGAAGAAGAAGAAGAAGAAGAAGAAGAAGAAGAAGAAGAAGAAGAAGAAGAAGAAGAAGAAGAAGAAGAAGAAGAAGAAGAAGAAGAAGAAGAAGAAGAAGAAGAAGAAGAAGAAGAAGAAGAAGAAGAAGAAGAAGAAGAAGAAGAAGAAGAAGAAGAAGAAGAAGAAGAAGAAGAAGAAGAAGAAGAAGAAGAAGAAGAAGAAGAAGAAGAAGAAGAAGAAGAAGAAGAAGAAGAAGAAGAAGAAGAAGAAGAAGAAGAAGAAGAAGAAGAAGAAGAAGAAGAAGAAGAAGAAGAAGAAGAAGAAGAAGAAGAAGAAGAAGAAGAAGAAGAAGAAGAAGAAGAAGAAGAAGAAGAAGAAGAAGAAGAAGAAGAAGAAGAAGAAGAAGAAGAAGAAGAAGAAGAAGAAGAAGAAGAAGAAGAAGAAGAAGAAGAAGAAGAAGAAGAAGAAGAAGAAGAAGAAGAAGAAGAAGAAGAAGAAGAAGAAGAAGAAGAAGAAGAAGAAGAAGAAGAAGAAGAAGAAGAAGAAGAAGAAGAAGAAGAAGAAGAAGAAGAAGAAGAAGAAGAAGAAGAAGAAGAAGAAGAAGAAGAAGAAGAAGAAGAAGAAGAAGAAGAAGAAGAAGAAGAAGAAGAAGAAGAAGAAGAAGAAGAAGAAGAAGAAGAAGAAGAAGAAGAAGAAGAAGAAGAAGAAGAAGAAGAAGAAGAAGAAGAAGAAGAAGAAGAAGAAGAAGAAGAAGAAGAAGAAGAAGAAGAAGAAGAAGAAGAAGAAGAAGAAGAAGAAGAAGAAGAAGAAGAAGAAGAAGAAGAAGAAGAAGAAGAAGAAGAAGAAGAAGAAGAAGAAGAAGAAGAAGAAGAAGAAGAAGAAGAAGAAGAAGAAGAAGAAGAAGAAGAAGAAGAAGAAGAAGAAGAAGAAGAAGAAGAAGAAGAAGAAGAAGAAGAAGAAGAAGAAGAAGAAGAAGAAGAAGAAGAAGAAGAAGAAGAAGAAGAAGAAGAAGAAGAAGAAGAAGAAGAAGAAGAAGAAGAAGAAGAAGAAGAAGAAAATATGCGAAAATTCGGATACTCGCGGTTCGAATATTTGAAGTTTCACTTTATTATTCATTTTTTGAATTATATTTTTTAGCATTATGTCTGTGTTATCTAATTATTTCTTATATCTCTATCGATTTATATTTAAAAAATTTTTTAATTAATTTTTTTAATAATTATTTTCTTTCTTTCATGGAAAACACAGAATCTGAAGAAATAAAAGCAATTAGGTTATTATATCCAAATGTAGATCAAGAAAAAACTCCACTACCTAAATCCTGGAATTCAAAGGATAAATATAATTTTTTGGGTTTGTATGATGAGAATTTAAGAGTTCATTACAAGGGTAAATTTTGAATTTTGGTATCTATATATTTTTATTACTGCTTATGCATTACCTTTTTTTGTTAGAGATATATTGAGTTTAATTTAAAATACTAATTAAAATTTGTTTATGGATAATATCTACAAACTAAGCGAACATGAATAATTTTATAGTAGATACCTGACTGATATAACGTTTTGAGCTAATCTAGCATCGAACTTAATTTGTTCATAGTTAGGAAAATTCTTTACTTTTTCTTCTCGGATAGAACACGCTACTATTTATTTCCCCTTACAAAAATAGTTTACTATAAAATTTTCGAAGTTACCCTGTGAAACATCTTTTTCATTAATATTGTTGACTACTTTCCACTGCGCTAGATTCCCATGATATCAGATTTTTTTTTAAAAGGTTCCAAAAACTAAGATTTTATTACCTAATATAAGTTTTTAACCATTTATTCGAGACTAATGTCATTTTAAAAGATACTTTTAAAAATTGAAACTTATTATTGGTTTCTTTAATTTAGTTAAAAATAGCAAGAATTTTATTTCAATGTAGTTAATTTAGTTTGCAGCTAACTTATCTTCTTTAGGGTTTCGCCGATAAATTGTTAACTTAACGGTATTGGTCGAATTGCTAATATATCCCTATCGGCTATTTTACCAATATATCCGCTTGTTTATCTGCCAATTATGTTTTTTATTACTGCTGTTTGACATATAGTCTGAAAAAGAAATTATTCTATTAGAATATTTCCATCTATAAGATTTTGTAAACTAACTACTTACATGCATTTTAAAAAGATAATTAGTTATCTATACTACTCAATTATAATTGTTTAGAATTTGAATAACTTAAAGATTTGCTTTAATTGCTTTGCTTATTTGCAATTAAAATTATTTTATATATATCAGTAGTGAGTAGTCATAATGACGGTTTACTTGTCACGTAATCGTGTAAGTGCATAGTCAAAGATTGTGCACTAATTTAACTGCGGGTGTTGCATGGTCATTTTGTGACGGTTTTGAAGCCGAAAGAAGGTGTTAGTAATACTAAATTTATTTTCAGCACATATCTCTATTCGGAGTGAACTTACGGTACTCCTAAAAAGGCAGCTTAGCCACACATGTAGCTGCCGTACTATGACGTCGCCACAACTTTGTGATTAGAACGACCTTCAAACAAGGGCTGCGGATGTGTGACTGCATACTTAAGACTTTTAGCTAATCAAACATGTCCACGTCGACCAAATCCCAACTGGACTTTTCAAAAGTGTAAGAAAGTTAGGAGTGTGATTCTAACATTAATCGCCTTCGGGTGAATTTGAAGGTTGATAACATATTGCTTGCCTTGCACTAACATATTTTGCCTTCTCCAGTTGCACATGCAAGATGGAAACGTTCTCATTCTGTTTGGGATGCTTGTGCCAGAGACTTTACAGTCAAGGTACGCCTTTCTCTGTCAGTGTCGAAACAACTGCTGTTGGCGACTTAAAAGTCCCATACCTTAGTAACCAAAGTGCCGCGTCAGTTTTGTAGCGCACTTGCTAGTCACGCAGTGTGCAGTAACGGGTACTCTGTCAGCGTTTTTATATAGATTTTGGGCTGGATATCACTGTTCTCACGCTCGATCTCCCCACTCCCCTGGGATGCAATTTTAGGGGGTAACCAGGAGGCTTTATGTAATTAAGTCGTTGTTATATATATTTTAGTACTTTGCTTAACATCTTTAGACAATTATTAGTAAACTTATTATATGAAATATACATGAAACTCGTTCTCTATCAAGTCATTCTTAAGATAACAAAGTTGATCCTATGAATCAGGGTTAGGGAAACTTTTAAGTGTAGTCGGCCAAAAATTCCAAAAATTAGGGTCCGTGGGCGGATCAAAAATACAAACTCTTGATCCTGTGTAAATCTTGTATATAACATCTAAAGTAGTAAGAAAGCGATTAATCCGAATCGGGAATCGCGTTTTTTAAAATATCCCAATCGCATGGCAAGATTTCATTAGTACCTTCCGATGCGTCATCCCGAACCCAAGTATAGAGTGGTCTAACCCAAAGTTAGGCTTCATTTGCCTTTCTTAATAAATAAATGAATATGACTTCTAACTATTGGATAATACATTTTTATAATGAAAATTTATTCGATTTTTTGCATACGGATATATGCGTGTGCGGTCGCTATAAAAACGCTCGTTGGGGATTTTAAAATATGTATAAAGTGTATTTTTAGATGAATTCAGTATTTTTGTATTTTGATCAGGTGTTGGAAAAACGCATAAGGACGCCGCAAGTGTACGAGCAACTCATTCTATACCCGCATCTTGTGGTGTTTACTATTTTGAAGTTAAGATCATTAACAAAGGACGTGATGGGTAAGATTTTTTTGATCTTAAGCTCTTTAGAACCCATACCCATTTGTAAAGAACTGATTATTATACATAAGTATACGCTAAAATATTTACTTTATCGTGACAGTAGTTAATACGATTATCTCAAAATGTTAGAATAGAACAATCACTTACGATATCTTTAAAAATACTTTCAAACTAAACTTACTTGACTTCTTTTATACTCTTTATTACGTTTGGAAGTTCGGGTCGATTGAGTCGGAGATTTTATCGTTATAAGAATTGCAGTTGGCATCTAATGGAATTTATGAGTGGAAGTCCGATTTTTTAAAGGTATTTTGTAAACATATCGAGTTGTTCTTCTTTAGTTGAAAGTGAAAGTAAGAGTTGTTTTTTTGAATATTTTAAGTTTTTAATTATTTGGAGTCAAAGTTAAATATTTTCCCCCGAATCCGCAAACCTGATTTTAATAAAATGTATACACTTAAAAATATTCCCGAAACATGTGCGCTTTTTTCCTTCAAATCATGGAAATAAGGAGTTATCACATTTAGATTTAGATAGGTTTTTTTGATTAAAATAAAACATTAAATGAAATATGCAGCATATGTTTCGAGGAACTCACGTATCAAACAAAGTAACAAAGTTAGCCATGCACCCCTATAGAAGATTGCAAACAAAAATTGTAGAACAATATGAAAAAGAAAGCATAACACCGAATGAGAATTAAAAAATCATGGATAATAAAATAAATAATTGTGGATTTTTACTACAGTGCAACATTAGAAACATTAGAATAATCGGGGGTTGTATCCAGGGTTGTTGAGTCGAAGAAATATTTGCGGCTCCGACTTCTACTCCACTTTTTATTCGTAAGTTTTGAGACTTTTCCTCCATTTATTTATATTTTTTAATTTTAGTGACTCCATCTATAAATAACTTTGCGACTTTGACTTTAAAAATTTATAATTATTCAACATCACCTTTTCTCTTTCAAATATTCTGATACCATGTAGTACCATATTTCAAAGTCGTTTGGGAATGCCAATTTTAATGTTTAGTGCTTTCTTGCATTGTTTTCAAAAAGATTTTTAATTTATTGTCTATAACCTTTTTATCTAAGACAAAAAATACGAATCATAAATTGAATTTATCCTAAAAAATTCCCAAAGGTATGTTGTATGTGCTTTAAAATTTTTTCCTAAAAACTCTCTGCTCATAAACTGAGTTTTGCTCTTTTGCAAACTAATTTTAACGTAAAATGAAAAAGTTCATTCCTTAATTTTATTGAATTTTTCAGCCTTTTTCTATGGGTTGTAAAAATACAAGGCTTGGACTGAAATGATCAGCATTTTTATGTTGCCTTTTTGCAACGTTGCACACTAAAAAGAGTGTCAATGCATTTATTTTTAATCTAACATTTATCAATGTAACTATTTATGAAACCAGAGACGGAGCCTCAATAATTATTACGACTCCAACTCCATAACCCTGGTATCATTTGAAAATTGATAAAAATCATTAAAATGAAGCTTTTTCGAAACTAAAATAACTTTTTTTTACAAATTTTGCACCTTCCCTGTGTTGTTTTTTGGTTCCTGATTTATCCATGTACAAACATTCATATTTTTTCTATAATATTCGGTCTGTACTGAGACAAAAATCTATCCAACAAATGAACTACTCCCGGTCTACTTATTATGAAGGGTCGGTTTATTTTTTTATCTCGTTCTGATGCCTTTCACCCGTTTTGAAACCTAACGACATCGAGAAGATCCGTAAAAATTAGAAATCATGATCACTACACAATTTTATCCCCTCTAATAATTTTTCAGAAGTAAATTCCCCTTTTGGTAACATTTCAGGATATTTAACAAGTTGAAAACTTGTAAGGATTTTGGTTCAATGAATGGTTTTCATTTCCTTGAGTCTCCTTATTTATATTATCGGAATAGGTATCGAAATTGTAACTATTTTGTTCTTTTCCGATACGAATACCGATTCTTGTTAATTTTAATGTTAGGACCGGTTTCATGACTATTATTAATTTTTTATTAGATTTATAAATCCACTGTTTATAGCAGGAATGCAAAAGTTATCCAAAATAAGTGAATAATTTGCGCCTCAATCCTAGCTTCAAAATCAAGGCCTCGGAGCCGCCTCAAAATTGTGTGGCTAAATTTTTTTATGACTCCCGCTCCGACTCTGGCTCCGACGTTTTATATATTATAATTTATATTTGAAAAAACTGAAAAGCTGTTTCCTCATTTATTTATGGTTTGTTCTCTGTAAATAGAATATGAACATGAACTAAAACGGATTATTTATATTTCAAGGTTATATATGTAACAATTGTGATTTTGATACATCACGAATTATACGCTTCGAGCCAAAAACAGGGAGCCGCTTTTTTGTTATTTGTGACTCCGACTCCTAGTAAAAAAATGTGCGGCTCCAACTCCGGCTCCGAAGCCCTGTTCAAAATAGCTCATTTTTATATTTTCACTTGGGTATCTAGAGAAATTAGGATTATATGAATTTCTTGATAGGGGTCGTTCACAATTGACGTCAACTAAAAGGGGGGGGAACCAGAGGTGGGCAGAGGGGGTTTTAAGTGATGTATATCTAAAAGTTGACATGAGGGGGGGGGGGGAATTTATCAAAAAGGTTGACGTCATTGTGAACGACCCCATATTGCAATCTAGGCCTCCTTTTTCTAAAAAGATTTGCTAAAAATAAATGTAACTTATGAGTGTTTGATGAAAAAATAATCAATTGCTATAATTTTTATTTATCTATATAAAATATCTATAAATACCTATAGTTCATGGACTATGCCCCCAATGTGATTTCAAGGGGTTTAAAAAGCCTTTTGCTGCACCAATAATTTTGAATGTTTTCAATTTTATATCTTTTTTATATCATTAAAAGACTTGTTTGACTTGGGAGTAGAAAATTTCGCATATTAATTTACTTAGTTTATTGTCGAGTTTCAAACACAAATTATTTAAAAGCAAATTTTAAAAATTAAAAAAAGTTCTCACTCTCCTAATTAGGATAAGCGCACCTGCGTATACATTAGTAATAATTTATGTTAATGTAAATGAAGATCTATAAAATAATGATAATTTAATTATATCAAAGCATAGAATTGGGAGTTTGATACTCAAAATCGGTGGTATTGAGCTGAAAATTTATTTCAATTCTAAATTTTATTAGAGCGTCTACCAAAAGATGAAACAAGGTTGTGCAATGCGTTAAATTAATATTTTTGGAAAAAGAAGATAAACACATTTTAAACGTTCCTTACATGTATCCGCTTTTGAATCGCGTTATAAAGAAAGAAATCAGGAATAATTTGGCGATTTAAGCATGCACAAAACGTTGGGAATCCATTGAAGCTAAAATTTTCAATATATAAGATGTATTGTATATTCCCTTAAATGTAAATATTGTGTTAACACCCCGTTTAGATATCATTATAACTCTACGCATAATGATTGCTAGTCCAAAGTACTATAATGAAATAATAAAGAAGGAAAGGCAGTATAGAGAACAATAAACCTGGGTATAAATTCCTAATTTAACAATTATGACTTAGGCATTAGCCACCGAAAGAAATAATTCATGCTGGTATGGACAGATTTACTAAATAGTGATATCAGAATAAGTAAGAATTTTTGATCACGCATGTATTAGACATCTTGCATAAATAATTATATTAATTATAAGCATTAAAGTTTACTATTAATGTAATTACATAATGAATTACCTTTAATCTTGTAATTATGAATACAAAGATTTACTGAAATAATAATGTGATGTTTTAGATCATTTGAATGGTTGATTGTTGAAAAAGAACTTGAGCTCCAAAACTTTCATACAATATTTATTTTATACTTATAAAACTGGAATCTAAAAAAAAGAATCCACTTACTATCTTTATCCTTCGCTAAGAAGGCTAACCTATGTATCGCTACTTCCACTTTTTATAATATGATCCTCTAGGTATATGGGAATAGGACTTTCTTCTCAAAACGTTAATCTAAATCGCTTGCCAGGTATTTTTTCTTTTTACTCTTATTTGATTCAACTTATGCATTCTGTAGGTTGGGATAAAAACTCTTACGGTTATCACGGAGATGATGGGCGGTCATTTTGTTCATCAGGCACTGGTCAGCCATACGGTCCTACATTTACAACAGGAGATATCATTGGATGTGGATTGAATTTAATTGATAATTCTGTCTTTTATACAAAAAATGGATTAAATTTGGGTAAGAGTATATTTTGATCTCGTCTTTTTCCGTAAATATTGCGAACATATGAGTTTGCAGATGACAGAATACATGGTATCTCTAAAAACACTGAATGCTACAGGCATGCAAACTCCATGGTTATTTATTTGTATTAGTGATGGGGCGATTAATCGAAATCGATACCAATCATCGGCTTTTTTGGTACTCTCGCAAAATCATCTTTCTATGTTGTTGTGTTGACTTATCATCAGAGTAACTACTTGGCTAAAAACAATTTTTATTTGAAAGTCGGTAAAAACTTTCTTCAAAAATTCCCTTAACGTTATTTTGTGCAATTTTCGTTGCACTTTGCGAGCCTCGTGATACTTGCAACTTTGTTCTCTCATTTCTGACCAAAAAGATGTAAACACACGTTTACCGATCACGCTACACTTGATAAATCTTTTTAAGCTCTATCAAACAACTACAAAATCAATATGGTTAAAGTTATATGTGATTTCAAGTGGGGCGAAAAAGCCTTTCGCCCTCAATAATTTTCTGTTCTTGTTTTAAGGTTAAGTCTTAGAATTAATATTTAAAATTTATTTTTTTCATTAACACCTACTTTTTTGTTATAATAATGCGAATTTGAACTATATTTGATCAGGGGCCGTAATGTAGCCAGTAATTTTAACAAGAGCCCATGCATTATTGAGCGAGCAAATATTTTTTATAGCATATAACTATATAAGAACTCTATAACTTAAGGCATAAAATGTTTATTCCCATTAGTTACTGTAACCAAGCCCGTTGATAAGGGGGGCAAGGGAGCTAGGACCCCTGCGATTTATTTTGCCCATCTGAAACTCCTTTGAAATATATAAATGTATACACTTTCTTATATTCCCGGCCCCATTAAAATCAGTTTTGCCCCCTCCCCCTACGGTACTTGAAGTGGACGACGGGGCTAATTTAAACAATCAAGTCTTTTATTCAAATCAAATATATAGCATCTTTATCCTTAAATATTCGTTTTATTTAATGTCTTCGTTTTTTTTTTCAAGATTTCTTAGAATAGCTGCAATGTTTTTACACTTTGCTTAAAATTTTTATATAATAATTTCATTTTTATAACTAAGGGAATGGAATAGCTAATTTATATAAATTTAAAGTTTGTAGAATATTTATTCCAAAAATTATTTATATTTATTCCCCACCCCCCTCACCGTACTGGACATTATATATATTTTTTTAAACTTTACCGCGACCGAAGCTTTTCGGAGGAAGACGTTTCCGCAAAAAATATAGAAGCTTTCAAAACAATCAATATCTCCACAAAAAGGGGTTTTCATTTGACAACGACCACTTGTAAATAACTACCGTCATTTTATATAAAAATATTACAATCACAAGTCAAATATCACCGCATGAGCTATATAAAATATGTGAATACTAAATATCTACCCTTAAATCTTTATTTCAACACATATATCTAGGTTTGAAAGATTTCCCTACATCACTTATTCAAAAGATTCATTGAGGGCAACTTTGAAATTTCCTAAAATTTCCCTTTATAAGTGAGTGATTGGGATTTTTTATTGTTCTTTTCCCCGCAAATCTTTTCTGTTGGATGCAATCTTTCTAAGTGAATGTTGTAGTTTTTGCGTTTGATTTGCTTCTCACAAACTCTACAGTCGAGTGTTTCTCTGTGTCCCAAAGGTTTGAGTGCTGCAGCCACACTTTTCTTCAGTTTACTTTCTGCACGAGCAGCTTCTTTCTGAAACTCACTTTCTGCGTCCACATCTTTCCCATGCTCATTTTCTGTAGCTATCTTTTTCAGGCTCATTTTCTACCATCACAATTTTATCAAGATCTTTGTCTGCTGCCACATTCTCACTTTCGATGTCATTGTCTGTTTGACTTGATGACATATTTACTAAAGAATGTTGACTTTCTGAAAAATGAAATTGTAAGTGAATTAAAAGATTTGTAACAAATAAATATGAACTACAACACATTTATCAACACAAAACAACTGACTGAAACTTGAGAAAATATCGGTCGTTGAATCTGCGGTAAGCTGCCGATCTAGCCGATGTCTGCAGCAAATATAACCGTACAAAGCTGATGCTGTTGACATGGCTTACCGCTTATGTTCCTCTTCCCCACTAGACTTTAATGCAGTAAAACCAAATTGCAAGTGTGGGACGTCATATTTCATTTTTTAGCCATTAAGACTAATCTTAGTCAATTTACGAGCATTATTTTCTTACGAATTAAACGTTTGTTATTTTCAGATGCGTGAGATAAAAAATATGATTTTATTCAAATAAAAATAAAAAAGATCGACTAATTCTGAAAAATTTACTGATACACTTTCATCTGCACATCACTACTAGTGAGACGGGATTTTCAACTCTTAGCAATATAAAAAAAAAAAAGTTGGCATGAAACCGGCGTTAACAAACGCTCCGCAACGAATTCCAAGGCTTCCTACTCAAAAGCCATTAAGATTATTATTAATCTTAATAATTAATTAGTTAAGCCATTAAGAAAAATGCACATTTACATCTATAAAAGTAGGCGTGAAAAGCAATAAAAGAATAAAATAGTACTCGATTCAAAGACTAACTTATTTATTCTTTTTAAATGTCTTATTCAATCTTTTATTATGCTATTCTTCAGGTTAGAACATTTCTCTAACCAGGTTTAGAATAGATATGACGATAATCACAAAGTAATTGCTATTTTTGCTGAATTTATTTATTTTATCCACTCTTTTTGCAAGATACATTTACTTTTATTTCTTTCATAACAATGTTTCTTCTTTAGGTGTTGCTTTTACAAACATCCCAGTAAGATCTTTGATTTGATTCATTTTTTGTGCAAAAGATATATTTAACGTCTTTTAGCTCAGTGTTGATCTTAGAATTTATAATATAAACTTTTTAGTCAAATATGTATCCAACAGTTGGACTTCAAACACTCGGTGAAACTATTCATACAAATTTTGGACAAAAACCTTTTATTTTTGATTTTATGGACCTAAGAATGGTATTTTTCATAATTACCTTTATTACTTTTAAAATACAATTTCATTACATTCCTTTAATGTTTTAAAAAATTAAATTAAGTAAAGATTTTGCACACAATTATAATATAATTTTATTGTCTTTGGAAATTTTGTTAAATTCTTTAAACCTCGCGTGAAGCAAGTGCGAACTTTACGTCCGTCTTTCGATTATTTTGAAGTCATTTTTTGACGAATAAATAATTATGTGATCTTCAGATAAACATGTTTTTCAAAAATGACACGAATCTGTGAGCGAATTTTTTTTAAAAAACTATTAAAATGAACCAACTTGTGATTGAGTCTGAGAGCACTCTTTAAATGATATATTTGAAATATTTCTGATGAAACACTTAAAATAACTTTTGTCGATTTTTTAAAACAATAATTGATTTAAAAACAACAAGGCACTGATGTACCGCTTATGTCAAACTATGAATAAATTGGTATCGATGAGGAATCGAACCCAGAGACGTCCATGCTGAGTCCATCATCTCAACCAACCTGCCATGCCACCCATAGAAGTGCAGCGTTTTTCAAACTTTTTTACTGCGACCCATAGCAAGAAGCACCGTTTGCATCGCGACCCAAAATACTTAGGTGTAATAAGACAAACTCTGATCACCTCTAGGTTCATTTATTCAGCAGCGACAATTTATATGTCCTTTCTTTTTTGTCACGACCCATTTTATTTTTCACGCGACCCACTGAAGGGTCGGCACCCACAGTTTGAAAAACGCTGCTGTAGTGGATATGTCAAATTAGTTTTCAAAAAACTTAAGTTATGCTGTAAAAATTTTTTAGTTTTTGTTGAAGATCTATAACTTTTTCTGATAGACTTTTTTTCCTTAAAAGTTATTATAAAAGGCAAATCATTGCAAAAGGTTAAACGTTATTTTAAAAACAACTTAACCAATCGCTGTTTCATTTGTTTGCCGCTGTTGTGAATCATACATGCTTTCCATACATTTTCAAACTGTCTTTTTTTATTTCACCTTACCATGTTTTTATCAATCCCTTGACATTTTGAAACAGTTCTTGATACGATTTTTAATTCTTTCTTAAATTTGATATAAAAAAAGATTTTTTTGTATTAGAAGCTTTTTTTCCATTTGAGCCAAATACCATTAAAATTTTCAACATATTTTTGTAATAGCAAATAATTATGCGCTATCTTTAAAATTTTCATATTGTGCGGGATTATGTCAAGAATAATATGTTTAATTAAGATATTAAAAGACAACACATAAAAAAATTTTAACTCAACATTTTTTGTTTTTAATTATTTTTTAAGACGACGACATTTACGGTTTCTTTTAAAGATGTCAAAAAATCAATTAATTTTTTGTTGAGAAAAAATTAAGTAAAATGAACAAATATAAAATAAAATTATAGAAGGCCTAAAATCAAAATAAGTAAAATAAATTAAAAAAATATAAGCCAAAAATTTTATGAAATTTGAAAAAAAGAACCAAGCAGAAAAGTAAAATTTAAAAAAATTGTGAAAAAAACAAATTTCCAAAAACTAATTAAAATAATTCTAAAATTAAAAAAAATTTCTAAGCAAAAATTTTAAAGATATTTATGCTCAACCCCAACCCACGAGCTTCCAACTTGCAAAAATAAATAATTTGCCAATTAATAATAATCACCAACTGATCGGTATTCGACTAAAGTTCTTATCGGTGCATCTCTATTCCAAGCATATTTTTAAGTCTCCACTATTCTAAACAATCAACGTATACCTTATATCAATGTTAATTTACATCAGGGGCGCACATCCAGGGGTGGGGGCGAAAAGCCTATTAACAACCCCCCCCCCCCCCCCCCCCAATAATTTTGAATTTTTTTAAACTAGTGTATATGCGTTATGTAATTTAAATATTTTAGCTGGAAGTATAGTTTTTAAATTTCGTCAATTTTGTAAAAAAAAATATAAAGTAGTCTTATAAATTTACGTATGCGCTGTATAAACTCTATTTTAATTGATTGTTTGAATATTTGGTCACCCGTGGTATTTTCAAACCAGTAATTTTGAAAATTGCAAAAAAATTCGCCCCTCCCAATAATTTTGAGGATGTGCGCCCCTGCTTAAATCCATTATTTCGAAATCACTAGGATTATACACATCAGATCCAAAACGTCCACTACCAAGCCTATTTTTGATTCTTCACTTGGGAGGAGGAGATTATAAATAAATAATTGAATGCGTATCTGATGTCATCATTTTTTTTTTATGTAAATGAATCAAACCTTTAAAAAAATAAAATATATAAACCTCAAATAAAGTCTACTTGAATGATTTTTTCCTATATATAAAATCTTTATTCACTTAATAAGCCAACTTTTTGTATTTAATTCACTCAAATATCTTACCTTTCTGCAAATTATCTTTACTTAACTATTTTTTTGATGTAAACATGGCCTTTTATTAAAAGGTAAAAATATAACCTTTTTTATCAAATTGGAATCTACTTTGCAAATGCATATTTTGTGTCTAAACCCAATGGCCCGCTGATAACTTCAAAATGTTTGGCCGACTTACTATAGATGTAAAAGTTTTTGAACCTTCAAAATTATTTTGATAAAATTTTGAAATGTCGCCTAATATATATATATTAGATCCTGATACTTTGTTGGCTATTTAGTCAACATATCCCTACTTAGATAACCCTTGTCATGCCACCAAAATCACATAAATTTGCTTATGATGTTCTATTTTCTATTATTATTATTATTACACTGTTTATGATCTATTACAAAAGCCTTGCAATCAATTACACGATCCTGCAATCAAACAAAAGCTGTCGCATCCAACGATAAAATTCTCAATTAAATTAGTTCCATTAGATTAATTGAGAATATTTAACAAAAAAAAGTGTTATTTAATTGAGATTGTATTAGTTGCTGACTCAACTTCAATTAGACATCGCTTTCTTTATGTTTTATTTATTCATTTATATATATATTATTTATATAGTTCATAATATATATATATATAGCCGGACCCGTGGTATATCACAAAAAATGTTTATTATTTTTCAAAAAAAATAAAATTTAAAAGGTAATTCGGAGAAAAATAAAATCCAAAAATAAAATCCAAAAAAAAATTAAGCAAAATGTACAAATATAAAATAATTTTAGATGGCATCAAAATAAATTAAAAAAATATGAGCCAAGAAAAAGAACCAAGCAAAAAAGTAATATTTAAAAAAGTTGGGAATTAACCTATTAAAAAATTCTAAAAACAAATTTCCAAAAAATAATTAAAATAATTGTAAAATTAAAAAAAATTTCTAAGCAAAAATTTTAAAGATATTTATGCTCAACCCCAACCCACGAGCTTCCAACTTGCAAAAATAAATAATTTGCCAATTAATAATAATCACCGACTGATCGCCATTCGACCAAAGTTCTTATCGGTGCATCTCTATTCCAAGCGTATTTTTAAGTCTCCACTATTCTAAACAAACAACGTATACTTTATAATATAAAGTTTATATCAATGTTAATTCACATCAGGGGCGCACATTCGGGGGTGGGGGAGAAAAGCTTATTCGCCTACTTCCAATAATTTTGAATTTTTTTAAACTAGTGTATATGCGTTATGTAATTAAAATATTTTCGCTGGAAGTATAGTTTTTAAATTTCATCAATTTTGTATAAAAAAATATATAAAGTAGTCTTATACATTTACGTATGCACTGTATACATTCTATTTTAAAGGATTGTTTGAATATTTGGTCTCCCGTGGTATTTCCAGACCAGTAATTTTAAAAATTGCAAAAAAATTTCGCCCCCCCACCCAATAATTTTGAGCATGCGCGCCCCTGATTTGGTAGTAGTTTTTAGAAGCAAACCGCACATTTGTTTGACACTGACAGATATTTTAAGACCTCTAAATGTGGAAACTGAGTTCAGAAACGAAACTAGCATGATCGATTTGGTATAAAAACATATATTTCATGTAAAATTTGAATGAATGATTTTGGAGAATTTTTAGAAGTAAACCGCAAATTTGATTAACACTTATAGGTATTTCCAAATGCTAAATGTAAAAAATGAGTCGAGAAATGAAACCAGCATGGCCGATTAAGTATAAAAACATATATTTCTGATCAATCAAAATTTTGATTGACATTTTCTAAAAGGTAGCCATGATTATTGAAAAAATTAAATGCGTTCAAAACTGTATATAATTATAAATTTTGAAGTTAGTATATAATATAGACCCTAACTACAGATAATGTCAAAATTTTGTTGAAAAAATATAATTTTTGATTTACAGTTTTTGACATGAAAGGGTCATTCAACTACCATGAAAATGGTGTCAAAAGATGCAGCTAGCGATTTTAGGAAAAGTTAGAAATTTGAAGGGATATGATTCAGCCAATTTTCTACAATTAATTTTTTGGTTAAGGGGGTGGGGAGCGTTTTATGTCTCCAGAAATAGGATTAAGGAGAAACAAATGATAAGATTTAAGTTTTTGAATTGAATCTTTTGAATTATTATTATTTCCAATCGTAAACTACGACATTTCTAAGGATCCATTGTGACCTTGCAGAAGTATAGTTTGGAGACCCGAATTCATGTCTTCATTAAGTTTTAATTTTCGAGAGAAAAATATGGAACACAAACTTATGGCTTCCTATAAAATTACGCTACGCAAATTTTTGCTTCGACTTAGACTTAATGCAAATAAGCAGTATAAAGTATAAAATATGGTATGTATTTAAGATTTTTTAACTAAAGTTTCTTTCATCTATACATGGCTTAAGATACATAACCCACAAAACTTTTAGATGACACAAATTAGCTAATTAAGGTATTTTGGCTTGGCCCCGAAATAAAGTACTCTGCCTATGACTCTTTAATACTCATGTTCCGATATGAGTAGCGTGGTGTTAAATTGTATAGAAGGAATTTTGTTTTTACAACTTTAAAGAAAATATTCGTATAATAATCCTTCAACAATAGACAAAGTTTCTGTGGAGTTGAAAATCGGCTTCTTGCTAAATCCTATATTAACTAAAGGATTTTTTAATTGTGTTTTTCAATATTCAGATTTTTTCTAATTAAGTCAATTTTGGCTGAAATGTACAGCGTTTTTAAATGTATTCCGTTGTTAGCATTAGAAAAGATGCTTTTGTAAATTAGTATAATTCTAGAAAGGATAGGAAACAGATTTTTTAGTTAATTGGAAATATTAAAAAGAGTAAGAAGCCTAAAAAAGTTTGCTTCGCTTTCATGTTTCAAAATTGGTTGAGTGAATATGAGACATGTTTTTGCAATATTTTGTATATTTCTTTTAACTAAATTTCATATTCACAGGAAATGTATTGTAAAATGAATGTTAATATTAAAGAATTTGAGTTGTGCAACTACTTCAACTGGCCTTCAAATGTTCAAAAGTAAATCGATATAAAAGCTTCACTTTACATTGTATATATATGAAGTAACGCAAATTTTTTAGTATTATACTTGAGTACATGGTTCACCAAGGCTATTCCAAATCCTCCCTGAAGTTTTCTGAATGCATATCCAAAAATATTAAAGAGCAAGACGCAAATCTATCAAATAGACAAAGTATTTTTTACTTTACCTCTTTGAAGAAAGTGATTTAGCACATTTTTCGAAATTCAATAGAAATATCAAATTTGATTCTTTCTGGAAAAATAGGCAAAGCATTATGTCTGATTGAATCACTGTATCCCGATCTTCTTCCAAATAAGCCAAATCTTTTACTCAAGTTAAAATGCCAACAATTTATTGAAATGATCATTTTATCTAGCGAGTCTAGAATAAGCAAATCTGGGGTTCTATCTTCTACGCCTCCATCCTCAGCTTCGTCATCATCGCCTTTTTCTTCAACGAATCCTCTTCCTTCCTCTCAAGAATCTTCTGACAAGTATAGACCTTTTCCTGTTTCTGTCCTTTCTTAATTTTGATTTAACATGATAGTCCTGAAGATGCTTGTCACAATGAGCATAGTGTCAATTTTGTTCAATCAGATCATCCTTTTCTTTTTGAAAATGGGGAGGATGTGTTGGCTAAGTAAAAATTCCAATTACATTTTCATCCTAAAGCTTATTTATAAAGTTTAAAAGGTTAGACATATTACTTACACCTAGGAAGAAAATTATATTTGACTTAACTGGCCCAATCGATTTTTTTCTATTTTATTTGACTTGTATCATGCAACTCATTCATAAGTCAACGTAATTTTTTCATAATTTCTGGTTTAAGTTAGGTATTTTTACAAAAACTTTTCAAACTTAAACTCAAAATAACTGCCAAACGAACAAGAGACCTGTTGCGTAGGAATTTTATGTAATAGTATATAGAAGTAAAAAATAACAATTTAAAAGCTTTGTTGTTAATGTATTAATCAATAGTGAGGAATGTTGTTGTCCTCCCCCAACGATAATAATAATAATATAAAGAGTAAAGTGAATGCAAGCCTATTTTTGCATGCTATTTTGATTGCATTGCCCCTGCTTATATTTATATTTTCCCTTGACGTTAACATCTTTTTAAAGACCAGTTAAAACCCATTTTGTTCGGTCCTTAATTTCAGTAGTCTGGTTTAAACTATATCACGTATGAATGTTACCCGGACCGAACTATTAACAGGTCTACACATACCCATACTTGAAAATTATTGGGATTTATACATTTTTTCCCAAAAAGCTAAATCTACAATAATCACTGTATACAATAATTGCCAACCGCTTATAACGGATCTATCACTAATACAAACTAGGTGCGACCTTTGCCATGTGACAAAATCTCCTGATCCTACTTTTGATTCTTATTAACGTATTTTGGTGCTTTTCCTCTTTTGATGCAATTGAAGAGCCTCTAAATATTAAATAAATGAAGAGCCTCTTCTGGTGCGTTATTGTAAATCAAGGAAGTCTTCAACATTAGATTCTTCAAACAGTTAACCAACTTACTCTTCTGTCGGGGTGCAGTCGTCTTTTCGTCTTGTTATGCTTTATAAGATTCTGTATTTCTGTCAAAAGCCACTAGAAAGGAAGATTCAAGATCTTAAAAGTCAAATAAACACGGCGCCTTTTTCCCCCTGTGTTTCAGATTGACCAGAAAACCACTAATAGATTTCTTCATTTCGCGTTTTCATGACAAGGGCAATTTTATCATTTGCACACCAAATCTATATTTACGAAACGGGTACAATAACGCACTCATTAATCAGTTCACTTTCCTTCAATTTATTTTTCACTCTAAGATACAAGACATGGATTATTTATTTTTTTGAACAAAAAAGTCTGATTTTATATATAATTTTTTTCTAAATGATGCAATTATGTTTTGTTCATAAAACGAAATTTTCCTAAATTCCTATTTTGAATATTATTCTCAGGCCTCAAAGAACATTTTCTGTATTAAATTTAAGTAAACTCTCCTTTTAGTTAACAAAATTTATTTTCTACTGTATTCTTTGGAAAAAGATTGAAGTTTATTTAGTATATGCAACATTCTGCATGTGATTACGCCATTTTTATAATATAGTAGTTGGCTAAATTTAATCCTTTTTTTCCAATTTTCATGTTTGCAAATAATATGAGATTAGAATTAGAAAGATTTTATAATACACTGAATAAAAAATAAGTATTTATCAGATCTTCTCCAATGATTAAGTTGCAATTTAATAGAAAAAGTGTTGGCAAACTGGTTCACTAGCCAAATGTAACTCTTGCTTTGCTTAGATAGAAATAAGGTTTGAAAAATAACGACTTTAATTATGAAATATTTTAAAAGGAAATGTCAAATTAATGGCGATATTTATATAATTTTTCAAGTTTGTATTATTTTTGTTTAACCCAGATAGATATAAAAATTATTTACCGAAAATATGGTTGCTGTAAATTAAAGTGGTAAAGGACTTCACTAGACTAACAAATTGCGATGCGGTATTTTGAGTCAGAAAAAACCTCTTGTGTCAAATTGTGAGCATGATGTTTGTTCGGTGCCAATAGTATCTAGCGAATCTTACTCACGGCCCCCTTCTTTTTTGCTATCTTGGTCGTAAGTTTAACACCATCTAGCATTTTAAAGACAGTGCTAACTGCACTATATATAAAATCCATATTTATAAATTATGCTTAATTTAAAAAGTGAAGAATTAAATAAGGATTAGTTTGAATAATTTGTCACATTTTTCCCCTCTACTCAAAAATTTCAACGATGCTGTCCCCTTATTTCTGTGATATGTCATAAAATTGTAAGGTTGCTACTTAAATCATTTGCTATTTCTTTTTTACTTTATTATGATACACGTGAAACGAGGTTAATTGCAATATGGGTGAGCCTTTTTTCTCTGCGAAAGCTATAACCAGTAACTGAAAACCCATAAGAGAAGATATCTGCATGCATATTCACTACTTATGTATGGATTTTGCAGCTTGCATAAGACTTTCATTTCTTATTACCTCAAGTAAACAATTAATTTTATTTAAAAATGGTTTTTAGAGACAAAGATTTTATGGCCCAAGATCTTAGCAAGTTGAATAACTGCAATGAAAAGCGTTCGGACAATTATCTACACAGTTCCTTGCACAATGGGAATAATGAAGTGCAAGCTTATAGAAACTCTTCCAATGTAAAAGGTCGTAGATTGTCGCTATTTAAGTCTAATTCTTTTAACTTTACATTTATTTTATAGGAAAGGAAAGAGATGGCACGCAACTGTCTAACAAGACTAGTACGTTGTATGCTCAAAAAATCGAAGAAATCATAGCTTTTGGTCGCGAGCTTTATGCTTTGAATTCTAAACTTGAAAATGAACATGGGAAGAATCAAATGAACGAAAGAATGATTGGTGTAACTTTGTTTTTATGCTATGTCCAACTTTCTTCTACTGCTAACTTTTTAATAGGAAGCATTTAGTCTACTTGCTTATGCCGATCCTCGGTTAAGTTCTCTGGGACACTTGTTTAAGCCTGACGAAAGAGAATCCTTAGCTAATGCAATTAATTCTGTCATCTTAGGTCTTGGTCTCTTCTTTGTCACTTCTCTTTTTAATTTTACATCTACTTAGAGTCGCTTTTTTTGCCGAAGTATTCTCAACTTGAGCTGATTTCTTGCCAAGCCAAAAGCAACATGTCCTCCATGATCACTGCAAACATGGGAAAAAGCGCCTTCATCAATTTTAACGAAATCATTTCTTGAATCTTTTCAGTGTTTCATCGAGGCACCAAAACCTTGGTGGAATAAATTAGGTCGTGTATTAAATACTTGTGCATTTAAATTAAGCGATCATTGGCCACTTATTTCTTTAGGCAATAAAGTATGTTTCATCTTTTCTATTCGCTCCTGTCCGTTTTTTCGTGTTGACATCGCCGCTTTATATCTAAGCCTCTTAACCGCCAGAAAGGAAAATATATAGATTTTACTAAAAAGTATTTTTAAATTATATTTTTATGTAGCCAATCCTGGTAACAGCCACCCATATATTTTATTAATCGCTTTGTTCAAATGTACACTTAATTGACCATTGCATTTTGTTTCCTTATATATATATTAAATCTTATTCTTAAAAATTAAGCTTTACTGCTTTTTGATTGAAAATCACAATTAAAATTTTGATTGAGGATAAAATTCTCACTAAATAAATAATTTTTTAATATAATATCCCCCTCATTTCTGTAATCCTTTTTTCCAATTACGGTAAAAAAATTGGTAAAAATTAGTTTTTTCCAAAATTAATTTGTCAAGTTTTTTTTCACATTTGTTATTTATTGTTTATATAGTTGAAATATTTGAGTAAATATGAAGTAATGAACCTGAAGGCACATTGAAATGAGAACGTGTGATCATAAGATTAATAAAATGTGTAATAGGTGTATTTTTAATAAATGTGTAAAAATGAGATATACCGTTTTCCAATGAACTATGAGTTGATGTAAAAATCTAGTATTGAGATTTTCAAAAAGTGAAGAAACCGCTTCATTGTCAATCAAAAATCTTATCATATTTAATTTTTCAATCATCAATTCACCAAAATAAGTGATATTAAAATTTTAAGTTAGAGTTGCCATACCTATGACAGATATCAATATGTGAAGATAAAGCTATTCTAAAAAAAATCTGATACAACTACACATGATATTGAAAATTTTTAAAAATTCAATCTTTTCAATTAAACCTCCTGTCTTGATATAAACAATTATAAGGAAGTGTCAATTACTAGTGTTTGCGTAAAATAAATATATCAATGAAGATAATTGTCATACCATATGTTTTTAATCAATTTTCCAAATTTCGTTTTATCAGGTATATAAAAATACTCTGAGAAATGGTATAATAAAGTTATACCAAAAGAAAAGAAATGCTATTATAAAGTTATAGTAGAAATGGCAGTAAAAAAGTTCAAAGGAAAAATTCGCTTGAAATAGAGTTTATTTATTTATATTTCGAAATTGAGGAAAGGACGGCATTAATTCTAAGGGACAAGGCTTCGGAGCTTGTTCAAAGTAGGCACACGCTAGAGATTGATCGGCACTGATTCTATTCAACACACAATTCAATAAAACATTCACAAAACAAGACGCAGTAAATGTTACCTTTTAGCCGGATCGTAGAGCAAAAGTCTATTCAATAAATCCAAGCCCATTTCTGATATGAATCCAAACTTCTCTCGAAGGTTGTTATACCTGAAGAACGAACAAACACAGCAATTAAAATCTCGAAATATATCAGCTTAGAAATGGAAAAAATCTGTAAAACAAGAATGAATAAGGCCTCATCATATATGAAACATTAGCATTTCTAATGTTATAAGTGCAAGACAAACAATTTTTTGACGTATGCCACGAAATTTTTGACCTAAAGAAAAATTTAAACTTTCTTCAATTAAAAAGACTCGTTCCATAGATTATATTAGAGTAATTAAAAAAGTTTAAATTTTGAGTAAAATAACTATCGTTTTTTAAATTTTGGTTCATACAAAAAAATATTTAAAAAAATTTTATGACCTAAAAAATCCAAAAAACATAAAAATATATTTCAAACTAGTGCAGTAACTTTTTGTTCTTTTAAAAAAATTATTTTATAACATTTATTTGACTTGGTTGAGTTGACGTAATCGCTTAAAAAGTTCCTCTTTTTTGTATAAAAATTGAATGTATACTCTCTTGAAAAGGCCCGATCTTTAGACAAAAGCTTTTTAAAAGCACCTGAATTTATCTTTCCCTGTCTGTTGCCTGTTTTAGATAAGAGCACACATATACTTATTTTTTAACATTCATGGTTTGTGAACTCTTCGGTATATAAAAGCAATTTGAAAATTGTTAAATACTGCCTCTGTTTTTAATAATTCGTTAATCTTACAAAAAAGTTGAGCTAAAGAGCTTTTTAAGGTTGACTTTTGTTGACCTAATAACTTGGACTTCTTACACAAACTTTATAAAATAAGACAATTTATGTGTTTTAGAATAAGAGCTATTAGAAATCAAGTTAAATTTTTTGAGTCTTGACTGCCCGAGTTATAGGAAACACACCAATTTTTATATCATGCTATGATGTTTAATCCATTTTTATATGATTTATAATATTTGTTTTATTTTCTATTTTTGCCCATACTATTTTTTTTATTTAAATAAAGAATTTTTTTTAATTTTTTACAAAGTCTATATACTTCAAACTTAAAATTTTTGCTATTTTTCTTTTCCTCGTTTATGACCAAAGGGTCATTTGATCCCTTTAAAATTTGCCTATACTTTTTGTAATTTTTCGCCCTCAGTTTTTAAAAATTATATATATTATATATGAATTTAGTAAATTCAGGGACAAGACCTTCATCTAAAGATTTCATTTCAAGTATGCATGGAACTGAAAAGTATAAAACACCAACTCATAGTGGTAGGAAAAAACAGCAAATATAAGAACTAAAGGAGGAAAAAAGAGTTTCATTCTATTAGGATAAACAACATATTAGATGTATTTTTTGAACTCTTGGTTTCCAAAAGATTTTGAAAATTTTAAATTTCACTAAAAAAGAAGCGGAAAATCATAACAGTAAGGATTTTGAACTCAAAGAAAATGACTTGTAAGCGTCTTTTGATATTTCAATTATCCGCGGAGTTCTAAAAGAGGAAAATGAGACGTTACATTCTTTTTGGTCGAAAAACTATGGCAGGAATATTTTCAATGAAACAAATTTCAAAGCATTCGAAAGTATTTGATGATAAAGCAAGCAGAAGAATAAGGAAACCAAATGTTAAGTTTGCAGCCATCGAGGAATTTGGAAAAGTATTAATGAAAACTTTGGAAAAGCTTTTTTTCTTTTCGGAGAAGTTACAATTGATGAACAATTGTTTGTTTGTAAAACAACATGTAACTTCATCCAGTATATGCCGCAAAAGCCAGGAAAGTTTGGAAATTGGCCAATTTGTGACAATACGACATCATATGTCCTTAGAATTTGGAAAAGTGTTAATGAAAACTTTGGAAAAGCTTTTTTCTTTTTGGAGAAGTTACAATCGATGAACAATTGTTTGTTTGTAAAACAACATGTAACTTCATCCAGTATATGCCGCAAAGCCAGGAAGTTTGGAAATTGGCCATTTGTGACAATACGACATCATATGTCTTAGAATTTGGAAAAGTGTTAATGAAAACTTTGGAAAGTTTTTCTTTTCGGGAAGTTACAATTGATGAACAATTGTTTGTTTGTAAAACAACATGTAACTTCATCCAGTATATGCCGCAAAAGCCAGGAAAGTTTGGAAATTGGCCAATTTGTGACAATACGACATCATATGTCCTTAGAATTTGGAAAAGTGTTAATGAAAACTTTGTAAAAGCTTTTTTTCTTTTCGGAGAAGTTACAATTGATGAACAATTGTTTGTTTGTAAAACAACATGTAACTTCATCCAGTATATGCCGCAAAAGCCAGGAAAGTTTGGAAATTGGCCAATTTGTGACAATACGACATCATATGTCCTTAGAATTTGGAAAAGTGTTAATGAAAACTTTGGAAAAGCTTTTTTTCTTTTCGGAGAAGTTACAATTGATGAACAATTGTTTGTTTGTAAAACAACATGTAACTTCATCCAGTATATGCCGCAAAAGCCAGGAAAGTTTGGAAATTGGCCAATTTGTGACAATACGACATCATATGTCCTTAGAATTTGGAAAAGTGTTAATGAAAACTTTGGAAAAGCTTTTTTTCTTTTCGGAGAAGTTACAATTGATGAACAATTGTTTGTTTGTAAAACAACATGTAACTTCATCCAGTATATGCCGCAAAAGCCAGGAAAGTTTGGAAATTCCATTTGAAAGAACTTGAATTTAAAGTGTTAATAAAATTTGAAAAGTTTTTTTTGGAAAGTTCATTGATAAATTGTTTGTTTGTAAAACAACATAACTTCAAGTATATCAAAGAAAGTTTGGAACCATTTGTACAATAGTAATTCCTTAGAATTTAAAAGTGTTAATAAAATTTGTAAAGTTTTTTTTCGGAAAGTATAATTGATAAATTGTTTGTTTGTAAAAAACAGTAACTTCACATAAAAAGCCAGAAGTTTGGAATCCATTTGTACAAACGACATCATATGTCCTTAGATTTGGAAAAGTGTTAATAAAATTTGAAAAGTTTTCTTTTGAGTATTGATAAATTGTTTGTTTGAAAAAACAGTAATTATCATATAAAAGCAAAGTTTGAAATCATTTCAATAGACCAATGTCCTTAGATTTGAAAGTGTTAATAAACTTTGTAAAAGTTTTTTTTGATAATTGAAATTTGTTGAAAAAAAGAACTCACATATACCGAAAGTTTGGAACATTTGTACAATACCTTTCCTTAAATTTGGAAAGTTTAATAAAAAGTTTTTTTTTGAGTATAATTGTAAATTTTTTGAAAAATAATAAGTATATAAAAGAAGTTTGAACTTGAAAAAAATTCTTAAATTTGAAAGTTTAATAAAATTTAAAGTTTTTTTGGAAGTTACATTGATAAAA
Source organism: Nectonema munidae (assembly GCA_030549495.1). NCBI lineage: Eukaryota > Metazoa > Nematomorpha > Nectonematoida > Nectonematidae > Nectonema > Nectonema munidae. Next base: position 171,254 of record JAUIRK010000987.1, read on the forward strand.
TTGTTTGTTTGTAAAACAACATGTAACTTCACCAGTATATCAAAGAGAAGTTTGGAAATTGCAATTTGTGACAATAGATATATGTCCTTAGAATTTGGAAAGTGTTAATAAACTTTGTAAAAGTTTTTTTTTTCGAAAGTATAATGAAAAATTTTTGTTTGTAAAAAACTAACTTCATAGATCAAAGCAGGAAGTTTGGAAACAATTTGTAATACATATATTCCTTAGAATTTAAAAGTGTTAATAAAATTTGGAAAAGTTTTTTCTTTTGGAAAGTTATAATTGAAAATTGTTTGTTTGTAAAAAAAGTAACACCAGTATATCAAAAGAAAGTTGGAATCCATTTGAAAAGAAATTCTTAATTTAAAGTTTAATAAATTTGAAAGTTTTTCTTAGTATATATTTTGTTTGAAAAAAGAATCAATAAGAAAGTTTGAACTTTACAAACGCCATATGTCTTAAATTTGGAAAGTGTTAATAAAATTTGTAAAAGTTTTAAAGTTATTAAATTTTTTGAAAAATAAAATAAAAAAATTGAAATTTTAAAAAATTCTTAAATTTAAAAGTGTTAAAAAATTTGAAGTTTTTAAGTTATAATGATAATTGTTTGTTTGTAAAAAAAGTAACTCAAGAAAAAGAAAGTTTGGAATTGCCATTTTACAATAGATATATTCCTTAAATTTGGAAAAGTTTAATAAAATTTGGAAAAGTTTTTTTCGAAAGTAATTGATAAATTTTTGTTTGTAAAAAACATAACCACAGTATATAAAGCAAGTTTGGAATCATTTGTGACAATAGACATATTCTTAAATTTGGAAAAGTGTTAATAAAACTTGTAAAAGTTTTTCTTTTCGGAAGTTATAATTGATAATTGTTTGTTTGTAAACAACAGTAACTCATCAGTATATCCGCAAAAGCAGAAGTTTGGAAATGCCATTTGACAATACCAATATGTCCTTAGAATTTGAAAAGTGTTAATAAAACTTTAAAATTTTTCTTTTGGAGAAGTTACAATTGATAAAATTGTTTGTTTGTAAAAAAATATTCATCAGTATATCAAAGAAATTTGAAATCAATTTGTGACAAAACAATATGTCCTTAGAATTTGAAAAGTGTAATAAAATTTAAATTTTTTTTGAGAAGTATAATTGATAAAATTGTTTGTTTGAAAAAAATGTAACTTCATCCATATATAAAAGAGGAAAGTTTGGAAATCAATTTGAAATAGAATATGTCCTTAGAATTTAAAGTGTTAATGAAAACTTTGTAAAAGTTTTTCTTTTGAGAAGTTATAATTGATAAAATTGTTTGTTTGTAAAACAACATGTAACTTCACAGTATATCGCAAAGCAGGAAAGTTTGGAAATTCAATTTGTGACAATACGAATATATGTCCTTAGAATTTGGAAAAGTGTTAATAAAACTTTAAATTTTTTCTTTTCGGAGAAGTTACAATTGATAAAATTGTTTGTTTGTAAAAAAATGTAACTTCATAGTATATCGAAAAGAGGAAAGTTTGAAATTGCAATTTGTGACAATAGAAATATGTCCTTAGAATTTGGAAAAGTGTTAATGAAAACTTTGAAAAGCTTTTTCTTTTGGAGAAGTTATAATTGATGAAAATTGTTTGTTTGTAAAAAACATGTAACTTCATCCAGTATATGGCAAAAGCAGGAAAGTTTGGAAATTGGCAATTTGTGACAATAGACATATATGTCCTTAGAATTTGGAAAAGTGTTAATGAAAACTTTGGAAAGCTTTTTTTTTTCGGAGAAGTTATAATTGATGAAAATTGTTTGTTTGTAAAACAACATGTAACTTCATCCAGTATATGCCGCAAAAGAGGAAAGTTTGGAAATTGGCAATTTGTGACAATAGACATCATATGTCCTTAGAATTTGGAAAAGTGTTAATGAAAACTTTGGAAAAGTTTTTCTTTTCGGAGAAGTTACAATTGATGAACAATTGTTTGTTTGTAAAACAACATGTAACTTCATCAGTATATGGCAAAGCCAGGAAAGTTTGGAAATTGGCCAATTTGTGAAATAGACATCATATGTCCTTAGAATTTGGAAAAGTGTTAATGAAAACTTTGGAAAAGCTTTTTTTCTTTTCGGAGAAGTTACAATTGATGAACAATTGTTTGTTTGTAAAACAACATGTAACTTCATCCAGTATATGCCGCAAAAGCCAGGAAAGTTTGGAAATTGGCCAATTTGTGACAATACGACATCATATGTCCTTAGATCAGTTCCTTAAGTAGGAAGAGAAGATAGAGCACAAAAAATGTTGGATAGAACGTTGTATTGAAATTGACAGAGGCTTACCTCACAAAAAGTGATTCCATCTTTTATAAAATTGACAAATTTATCGCCTTTGTATCAAAGTTATTTTGCCTTTTCAAAAGATAAAAATATTTTGCTCTTTTCTTACAAAGCCAAAGAGAAAAACATTTTTTTATCTTTTCTTCGATGCATGATAAATATGAAATTGAAGAACAAAACTCGAAGAAAAAGCCTGTTATTCTACACTACAACAGTCAAAAGGGAGGTGTTGATTGTTCTAATAGAAAATTTAGATATTTTTCAATCAAATCATCCACACAGAGATGGCCAATTTATGTTTTTAATAATTTCTCGGAAGATAATAGATCTTTCCTGATCACTTTAGAGGAACAACTTTGTAAAGAAAGAAGACTGGAACCAAAATCGCCCACAAAAGATATAAATAAATGCACAATGAAAAAGAAAGCAAGGACCCTTTATGAAAAGAGTCCACTGTTCAGGACCCCTTATGAAATGAGTCCAATGTTCTGTATGTAAAAGTAATAAAAGTGGAAAAGCTGTAAAAAATAGTTTTTCGAAACATGTTCTAATTTCGTTTGTAATTACTGCTTATAGTAATTTTACACAATCTCAAATAATTTTTAACACGCGGTCAATTGACCCTTACTGGTATAAATAGGTATACGCACTCATCAATTTCACAAATCAAAGTCACATACCAACAAAATGCTATTTTATAATGAAAAATAAGTAAAAAATTTCTAAACGATCTTTTTCTGTCATTTCTTCTTAAATATGGAAAAGGGGTCAATCGCCCAAAAATTGGTTATGCCCGAAGCCCTTCTCATTTGAACGCAGCGTGTGTGCGTGAGGTATCGATGAAACGTGATGCATAAATATTCTGTACTGAACTCCATGCTTCCATACGATTTGCTGTTGGAAGAAATGCTGGGGCTCTTAGAAAAGGTAATAGCTTGTATTGATTTTATTCAACCTGATTGTTTATGAGTTGTAATATACCACTTTAAAATAAAGGCCATAACATGATAGGGTTTCTAATTTAAAGGATGCAAATTTATTTTTCTATAAACAATTCCTATTTTGAGGGATAAATAGAACTTTTAATAATAAAAGAGAGAATTGGCATTTGACAGAAAACACTTACGGTTTATTTTACGGTATGCACTTACGGTTGTTCTTTAAGGGAATAAAATTTCATCATAGGCAAATGAGAAAACCCTTTCCATATTTTTTCGTTTGGGGTACCTAACAAGTCTATGAGTAGGTTTATTTGATGTATTTCAGACTTTCCAGGAAAAAGAGGTTTGTGGTCAAGAAGTTCACCAAAAATACAGCCACTAGACCTGAAATATGGTATTTCAAATGGAAGAATCAAAAAACAGGCATTGAATAAAGGATAAATAATAATTACCACATATCAAGTGAAGGAGTTTGGACTTCAATTGCGAAAAGGATTTCAGGAGCACGATACCAAATAGTGCAAATTCCTGGCGTGTAAGAAGCGCTGGTCAAATCCAAAAATCTTGCCAAGCCAAAATCCGCTATTTAAATCAAGTTAACGAAATTATTAAAAAAACAAACTAATTAAAAGAGTCGGATTTTGGTTTCAGGAGTAGGGTTGGTCCATATTAAAACCAAACTAAGAATAAATAAATATTTTGCTTTTTATGTATATAATTCAGATTTTATGAATAAAATCTATCTTTAATTAAAAAATTTTGAGGATACTTTTAAATTTTACAATTTTACTTTCTTTTTATTCTTTGTTCCATTATATTTTCATCCCAACTAGCAAAAAAGTGAATAAACGTATGGAGGAGAGAGTGATTTGGTACTAAAGCACTCATCTAAATTTGATTCAGTATTATTATTATTTCCTTATTAATTCTTTTCCTAACGCAGATGTATGTACAATTGTTGAACAGATTTGCAATTAACTTAATTGATGAAAAAATCCATCACTAGAAAGTCATAGGTTAATTATTTGTTGAGCTCAATATTTTAGCAAAATTTGTAAATAGCAATATTTTTCAAAGTAAAATCATAGTATATTTTCAAAGTAAATTAGAGCTAATGACCTGTTCTAACAAATGTTTTTTTATACAAATTAGCTCTTTTTGTTTCCAAAGCGCAGTTCAAAAAATACTTTGCTTCCGAAACAAAAAGAGGTCATTTGTATATCCATAACATTACTTTAAAAAACATTGGTTAGAACAGTTCATTAGCTCTCATTTACTTTGAAAAATATGCTATTTACACATTTTGCTAAAATATTAACCTCAGCTTTCCACTGCAATAAATGTCTATATAAAAGGAAATGTCTTTTGCAGTTGCGAGTCAAAAAATCATACAGTCGACTGTTATTTTCCTCTATCCTCTTTTTTAAAAGAAGTTTATCAAAGATGAAAATAATTCAAATATCTCTTATGCTACTTGCCATCACCACACGCCCAAGGGTTGCTATTTTATGAAACTGCAGTACACTATTATAACTCAATGCAGATTGTTTATTGATTCATTGAAAAATAAGTGTTAATGTTTTTGGCTAAATAATGAAAATTAAAAACCGCCAATTCCTGTTCCTTATCCACCACAAACGAAAGAAGCATTTAAAAACTTGAAACAGATGTCAAAGTGCGTAAATTACAAAAATCATAAATAGAAAATTTGTGCAGATTTGAAATATTTTGCTCTGGTTTACATACAGAATCATTAGTTGAATCAAATAAAATACTTTTACCACGTTTACACATGAACTTCGAATAGAGAAGAATTTTATTGAAGCAATGAACAAAGGCGATGATGGATTTAAATACCTAGAAGTAACATTTCCGTGTAGTAAATCTTATTTCTGCAAAAAAAAGAATGAGATCAATATGTTTCTCAAAATGCATTTTTTGGATTGGCCTATTGATTTTTTCGACAAAACTACTCCGAATCTGGTACTTGCAAAAATGCGACTCTTTGGTTAGTTTTCAAAAAATCTTTTGATTGTAAAAAAGCTCCAATTGTGAAAGAGATAAATCGCAAGCATGCCACGTCAAGCAAAATGTATTCATGATATTTGAATACTGTACCATGTAATGATTCCACAGTTTACTCGGTCATCAAATTTGGGAAAATTTAAGGCAAACGTGTTCTCAAGAGATACATAATGAACGAGAAATAAACTTAGAAGTTCGTTTAGCTATGAGTTTGTTCAATAAAATATTTTATTCAATCTCTTATGAATAGAGACTTCTCTATGAATGGTGCAAAGGCATAAGATTAGAAAAAGTAGATGCAAGGCTGTTTGGAAAATATTTTCTTAATCATTCAAGATGTTTGACTCCTGCAATCAGATTTCTTTGATTACACTCATGAAACAAAAAGCCAAGTAACTTGTGTATCATATTGTTTAAGTTTACGCTTTCATGGTTTTCAAAATTGCACGATTAATCTGCGATTCTTTTTTCTTCTATCAACCGATTAGAACTTATTCCTTCTGCTGATGCAAAAAAAGTCGCTAAACAAAATTTACAAGATAATGCTGCGTTTACTGCCTGACAGTTCCCTTTATGCGATGAATAAAAATAAAGATGTCCAAATAAAAAACCTAGGACTCGAAAGACATCTTAATCTTAGACACAAATAACTTTGAAATACATTAGAACAATATTTATTTTAAGAACTTAAAAGTGAAAAAACCGCAAATAAATTGGAATGCTAAATAATGGAACTTACCTCACTTTGATCTTACCTCACTCCTTTATTAGAACCACCTACTTACTATACAACAGATTTCTGAAGAAGAATTACAAGTGAAACTAATTTAATGACATTTTGAGATCAAGAGTCAAATAAAAGCTCAACTTTTCTGCTTGACCTTTTACAAAAAGTGGGTAATTTTAAAGTAGTAGACCATTTTTTGTTTTCAATGATACCAAATTTATTATTGTAACTGTCACCGTTGCTGAGATTTTCACATGGAACTACTCAGATTTTTGAAAAGTGGCCCTTTTGACTTTACTTTCATGGCTCATATCTAACAAGTCGCTTTACATACATAAAGAGCAGGGATAAACACTATTAAATTTGTCTCAACATTTTTTATATTTATATTTATGGAATAGTGACCCTATAATGGCATGTTTAAAATAAAACGTTTTATTTTCTTGGCTCGGACATAAGCTGCCGCCTGCTCTAAATTCAAAATTTTAACATTCGAATAAAATTCTCCGTTTTTTCAAAAAATTGCATGAGCCAGCAAAATTAGTCAAAAAGATGAAATTATAGTCATTGATAACAAACGCGCTAAAAAAATAACGTGAACTTTTCCAACATTCAGAATAATATAAGTTATAGTTATCATTAACTCATTTTGAGATGTGGTAATTTTAGTCAAAATTATTAGATAAAGTTTACTACTATAAAACTTATGTATATTCCTAGCAGGGGCGCACATCCGGGGGCGAAAATGACCTTCGCCCCCCCCCCTCCCCAATAATATTCTATAAGTAAGAGTTGCTGCTTGTTTATAAAACATGTATGATGACCGCATTATAGAATAATGATCATTCGAATACATGATAATGTAAGATAAGAGAATAAAAGAGGGAATGCAGACTTTCGAATCAAACATCAGTCATGCCAAACTGCTCTGAAATTCCTATCAAACATATTTTACAGACGATGCGTGAGAGCTATATATAATAATAATAATCCATTGCTTCAATATGCACACAATAAGTAAGCAATGCTTATCACAGTGTCTCCTCCTTGTAGTATTTTTGAGCAAACATTGATGATCCACTAGATTTTCTCATCTTCTGTCACAGTGATTCTATTTCTCTTTCTGTCTCCTCTGTTTTTCTCTTCCGCTTTCTCTGCTAAAACTCAATCATTCACTCAAGCTCTCTTCTTTCACTCAAGCTCTCTTCTCTTGTTTAGCTCTCCTATCTCATTCAGCTCTCTTCTCTCCAGTGACGTAGCTAGGCTGGGGCATGAGGGGCCGTGCCCACTCTCCTATCTACCTCATGGTGCCCCCTTGCACCTTATGCGATATCAGTTTTCGAAAATTTCTCCAATGAAAGGATCAAGAAAGTATAAATAATGTTGCTCAAGTTATTTGTTTTTTTAATTGTAACCCCCACTCCCTTCCCTATCAACTTTTTTCTGGCTAAGCCACTGCTTCTGTCTAATTTGCATTTAGAGTTAAATTAAAATAGTTTTCAATCGTTACAATTTTATATCAATGAATATTGTTAAACTCGCGCTAAGAATTTTTTTTCAACAAAGGTCACTTAATCTTTATCACTACGTTTGCTACATTTTGTAACATTCGAAAACTTTAATTTTTTTCAATAGTTTGATTATTATAATAAAAATATAATATCGAAACAAAATGTTTCAGTTGTTAAAAATGTACTTGATTTATTTATGACAGCTGTCAGAATTTTATTTGTGGACAAAAATATTCAAAAAAACGCAATGATTTTCTTTTCTCGTATACTTTGATTTATGTTAGTTTAAATAATTTTTTAATGATTTTGTGTTTTTAGACTTAAATAATTTTATAAAATGTTATTAAATTACCATTTTTGTATACTATGATTCTTTACAATATTTAAAAACACAAGTGCTACCAAATCTTTAGTTAGCTACTTAAGCGTTGGCTTTTGCTGCTTATAAAAACTTGAAAATACCAAATAAACTCTCATTCTTTATGCCTCCTGAAATTATTTTGATCAACCAACCTGTCATGCCACCCATAGAGTATGCTGTAGGAGGGTACGTCAAATTAGTTTTCAAAAAATTTAAGTTATGCTGTAAAATTTTTTAGTTTTTGTTGAAGCTCTATAACTTTTTCTGACTTTTTTTTCCTTAAAAGTTATTATAAAAGTCAAATCATTGCAAAATTTTAAAAGTTATTTTACTTTTTGTAGATTTTTGTAGCTTGCACCAATTTAGCTTTTAACCTATTTTTAAATGATGCTGAGAAAAATGAAATAATGTAATCTTAATTTATTGTTTTATTTTTGTTTGCACAATTATAACTTCATTTTATACCCTTGCCCCTGAATCAATCACATTTTTTTCATATAAACATCGCAGGGTGTCTACTAGATACTTTGCCTCCAGACTACATTCACTCATATAAAACTATCTAACCTTCAGTTATTTGTTTTAGGTTGTTTTCTCTATGAATCGTTTCATCAATTCCAGTAAGGTGCCTGATAGACTACTTCATTTTCAAATGAAAAGCTTATTGCCCCCCCCCCCCGAACAATTTTGGATTTTTTAAACTAGTGTATATGCAATATGCAAATTAATTAAAATATTTTCGCTAGAAGTATAGTATTTAAATTCACCCATTTTGTAAAAAAATATAAAGTAGTCTTATAAATTTAGGTATGCGCTGAATACACTCTATTTTAAAGGATTGCTTGAATATTTGGTCTCCCGTGGTATTTCCAGAACACTAATTTTGAAAATTGCAACAAAAAAATTTCGCCCTCAATAATTTTGAGGATGTGCGCCCCTGATTCCTAGATATATAAAAATTACTTTTCTTTTTAGTTTAATAATTTCTTATGATCCATATCTAGGAATATGGTAGTAACATGGAATTAGTTATAGTAAATAAAATTATCAGATAATGTCGCAAATTTTCATCGTTTTGAAGTTGCGAAAGATAATGCTGAAAATTATTTCCTCTCCTGTCGAAGATCTTCTCAAGGTTTTAAATGAAGGGGAGTGAAAACTACAAATGTGGGAAAGTGAAAATGAAATTAATACGTGCCGATTTTAAGGGCGCCCTTATTATTGAGAAGTAGGTTGGAAACCTTTAGATCACGATGTATGATTTGGTTTTGATGAAGGTATGCGAGACCTTTAAAGAGTTGAAGCATCAAACACTTAACCTAGAAACAACGGGTGAGAAATAAAAAAGCACAGAATGAAAGAAAACCTCTGCTTCGTTGAAAGAAAAAGAAATATTGTCAAGAAGACTCGAAAGATCGTGTTCGCAATACTCAAGTATCAGGTAAATTCTAAACAGAGTATTATATTATTATACGTAAAAATGGAAACGGAATAAGCTAGGAGCTTACCGAAACAACTCATTTCCAAAGACGATTTCTCTGAGTGAAATGATGTTAGGGTGGGAGCATGACTGCAGTATTTGTATTTCGCGCAGAGCAGTCAATGGAACTCCGTGTTCAGCTTCGATTTTCACTTTTTTACTCGCAACAATGCTACCTTCTTTTTTATCCAGCATTCGAAAAACAGTACCAAATGATCCTTTGCCAACTTCATTCAGCATTTTGAAATCACTTATACTTTTTCTTTCGCTCAATTTTTTCTAAATGAAAGCCTATTTTTATTTTATTTATTTCAATGCTATGACTATTAAATAATAAAATTGTAAGCAACTTGCTCTGCGGCTTAGGCTTCTAATCAGAAGAATTAGAAAATCTAGCATGTTTAGAAGGTAAGAAATTATTTCTTAGGCTAAATTTTACTGTTATTTTTTAATATTCTTTTTATTTAAAATAACTAGATTAAACTATTTTTATAATTATTTACTGTTCTATCAATAAAATAATTTTAAAAATGAACATTTAAAAATTTCTATCATACTAAACATATCAAAAAAACTTAAAATAGGAAAATAAAAATACAAATTTATATTAAAAAACGCCACGATACAGTGAAAACGAGAAAATTGAACAGCGACATTGATAAAGAAGGCTGACTGTACATATATCATCTAAAACAACACTAAAGTTACCTTATATCTCTTAAAAAAATTAAAAGAAATAAAAAAGTATGTTTACATTTAGTAGCGACCAGGAATTTGAACCAACGAACCCGAAAATTTTCAGTATTGCGGATGACAATATTCATTTAGATTACACACAGTTCTAGCTAACTATTTAAATTAAATTATTAAATTTTTATATCCAGAAAATAAAAAATGAAATATTAAAATATTGAATTTCTTGCGATCCAAAAATTAAAAAAAGAATTTAAATTTTTTCAAATTATAAACAATGCACTTACACATTAAATTTCGATTTTTGTTTGAAAACACTTCTCACAACAACCCTTTTCTTTATCTATATTTAGCCGCAAAATGAGATAAATTCTAAAAGGATTTTACATATATGATTCTCAAAATAGAAAGGCATTTTCAATAGTCCATGTTTAAATTGGGTGTGATAAGGAGGTGATTACTTTTAATGAAAAATATCTTATCTTGAAATAGTTATCACAAAAATGTTCGTTTATTTTTTTGCCTATACAGAGGTGTGCGTGCCATTGTATATTTGTCTGGATGCCAAACTAGGCACGTCTGTCATAGGTTGACGATCCCTTAACTAGGGATTGAGAGGCTGTTCCAAGGGGACCGAGAATAGAATCACTATGTGGAGTGTTTTGGGTAACATATTGCGATCTTTGCCAATAAGACACATTAAAAAAATAAATAATTTAGTCTTAGAATCGAGTTTACCTATTTTTACCTTTTTATTACTTTTTAGGCCTGATTTTATGGATGTAAACGTGCATTTTCTTAATGGTTTAAAAAATGAAACATGACGACTGGTACTTGAAATTTGGTTTTACTGCATTAACATCTGGTAAGGAAGAGAAATCTAAGTGTCTTTTGTGTTCTAAAATTTATCCTTTAAAAATAATTTAAAAAATACTATCGATATATCAAAAATCCGTTTATAATCCCCAATAGTTATCTACCCTGAAAATATTTCTTACTTGACTAAGAAATTATTGATTGGATTAATAATTGAGGAGGTACAAAACATGTTTATCGTGAAATGTCTTTAGCGATTAAAATGAGACAGTCCAATGCTGATGTTTCAAAGATGACTCTAAAAGTTCCGATTCGATTTGCCACTACATATGAGCCTGAGCAAGCATTTTACATGCTACACACCATTAAAACCAAAGCTTGAAACAGATTGGAAATGAGTAATGAAATAAGAATTTCATTGGCCAAAACGCAGGCAAAATTACACAACCTGGTTTAGATAAAGCAGATGCATCGATTACATCCACATTGATACGAATATTGAGACAATTTTTGAATAAACAATTATATCAATTTTTTTAGTACAATAGTTTATATGCTGATCTATTTTTTAAAATGAGAGACCCGAGCTATTAAAAAATTATAAAGAGACCGCCTCACCGAAATTTTTTACAAAGTTTATGAACAACTATTCTAAAAAGAGAACAAAACCATTCATATATGATAGATTACTACTCATCGGATGTAATTAAGCCTATATTCCTCCTTATTGTCATTTACCAGTTATTGAAAACGATGGTCACAAGTGCCCTTTCTATCGCTAGGTATGACATACTCTAATCGAGTGAAGGTTATATACAACTCTAAAAATGATATAAATAAATATAAATCTTTAGAAAACATAATTTTTGGTTGACACGATTCTGAATTTGGTATTAAAAGGTTAAAAATATGTCATTTAGAAAAAATGTTTTAGACCTATTTGCAAAATAGTTTAATGTTTAACAGTTTAAACAATTTCATGTTATATCTTGAAAAACAGAAAAAGCTTAAGGATTGGCTCATTTTATTTTATTAGCTTAATTAGACAAAATAGATCAAACAAGATCAAGCCGGACCAGATTCAGAGCAGAAAAAAGTCTAATTGTAGAAACATATGAAAAAAGAAGAGATTTACAAAAAATATTGTATTGAAAAAAGGATCTCTAAGAGAAAATATTTTAATTCCATCATCCATTTTAAGATTGGAGTGTAAAAAAGATATTTTTCAATTAAAAAAAAGAAGGTAATATGATAACAGTTAGTATGATTTAAAGTCTAAACTCTCCTCTATAAAGCTAAAGCTTTATAAAACCCATTTTGATAAAAGTCTAATGTTGACAAACTTAACAAACAAAAGAAAATCTTGTAATTATTTTTTAGTAAACAAAAAATTTTCAATCTAATTATTATCCTTGTTTTTGTTTCTGAAACATATACCTTTAATTTTTAACCATATTTTGACATTCAAATTCAATCGTGATTATCCTCTAATATAATCAAAGAAAAAAAATAAAATTGTCAATGCATACTTAAATCATCCAAACATTCAATTCTGAGAAAATCTGCATAGTGTTGTAATTCTAATATTAATTTTCCATTTCAGCCCTTTTCAGCCTTCTAAATGGATCTCCATACGGCAGACTTCAGAGCTCTTGGAACATTCTTAGCCCAAGTCGTTGAACTACCAATTAACACCGCCCTTCTATGATTGCGAACTTATAGCACGCGTGCCAAGGGTGGAACGGGAGAGTTTTTTTGCTAGCACGCCAGTTATACTAAAAAATTTTTATACAAAACCATTTTTGTTCGATTAAAAACATATAAACCAGTTCAACTTTTTATTTGGAAAAAGTTTTATTTTTGAAGTAAAATTTTAATTACATTGGAACTTTACATCTGAGCACAATCCTAAACTCTTATTTTTAGAATTGATTCTAAAGAATATTTTATATTCATTATTTGAGCCTAACACTTCAGAATTAGTATAATATTTAGGCGCTTCAGATATCATTTGTTATAGTGCTTTACCTATTATGATAAACATAAAAAATGTAAGAAAACACACTTGATATTGAATAGAAGAATGTAATTCTAATAAATTTGTTTGTTGTAATTGTAATGGTTCTTTTAAATTTGAGGACAAAAACTATCCCTTATTGCGAAAAAAATTGAATACAACAAAACTTTTTGCTTTATTGCTTTAAGATTTTATAAAAACAATAAAATGACTTTGAAAATATTACATATTAATTTTGGTAAAATCAAGAGACTCTTTTAGTAAACTTTTAATTTTTATTGAAAAATCGAATCATGATATTATATTGATTATGAGCCTTATTTGTATAATAATAGTCTTCCCTACAATCAAATATCTTTTCATCAATTCATGTAATGTGCCTGGTAGACTAATTCATTTTTCAAATGAAAAGCCTCTTCCACCCCTAACAATTTTAGATTTTTTTAAACTAGTGTATTTTCGATATGCAAATTTAATTAAAATATTTTCGCTGGAAGTATAGTATATAAATTCACCAATTTTGTAAAAAAAAATATATATAAAGTAGTCTTATAAATTTAGGACTTTAGGTATGCTCTGAATACACTCTATTTTAAAAGATTGCTTGAATATTTGGTCTCCCGTGGTATTTCCAGACCACTAATTTTGAAAATTGAAACAAAAAAATTTGCCCCCCCCCCCAAAAATTTTGAGGATGTGCGCCCCTGTTCTGTGGATATGGCTAAGGGTTCGAGCTCACATGGAAACCAATTGATTTGGTGGTATTTTAGCTTGAAGCCGAAAAACTCTGCAAGTTTTTGTTTACCATTCCTTTGTAGAAGAAGGATAGCTCCTGAGACTTTGTAGAGTGGGGAAGCATCCACGTGATTGTAAGATGGTCCATTTACCTTGGGATCGTTAAAACTTCTGCATATCTCAAGATACTTTCTACCTCCCCAAATGGATTCTCCAACTCCCTTGTCCAAGCAATTTTTTGCTTACCTTCAAGTCCTTTGATGGCTGATTCCAAGGGTGAGTATATGGAGGAATATATTGTTAAACAAAGTAATAATGCTCTGTAGGTTCTAGCAGTGCCCGCGCTACCTATATAATTTTGGGGCACGTGCCCCCCCCCCCCTGTATTAATCTTTGCCCTCCCCCCTAAAATTTTTGGTTTTGCCCCATGCACTTTTTAAAGGAAAAATAAATAAGCAAAAATTGTACACAATAATCTTATATAAATGCTGGTGTATGTGTATGTATAATATGAGATTTCTATAGGTTTTTATACAGAAGTACTTCATGCTTTTCAGCAAAGTAATATAGGATATAAAGTAATATAGGAATTAAATTTTTTGCAAATGTATTTCTTTGCCCCATTTCAGCCCCCCCCCCCCCCCCCCCCCCCTCTTGAAATTTTGCTTTAGCGCGGGCACTGGGCTCTAGGTGTTATTTTACCTTTAGTCCATTTCCATCCTAAAAAGGCAACAATCAGGCTGTAAATGGAGACAACCTTGGACACAGAAAATGATACTCGAGCGTCGCATATGTTCGATGTAAGTACAACCTTGGACACTAAGAATGATAATTGAGCGCTTAGCAGATGCACAATGTAAGTACAACCTTGGATCGAGATGTAGCTACAAGAACCTGCTGGCCAGGGCCCGCGCTAACCAAAATTTTTTTGGGGGGTTCAAACTTTCTAGTGTGTTGAATATACACTTAAAGTTTTTTCAAAAAAAACTTTTATCAATGTGACAAAATATAGATATAGAAAATCATTTGAAAACTATCTTTGAGAAACAAAAATTAAAGAAGAATCATTTTATTAAAAAATTGTGAATAAGTTAATATTCCATGTTCAAACAGTTAATGTTAGTTTTATTGGTTTTTTGTTAAAATTCTTTAGGAAATCATCAAATGTAACTTTCTTGGTGAGTTTTTTCCCTTGAGAAAGTATTATCAAGTTTTCTTTTCTTTCACTCAGCATCGACTGTCGTGAAGAAGTGAAAACTCTTTTAAGTGTTGAAAAACTTCTTTCACACGACGCTGTACTGATGCCTATTGTTAAAGCAGCTTAAAAAATATACTGTAAAGTAAATAATATTTTAGTAAAAATATCATAATTACCAATATACAGAAAAAAGATCTCATTACAGGCGGACTTGATTGGATATAATTCCTTTAAAATACCAGAAATTTCTATTCCTGATGGTAAGTTCTTTCCCTCCAAAAAAGTTTTGATAACCTAGTTATGTCAAATATTAAAAACGATTATTATAGAAAACGAATTATTCAAATGATAGATTACTAAGCACTGAGAAGATAAAATATTTTCGTCAGTCTTTATTTCAAGAAGAGTGCATAGAAGAAGAAGAAGAAATTTATTAAGAAACAAATCAATGATTATTATGATAAACAAAATTAAAAAAAAAAAAAAAACATGAACATTGTAGTATAAATAAATCGATATATTTCAAATACACCAAAGGTCATAGCCGCTTAAAAGGTGTAACTTAAGATATAAAATGAGATTAGAAAACAAAGGAGTATTTAGAATTTTGAAACAAAATTAAAAGAAAGAAAGTAAAAAATATACACTAAAAATTGGTATTCACATTATGAAGAACATATATATATATATATATAAAATAAATCATACAATTTACAAACATTAATCGCACAAATAAATTAATAGTTAGAAATAAATAATAAAAAAAAAATATGTATTTTATAAAAAGAAAAAAAAAAGTATGCTAGCTAATCGCAATTTATCAATTCAAACTTTTAGGTAAGCAGGAAAAACAATTAGTCTTAGTGCAAATATAAAAATATTTGTCAATAAACATTCTAGTCATTGCACTCTTTATTTTGTAGGTATAATCAAACTCATTGAAGTATAATGATAAGGTTTTATTCCAGAGCATACATACTCTGTACTTCAATGACTTTTGTTTATATTTAGAAAGATTATATCTTGGTACAGCTAAATGATTAAGATTACGTAAGAAAAATGTTTTAAGTTCATAGTTATAAATAAACCAAGAAGAAAAGATTTCAGGTAGTTCTGAACAATTGAACTTAATAAAGAAAATGGAAAGATAAAGTTGATATATGTCATCAAACTTCAAAATTTTATTTTCATAAAAAAGATTCGATGTATGTGCAAAGTAGGAAGTGTTGAATATAATTCGAATTACTTTTTTTTGGGCGATACTTATTTCATTAGTTGCAGCATAACCCCAATTAATGATGCTATACAAAAAATGGGGCACAATTAAGGATTTATAAATGAGAAGTTTGACATTAATGGGTAAGAAATTACGAAAATGCTTAAGTATGCCTATAATACTGTTTACTTTCTTTAGGACTAATAAACAGTGTGATTTCCAACTTAGTTTATTGTCAATAGTTAAGCCTAAAAAGTTGAATTGATTGACATAATCGAAAGGCAAAATAGGAGCACTTATTTTTGGAATACTAGGAAAACATAAAGCTTTGCATTTACTCAGGTTCAAATTCAAAGAATTAGATAGAAACCAATCTCTTAGCTTGTTAAATTTATCCATTAAAATGGGTCATCTTTAGAGGCTAGAATTGCAATATCATCAGCATAAAGGTAAAGTTTATCAAATATTCCTGTTGTTGAAACATCATTAATGTATATTGAAAACAAGATTGGACCTAATACCGAGCCTTGTGGTACTCCACATTTTATTGTTTGAGTCTCCGAATAGATTCCATTTAAAAAAACACATTGCTGTCTATTGGATAAGTAGGAAGAAAAGAGAGATAAAGAATTTTGAGAAAAGCCATATCTATGTAATTTATCAATAAGAACATTGTGGGAAATACTGTCAAAAGCCTTTGACAAATCAATAAATATAGCCATCAGATCAATACCAGCATCTAGGTTATCCATAATATCATCTAAAAATATTGAATGGAGGAGTTGAGCAGAGTGTTTGGCTCGAAAACCAAATTGTTTCTCATACAATAGTGAGTTACCAATAAAATATTGATAAACTTGCTTGTAAATAAGTTTTTCAAGAATTTTAGATATTGATGGCACTAAAGATATAGCTCGATAATTCTCTATGCAATCTTTGGATCCTTTTTTATGAATCGGCAAAACTTTTGAAAGTTTGAAAACATCAGGATAAACAGAGAATTCAATACATGAATTAAAACCAATTGCCAAAATTCTTGAAATAAAAGGACAAATTAACTTCAAAATATAGAGTGAAACTTTGTAGATATCTTCAGTATAATTATTTTTTATTTTGCTTACCACATCTAGAATATCAGAATCGGTGAATTTTTTGAGATAAAACTTGTCTCTAAGGTCTACTGGAAAATTAGAAAATTTATATGTTACTGAATTACTGCCAAGATTTGTAAAAAAATTATTAAATTCGTTAGCAATGGAAAAGTCATCAAAAACTATTTTATCATTAATTTTCAAATGAATTTTACTATTTGATTTAGATTTCAGCAAAAGATTAATTTTGGACCATGTGTTTTTCATTGATTTCGACTCTGAAAAATATTTCTGAAAGCAATTATTTTTTGCAACTTTCAAAAGCGTTTTAATTTTGTTTCTATAAAATAAATATTTATTCCTTATGTTTGCATTCATTTTGTTAATTTTTATAAATTGTAGATATAAGTTATCCCTATATCTAATGAGCTCGAGTAATTTTGAAGTCATCCAAGGTGCAGCAAACTTATTACATTTCTTGTTTTTGTAACTGATATATTCTGTACTACTTGTGATAGAGTATTCTAAAAAACCAATTAAACATGAAAAAAACATATTTGGATCGTCAAAAAATGGTTTCAACAATTTAAAAAAATCATATTCACCAACAATACGCAAAAGTTTCCGTTTGTCTAACTTCTTTTTCATTTTGAAATGAAATGTTTTATCAACATTTAACGCTACAAAATAAGGATAGTGATCAGAGATTGGAGACGACCACACGTATGAATCACATTCTGTACTAGAGTCTAACAAGCAATTGTCTATTAGAGTATTAAATTGAGGTCGGGTTACTTTAGAGATAGCAAACTTATAACCAGACGAGACGACAAGATCAAAAAACCTATTAACAGTTTGACTTTTTCCTACCTTGAATAGATTTATATTAAAATCTCCAAACACTAAGTGTTTACATCTAGAATCAAATTGATTGAGATAAACTTCGAAATCATTCATGAAACCATTCAAAAAAAAATTAGTGCTGTTAGGGGGCCTATAAATATTATGAATTTTTATATTTTTGCCTTTTTTTATGTGAATTTCAATAGTAAAAGATTCGAAAAATTCAGATTCATTATCATAAATTATTTCAAATTGACAGAGATTATTTATAAAAAACCCAAATCCCGAATGAGATGATAATCGTGCAGGCTGGGATAAAAACTCATATTCATCGAAACTAAACAAGTTAAAATTTGAATTAAGCCAAGTTTCTTGAACGCAGACAACTAATATATTATCCCTATTATTAGAATTTATACTTTTTATAAGATTACAAACATCATCAAATTTAGAGTTCAAAGATTGGCAGTTAATGCTCATGCACACAAACTTATTTCGAAAGCAAGGAAATTTATCAAAGGAAACTAAATGAGAAAAATTAAAAAAAGACTGTTATAATGTTCTGAAGGAAATGAATCAGAAAGATCAAAATAGCTATTCAAGGAATCATCATTCATTCAGAATCGTTAAGAATAATGTTCAAATTTGATAGATTCAATGCATCATAGTGCATTTTAAAATTATTCAGAGTAAAACAATTTTTACTGTTGCAAATGTGAGACGACTCTAAAGATTTAGTTGTGCAAAGATGACAAAGATTAGTTTCTTTTTTATTGCAATTGTTTGATAAATGCGAAAGGCCACAATACTTACAAATAGGCGAACTAGCTTTACATTCTGCAGCATAATGATTATATTTATTACAGCGATAACAAACTTTAATATAGGTGCGCAATAACTCTAACTCATGAGCTATACAATTTACATAGATATATTTTTTGCTATATATGGATTTAACAACACCAGATTTAAAGCATATACCTATATTGAAAAAAGTAGATTTACCCTTAAATTTGAATATTTTCAAGATATCGTCAGGGTTAATTTTATTTTGTTCGCAGATCAGAATCTTCAATTGATCCAGAGATAAGGAATTATTAATACCTTTTAAACAAAAAAAAGGAGGTTTTGATTTCATATCATGGAATGAAAAGTTTTTTGCTTTAAGAAGATTCTTTAAGCTTTCTTTGTTTGAAATATCTGATGATTCAACAAGTAAGGAATCGTTTTTTGTTCGCTTAAATTTGGTGAAGCATAGTTTGTTGGATGCAGGACTAAGACTATCCTCCATTACTTTTAGGCTATTTTCCTGATTCTTGTTGAAAAACTTAGGAACTTCTAACGACAATTTTGGAATGAAGGCAGAATTCGATACTCTATGTTCACTAACAACTTGAGCAAAACTTCTTTGTGATGGCTTAGTACTGGTATCTTTGTTAGAAGAGATATACGTAGTTTTTTCTTTCAGATGATCATTAATTTTATCTAATTTAGTTGAAAAATTTTGAATAGCAGTGTTAGTACTTTGAACTTCTTTAAGTTTATCAAATAAATAAACAATCGTATTTGTAAGAGATTCTTTAGAGAACTTGAGAGAATTTAGCCCCTTGAAATCTTTATTTTCAGCTAACTTCAAAATTTTAAATATATTTTCCATACCAAATACAAAGAGTATTGAGGATAATATAACAAAAAACTTCTTACAATAACTTCAAATTAGGAAATCAAAACTAAGAGGTTATCAAAAACAAGTAAACTCCATTTTTTAAATTGGATTGAAATTGGAAAAAGTGGTTTGATTTTCTCATACATAAGAAAATGTTCTTTTGAACTAGGCATAAGGCACTTAATAACATTTATAATAGAAATGTTTTGATCTGCAAATCTGAAAAATTCCAAAAACTCATTAAGCAAAATGGTAATATATCATTTTTTACCTTTTTGAAATTTCCTGTATTACTGAATCAAAGCATTCATAATATATTTTTCTAATTTTTGCAATTTCTGAATTATTATCATCAGAATTAGGCTTCATGGATGAATCAACTTCAAAATCACTCAATCTTTGAGGGATTTTAGGAAGGACTAAGCTTTAATTAAATAACACTTGGATTGGATTGGAATATCTAAGCACTTGCCAACTTTGTTGATATGCTTGCTTGATTGCTGGATGTTTATATTAAAAACACTGGAACAAAATTGTCTATTTTACAGTTATTTGAGATTGATAAGAGGGGGAAGGGGGGCTCACATTTAAGGAGAGGGAGGGGGGGGCTTACTTTATGAGTGGGGGGGGGGGGGGGGGCTCAAGCCCCCAATTTTAATAGGACGCGCGGGCCCTGCTAGCACTGCCCTATCTAGCAAATTTTTAAATGAGCTATAAGATTTAAGATTTTTAATGGCATATAAGGATTTTTTTTATTCTTTTTCGTCTAAACTTATGGGCCAAAAAATAAATTTTTCTTAACAATTTTTTATTTGATTATTTTTTGCAATTAAATTTATTCCAGTTCAAATTTTTTTTTAGAAATTTTTAAATGATAGATCATGGTCTTGAACAAACTTAAATGCTTCTATTTTTTAAATTACTAAATAATATTTTATATTCATTAACCCTATTAGCGCTGAGGCACTAAACTTCCCTTTAAATTAAGTATAATAGGCTCAATTAAATCCCTTCAAATTTTGTGACTTTCCGTAAAATTGTTAGCTGCATCTTTTGGTAGTATTCTCACGGTAGTTGAATGACCCTTTCATGTCAAACATAATCGAAAATTTTAAATTTTCAACAAAATTTTGACATCTGTATACAAAAATCATAAGGGAATAGGATATTAAAGGAACACAACAATGGAACCACTACGTTCCTTTATCAAGTAGTATAAAGAAAAATGATAAAGATCATAGTATAAAGGGTAGTTATTGTGTTTAATTAATGGGTGGTTTGGTTATTTTTGTTAACAATGGCATATAAGGAGGAATGGTGGAAGTTCTAAAATCGTAAAGGAAAACTTTATTTGAAAACAAACAATATATTTTAGAACGACTACGTTCCTTTATTAAGTAGTATAAAAAAGAAATGATGAAGATCATAGTATAAAAAGGGTAGTGATAGTTCCATGTGTTTAATTAATAGGTGGTGTGGTAAGTGATTCGTTTTATTAATAATGGCATATAAGGATGTATCATGATGGAGTATGAATTGTGTTTAGTAATGATGCATTTTTAATGTGGTTGAGTGTGTGGTCGTGTTATTTATTTTTTTATATAGTTGTAGGTCATAGTTATATATATGGAGCGGCTGTGACTGTTTATGATCATGTATATATAAGAGTAAAATAGTTAATCACATTGTTAAGATACATATTAGGTATATCTATGTGTTGATTGATGGCATTGTGTTCTAATAGGTAGTGCCAGTCTTCTAGAAATAGTAAATTTTCACATGAGGACGTGCATAAAATTTTGGCTTTGGTGAAATCAAAAGAATGTGATGGACTTGCAATTATATGTTCTATTATCATATTATTGTTAAAGATGTGTTTGTAATGTGGTATTGGTGTTCATGGAGGCGTTGATGTAAGGATCTCTCAGTTTTTCTGCCGCTATACAATTGTTACAATCTTTGTTTTATTAGGATCGTTTGTTTACAAGAAATTTCAATTTCTGTTTGTAAATCTTTAGAATTTGATGAAAGATTGATTGAACGTGTAAATAAGGTTAAACAAACTGATATTTTGTGTGATAGGGTATGGTTGGATAGAAAGTCTAGATATCGGTATGTATTCGTGGGTTTGTACAAGACTTTAGTTGATAGAATTGTGTTTTTTTTGTGTGATTAGACAATCAAGAAACGAGAGGTTATTTTTGTTTTTCATCTCGAGTGTAGGCATTTGTGAAAATTGTTGAACGAATTATGTAGTGATTCTATAATGTGATTTATTATGCAAAAGACATCATTAACGTATCTATTGTAGAATTTTGGAACATTTTCATTATGTTTAAGAGTGTTTTGTAATGATTCTAAGACTAGATTATCTAGTACATTGCTGCTAGGGTTTGCGATGGGTGTGCCAAAAATCTGTTGATATATATTATTATTAAATGTAAAATTAATAAAGTAAAGGCTTGTGATGATGTTAAGTTTAGTATAATTGTCCAGACTTGATTAAATTTCTAGCGTGTTGAGAGCATAGTCAATTGGAATGCATGTAAAAAGTGTGTCTGCATCTAGCCTAATGATATTCTAATCATAACATCGTTTTGAGTTAGTCTTTGGATTTTTAATCTTTGTATGAATTCATAGGAGTTTTTAACTGAGAATTTGTTCTTGTTGCTAAAGTTCTGGTAATATGAAAAATCGGAATGGAAGATTTTATGTTCTTTGTATGAAAGTTTCTTTTCTTTTAGTAGTTTAAAAATCATTTTTGTTGTATTTTTTGAGCTGTCGATGGTGGGTTGGCATTTGAGCGAAAATTTAGAGTATGTTGTGGAATCGGATAGGAGTGTGTTCATTTTTCTTTTTATTGGTTAGCGTCCAACATAACAAAATAATTACCTTTATCCGCTGTACATATAGTTCTTGTGGAACCATTTTTTTTAGTTTTTGATGCTTTGTTTATGTGATAAATTATCTTTGTAATGAGGGTTTCGAGATTTGAATATGTTATTTTCTCAATTGAAAACAACAAACAGGAACGCATATGAAATTTTCCATAAATTCCAAAAGAATTGATTTTTGAAAGGGGGGGCAGAAAAGGTATTTGGGGAGGTGGGGGGGGGGCTCTGCTCAAAATTGAGTACATCTGTAGATAACTATTTAACTTAGGCTCCATATCAGATACTGCCTTGAAAATTTATAATTATATACAGTTTTGAACGCATGACACTTTATATATTTTATTTCTTCAATAATAATGGCTACTTTTTAGAAAATGACCATCAAAATTTTGCTTAATGAAAAATATTCCTTCAAATTTTATATAAAATGTATGTTTTTATAGTAAATCGGCCATTCTATTTTTATTTTAGACTCAGTGTTTGCATTTAGGATTTGAAAATACCTATAAGTTGTTATTAAATTTGTGGTTTACTTTTAAAAATTGTCTCCAAAACATTTATTTCAATTTTACATGAAATTTATGTTTTTATCAGAGGCCCATATCCTTCAAATTTTGGGGGTCGAACTTTTTCTTATAATTTTCCAAATTTATTATAAAAGAATTTTTGTCCTATGAATACACCACCATTATTACCCAACATTATAATTGCACGGTAAGCTCTCAATCTCACCATAATTGGACTACTTTTATCAAATAATTACCTTGTTTGTTATTCTGTTTGCATCCACTACCTTTTTGCTCAGCGGTTTTCAAAGTGAAGTTCGCGGTGCCGCGAAAAAGTTCCATGGGGATCGATAAGGGAACATTGAGTGAATCGTTTTTCGCAAAATATTTCACAAATATTGGGTCATTTGCCATTTTGCCAATAAGCCACATTTAAAAAGAGTAAATAAGTTAGTCTTTGAATTGAGTACTATTTTTATTCCTTTATTGCTTTCCAGGCCTCATTATATATCAGGGGCGCACATCCGGGGGGGGGGGGAGTGTACGTATAATATCTATATGACAAGTACCCAGCAGAAAATTTTTTGTTTTACAAAACTCTTATCAGTAGAACCACTGCAAGAGAAACATTTGTCAAGGTGGACAATTTTTTACAGTACATGTTATTAAGACAGAACATCTACTTGGAATGTTTACTGACCGTGCTCTAGCGATTTCTTTTTCTAGTTTTTAGACTCTGATTAATCAAAAATCTCCAGATGTAATTGGTACCAAGTGCGTTATTCATGGCCAAACATTCATAATCATAAACATACCTAATGGGTGAAAAATGTTGTCAATGAAATCATTAGAACAACGTATCCAAACAAGAGTAAATGCATTTCACTCTTGTTTGTTTTCAGAGTTATGCAAAGAAAATGATTCACAATCTGAAAAACTCTTGTTGCACTCAAACGTAAGGTGGAAAGGAAAATTTTCCAATCGATACTATGCAAAGAAATCCAGCAATTTCTACAAAGCAAACTAGACATGAGTGTAAAATTTTCTGAGTCCGTTTTTGTATATTCCTATCATTTTTAGTGAACATATTTGAATCTGTGAATTCCCTTAACCTTGCGCTGCAAGGGAAAGAGATCAATGTACTCCATTGTCATAAAAAATTGGGAGCTTTTGAAATGAAGCTGGAATTATGGCATTCTTAGACAAGAAAATTTTTGCTCGATTGAACATATTTATTAATGAAAATAAGATTTCACATTCATTATATGAAATTAGGTTTCAAGCAAATATAAAAAGGCCATTTTTCTAACGTTTGTATTCGTTACATTAATTTTAAACTCTTTCAGTTACATTCAGCCCCCTTGCTCGACTTCAAGTAGAAGGAGGGGGTGGATGAGAAACTGATGGGAGGAAGGAGAAGGGGCAAAAGGGAGTTTAATGCGGCCATAACAATGTATGCATTTATATATTAGAAAGGGGTTTCATAGGGGCAAAATAAATCCCAGTGTGTGTGGGGGAGGGGGGGGGGGGGGATATTCTAAGATTTAACCTTACAACAAGAAAAGTAATATGAAAATCTACTCATAAGTCTTTAAATATGCTATAAAAAAGATATATAATTGAGAAAATTTAAAATTATTGTGGGAAGGGGGCGAAACGCTTTTTTAATCGTAACCTTGATAAAAAATAAACTCATCGATAGAAATGATTACATAAGCACACAGCGATTACTTACAAACACGAATACACACGAGCATGGAGGATACAATGAAAACTTTGAAAACAATGAATGACGTTAAGAAAAATCCTTGTTTAACAGTTAGATGAAATAATTATAAACATACATTTTTTTCGTAATAATTTGATGAAAATTAATGAGTTGTTGGCTTGTTTATGTTATTTAATTCTGCCATTGTCATCCTACACTTTCAAAAAAGATTACTTTTCCATTCTCCGTCATTTTCTCACTTACGTAAAGCTTTATTTTCTAAGGTTTATTTGCATTCTTTCTGTAACAATTATTTAAAATAGATTTTTATTATGCAATTTAACATTGGTAGTATGTCAACTGGTAAAAAATCCAAGAAAAGAAAGAGTGAAAGGTTGTTGTGTGATTGCCTCAATGTTCTAATAACATATTCCAGTTCTTGACGATAGAGAAAATTTCGATTCAGAATTATCATCAAGTGAAAGTGGTTCTAACTCTATTTACAGAGATCTTTGCTCATCTTAGTATAATATACTTTCAGAAGACTCAATAGTTGTTGAAGATTATGGAACACTTACAAGGACTCTATCAGAAAATCAAGAAGCCACGCGTAAACAGTTTTATTCCATTGATGATTATTTAATGAAAATATGTATAATTGTGTAAATAAATTTTTTGCCGAAATGTATATCATTTTTGTTGTGAAAAATTAACAAATAACTTTTTTGCCAACTTTTTGAACTCTGTTCAAAAGAGTCAAATTTGTCTCTAGTGTTTCTCCTGTTTTTTTTGTTTCAACAAAAAAAGTCATTTTTGTGTTAACAAAAAAGTTCGGTTTAGTTATAGAAGCAGTTAGTTGTCTTTTTTTTTACCATGTCATTTAAAACAATTTTTTTTATTTTAAGGCTGGATTAATCATTGAACAATATTATAATTAAGGGAGGGGGGAGCTTTTTAAAAAAACATGATATAATTACACAAGACATTGCATTACACTATTTTTAAATAGCTTGAAAGTATTAATTTAGGAGTAATTTCCATTTATTGTATTTTATTTATTTATCAATAATAAATCTTTTAACTTTTCAACTTCTATTTATTTTGATGAAATGATATAAAATTAAAGGAGCCATTTTGCATTGGATAATTAATAACTATTTTATTTGTTAATGTATATAATGAATTACAAGTGTTTTTAAAATGGAAGAAAATATTTTTATAAATGAAATTCCATTTGTGCCTCATCATTCATACATTAAATTGATCATTTATTATATAATCAGATGTGTCTTAACCTGAATGGGGGCACATATGGAATTTCATTTAAAAAAATATTTTCTTCCATTTTAAAAACACTTTTCAAACTGCATTTTTTAACAAGTGGCGAAGCGAGGGCTAGCCTTTGTGAAAAGTCAAGGCTAATAAAAGCTTTCTTAGGTCTGTTTTAGAGCAAGATTTAAAAAATTTAGCACCCACCCTCGCCATATAGAAATGGCTCGCCGTCAACCCTTCATGCAGATATTATAAGAAAGGCTTTTTTAAAAGAATATATCATTAAAAATGTGTAGGTTACTTTTTAAACTTTTCTATGAACTGTTTTGGGATGATTTTGGATTTCAGACCTTAGATTGTACAAATGACAATAACTTTTTCCTAAAACAACAGGAGCTCCGTGTCTTGTGTACACATCCTGTAATTCACCATCTATTACAAAGAGTAATATTTTTTCATAGCGGCATTTATCTTACACTTCGCCATTTACAACCGCATTTTTTACAAATTCCATATGTACAGTATGCATTTATGTATTATATTAGACTATTTGAGTGCTAATAAGCATTCGTATTCCATGTATTGACGAGCTAATTCCTCTCAGCTACCTTTTTGTATCTCTAATGCGTGCATTTCTTTCCACATTTAACATTTTCCTTTAATTTTTTATTTGTTAAAGACGTTTAAATATTTTAGAAATTTATTATGAAATTTATCATGCTTATCTACGTCTTGTTTCTACACTTTCTAATGTTGTATTTTTTGTATCAAATTTGGTTCAATTCTTTCTGCAACGAAGTAAATCCTTTTTTTGAAAAAAAAGGTTTTGTGGAACAAACGTTTCTCCTCATTCTAATCATGAGCGCTCCACAGAACTTTGTAGCAAGAGATTTTATACGGAAAAGTTGGATAACGATGTCTTTAGAGCTTTCAACCAAAACCAAATGCTACTTTGTTATAGGAACAAATAAAATAGGTAATAAGAAATTGTTACAAAACTTAACTAAAGAAAGAACGAGACATAATGATGTCCTGTTTCTAGAACAACTGACAGACTCCTATTACAACATTTCTCTCAAGCTTCTACTAATGCTGAAATGGGCTTCTTCAAATATGCTCTTTGAATATCTTTTAAAGGTTGATGATGACTCGTTTGTTGTGGTAGATAAACTTTATGATCATCTCAGTAAAGATGTTTATACTGATTTTAATGGCAGTGCTGTGTACATTGGATTCTTTTCGGGCGATGCGCCTGTCTTCAAAACGGGTAAGTGGGCGGATAATGATTGGTTTTTGTGCGATAAATACCTTCCTTATGCAAGAGGTGGTGGGTATATCATTTCCAAAGAAGTTGTCCATTTCATTGCTAATAACCACATGCATTTAAAGCTTTATCAAAATGAAGATACGTCGTTGGGAGTTTGGACTTCACCCTTAAAGATCAAACGCATTCACAATCCAGCCTTTGATACTGAGTATGTTTCGAGAGGCTGCAATAATTCTTTTCTCATATCTCATAAACAGTCGCCACAACAGATCCGGATAATGTATCACAATTATATCTCCACTGGAAAGCTATGTAAGCGGGAATACCTTTTATTTCAACCATATAATTACAACTGGTTTGTTCCACCTTCGCAGTGCTGTAAAAGAGATGAAGTATAAGTGGCTTTCCAATGCATAATTATAATTTATATGTCATACAATATCAGAATTTTTTCGCATTTTATTATATTATTGTGCTTTGTGTGATAAATCAGCAACAGGACAACTTTTTATTTCATTTTCAATCTTTTTTTAATTAAACATTTTTTATTAATACATGAGGAGTAGTATCTTTTAGTAAAAATTCCATTTTTTTATTTTTCAATGTATATTTTTTGAAATTCAATTTTAATTTTTTCTTCAGTAAAAACTGTTGATAAAAAATTCCTCGTGACAATCCACGTTGAAGCATTATGACATCTCAGGCACATTGATTTCTCAGTAAAAAGCAAAGCCAAATTTCTGATGAAACACTCTCCTAACATCAGGGTCACAATATTTTTGTACTTTTTACAATATTGAGTGATTTAAAATATTCTTTTCACTCAGACCGGCAACATAAACTTTACTAGCAAAGACATAAAAGTTTCTAGAATCTACACAGTGATACACTTTAATTTCATATAGGCCTGGTTTTGAAGGGTCATCTACTTTCATTGATGTTCTTCGCTGTTCATCCATATTTATATAATCAGTAGGACACCTGTATTTATGACTGAAAAATTCACCATGTAGATATCTTATAAGACTTAATTTGTCTGAAGAATTTATATTTCTTTTCACAAATCTAATGAGAATATTTATCAACCATCAAAGTGTCTCCACTAATTGCACCTTTTAGAAAAGGTTCTCCATTTCTATCGGAAAATAGAGTCTTTATTTCAATTAAGACAAGAATTATTTTTTAAATTACACACGCTGATCTTTATATTGGCCAATATGGTACGAGCAACCAAAATATGCTAAGATATCGTAAACCTTTATCCTTAAAACCAAAATAAAGGGACAAAGTAAAGTTTACAAATTTTTACTCAGATAAAATGAGAATTATCTGTTTTATTCATCTGCTGTATATATATTGATGTAAAATTATCATACCTATACTTTTCGTGAAGTTTTTCTTTAGTGCACTCACAAATTTGCGTTATAAGACTAGTATTGAAAAGTAAACTAAAAACTTTCGAAGGAACAATAAGATGTCTAGAATCCTCTATAGGACTCGAAGGGGATTACTCAATGTTTCGAAAATTGGCTGTTAATGATCTTCCACTATTGTCTCTGTTAGGTTGTCTAAAATATCTTATCCCATCAAGTACAACAAAAGAATCTGACTGAGAATCTTCTTCCACTACTATTTGAAGCCATTATTTTAAAATCACTGGAGGTGAATGAATATACACACGATCAAGTACTTTCACTACCAAGATTTTTAGACTCGCTACAGAAATAAACAGAACACAAAACTGCGACGACAGGAAAATGGCGTAAACAGAATAAATGATATATGTATTGATTACATAGTGCTAACCACAGCAGATATTAAGTGATATATACATAGCCTGGTTTTGAATCTTTTGTAATTGATTATTATTATTAGCAATTACCATACATAAAGATTGATTGATTTTTCTATTATGGCTAAGTGGTACGGTGAGGTAAATGAAAATACCATAAAATCGCATTGTCGCGAACTCGCTTAATGTGAACACTTCAATAATATGCACCAATGTGTCCATTCCCAATCCTTCTGTACAAAATTAACGCGTAATGTAGACCTTTTATAACGAAGTCTCTTTTAGAAACTTCGTTTATAATTTTGTATTACTTATGTAATAGCTCACTCTTTAGTAATAAATTTCCCTTATACAAAGGATAAAATTGTGAAAAAGCATAAACTCTACGTGTCCAATAAAAGCTTCAACATAAAGGCAAAAGCATTTGTTTCTCACACTTTTGTATACGCTTGGGTAGTTATCAAGATACTTTCATAAATCATAACTAATATTCTTGATTATATGAGATATCGTTTTATTTATGAGACTA
Source organism: Nectonema munidae (assembly GCA_030549495.1). Classification (NCBI taxonomy): domain Eukaryota; kingdom Metazoa; phylum Nematomorpha; class Nectonematoida; family Nectonematidae; genus Nectonema; species Nectonema munidae. The sequence goes on from JAUIRK010000987.1 coordinate 200,866, forward strand.
ACTTGCTAATACAGAAAATTTGACAAATCGCAACTGGCGAGTAGGCAACTAGCCAAAAATTGAAAAGAGAGAGCAGGGGGTCAAAAGAGAAGAAAAATTAGTTGTCGTCATTTGCAACGACCCCTTATTGCTATTAACTCATTGAAAGAGATCATAAAATTAAGTAAAAAACAAAATTGAAGTTATTTTATTGCACTCCTAAGTTATAGTGAAACTTGCTTTGTTCGAACTAAACAACATTCCCCTTCAACTTCATTATACCGAGTTTTTGCTGTAATTTTAAGAAACAAGTATGTAACTTGTCTACAGAGAAGATATACCCTTTTCCAATGAAATAGGAGTTGTGTAAAAATCGACTATTGAAATTTTCAAAAAATACCTTGAACGTAAAGAAGAAGCTCCTACATTGTGAATCAAATCTCTTTAAACTTATTTTATTAGTTAATATTTCAAACATCAATTGACTAAAAAAGTGTTCTAAAATTTTCAAACAGTTAGAGTTACCCTAAATATGACAGACACCAATATGTAAAGATTTAAAAAAAAGAAGATAAATATGAATCAACTTTGACAAATTTTTTACTGTTTAATATTCAGGAATACAGTGAAAAAACCAACAAAGAAATAAAATTTCCAATTGTAATTTGTTTCTACACAAATAATTATGAATGTGTAGACCTACTTTCAATACTAAGTATTGTTTTTATGCTTTTCAATTATAAGAAATTTTTGTCGGTTTATGTCTATTAAAGTTGAGGTAAAGGTATTTAGCAAGTACATAGTCAGTGAAAAATTTTAAAATGAATTTATTGTGATTACTATGCATATAGCACCTTCCTTTAAAGTCTTGTGTAGTGTCATACTTCTTATTGACTTAAAGTGTTAATTGAAGTTATTGGTTCTGTTTATACAGAATCCTTAATAAACCGAATATATTTCTTGTCCCCAAGGGGTTTCGGGTTAGAGAGTTTCCACTGTATATTGAAATAACGAGGTTAGAGATATGAATATAATAATTTTTTTTGAAATACACAAGAAAGTTGATTAATGAAATGAAAGGAAATACAAATCATTTAACACTTTACTAAATGTTTTTGTCCTCACTTTCAAATGTTTAATGACTTGCAATTACTGTGTATGAATAGCTATGCGATAGTATAAAAATATCTGTGTAGAATTATTTATCTAACATGATCTCAGGTCGCTTTGATTAGAAATTTGGTCCCATCTCTATTTAGGAGATGGATAAAATCATTATTATATCAAGAAAGAAAATTATTTTATCGGTTGTGTTTAAATATGTAAAAGTCAATGTAGTGTTTACTAGGTAAATATATATCCATTTTAACCACATTGAAATGTAGTATTCATTAAAAGTGTATATATTGACAAAAATAATGTCACGATGATATAGAGAAAGGTCTATTTGCTAAATGGGGCGAAAATTGTTCAAAAATTTTAAAAAAATATCTGACCACAAGTTAACCAAACTTATAATCGCAATTTAAATCTAGAGTGGCAAAAGTATTTTCAGAATCAAATTGAGTAAGTTCGATTTGTTGTTTATGAATAAGTTTATTTTAAAGGTTAAAATTTCTCAAAATGTAACAAGCGTTAAAGTTCAAAATCAGAAAATATAAAAAATATGCGCCTCTCATCTGCTAATTACGAAGAAAACAGAAAAATACAAAATTATAAAAAAAAATCCAATTTTATTTGTAATTACAATGGTAATGAAGTCCATAGAATATGCATCAATTTGATATATAATATAAGCAAGGTATTCTGAAAGCCCATAAAAAATGCTCTAATTTGGTATATCGCATGATACATTTGTTTGAGAAATGCGAAAGTTATAAGCGTTATTAACCTTAGCAGGACGGAACTTTTTAGAGCAACACTAAGGACGGTTAATGGGAGTTTTACTCCAATTTTAAAAAAAAGTATATTTCTTTTTTTTTAATAAAGCTTTAGCATATCAAAGGCCTTTTAAGAATGTTTTTGTTCAGTTTGATATGTTTCCATGTTTTTTATACGAAAAAAATCAAAAAACTTATTTTAGAATTAACGCCATCTATAATGGACCTAGGATCACGCGGTACCAATGATCTTTAACTGGACCTAGAATCACGCGCTACCAATGATCTTTAACTGGACCTATGAATCACAGTACCAATGATCTTTCACAGGACCTAGGATCACGCGGTACCAATGATCTTTAACTGGGCCTAGAATCACGCGGTACCAATGATCTTTAACTGGACCTATGAATCACAGTACCAATGATCTTTCACAGGACCTAGGATCACGCGGTATCAATGATCTTTCACAGGACCTAGGATCACGCGGTATCAATGATATTTCACACGTCCTAGAATCACGCGGTACCAATGATCTTTAACTGGACCTATGAATCACAGTACCAATGATCTTTCACAGGACCTAAGATCACGCGGTACCAATGATCTTTCACAGGACCTAGGATCACGCGGTACCAATGATCTGTCACACGTCCTAGAATCACAGTACCAATGATCTGTCACACGTCCTAGAATCACAGTACCAATGATCTGTCACACGTCCTAGAATCACGCGGTAGCAATGATCTGTCACACGTCCTAGAATCCCAGTAGCAATGATGTGTCAGACGTGGTATAATGTGGCGTGCAATCTTTTTGAGATGCTAGAATCCAAACAGGTCTCGAGCGAAGCGAGAGACCAAACACAGGGACCGTCTAGTAAAAATAAAAATTGCATTCGAACTTCCATAACGTTTACACTTATTAGATATACATATCTATGAAAAAATTTTAAATTCATCTATTATATTATTTGTTAAATTATTTCAACAAACGCTACTTCCTATGCAAAAAAGGCATATTAATCATAGATTAATATTTAGTTTTTTTCAAATATATAAAAAAAAAATGAACTAACATTTATTCAACTATTATAAAAATACAACACACGAGTATTATAATAAAAAATTCGTAAATATTTACAATTATTATGTGTTTCTGCACTTTTTACACATTAATAAAGTATGGCTTTTACAAATGAATTTTCCACATACACTGCATTTTCGTGTTCCCCTTTTTCTTGGCTTACAATCAATAAAAGAGCAATAATCTCGTTGAACTGATGTAGTTGGGTTCTCGTCAACATCAAAAAACCCGTAAAAAGATAATAAGTTTCTGGTAGATAAGCGAGTAAATGAACTTTGACTTCTAATCAACATGCATTTTTCAGCTAAAAGTAGAGAAAGGTGTTTTATAAAGCATTTTCTTCCTCCTCTTGAAACTGACGGGTATGCATCTGAATCATTAGCTCTCATAATTACCCAGCTATTATTAACTGCAATATCAAGAAAATTTGTAAAAATTGCAACTGGCCAACGTCTAGAAGACTTATAACAGCTGTAATTTCTTGCCATTCTGTTAAAAACATCCACTCCAGATTTAAACCTATTATAATCTAGAATAGTTTGAGGCTTTTTTCTGGGCCCAAAAGTATCTATTTGTGATAGATGTTGACTAGATAACACATAGACTGGTTTGAAGTATTTTTTTAGAATGTTTTTCCGTTATATAAACTGTTAACGAAGAGGTTTCTGAATATAAAAATCTACTCTCACAATCATTCAAACCCAGACCTTTTAAATGCGCTGGACGGACTACATGCGGCATGAACCTTCTATTACTTCTTACCGTACCACAGATTGTATAGTTTTGATTTTTAGCCCAATTACACAAATCCTGGGACATAAAAAACCTATCTGCATAAATACCAATACCGGTCGGTAAGCAAGAAATATTTACCAATCTTTTTACTATATTATTGGGTTTAAAATGATCGCTGTCGTCTAAACCACTTTCATAAATTTCGCTACAAAAAAACAAAAAAACTGGACGAGTCTACACAGTGATAAATTTTCATACCATATCGACCTGGCTTGGATGGGTCGTATACTTTTATAGGTGACCTGCCTCTATACTTGACGAGCTGCTCGTCAATTGTAACGCAATTAGATGGTGACCAATATTTATGAAAGTTTTCGAGGAAAAAATTTTGTAAGTATCTTATCGGAGCTAATTTATCTGAACTATTTCTTGTAGTTCTTGAATCAAATCTTATAAAGGTACGAATAAGAATGAATACGTCTCTACTGATTGCAGCTTTTAAAAAAGGGGTTCCATACTTTTCAGAAAAAAGATTTTTGACATCAATCTGCTGATCTTTAGACTGCCCAATGTAAAGAATACAGGCTAAGTATGCTAGCAAATGTTCCATTGAAAACCTTTCATATAAACTTTTGAGGTTCTCCAACAAACAATTAGGACTTTTACAAAAAAAAACATTTAACTAAATAATGTTTTCTAATAGAAAATTACTTGTAGTTTTCTTCCATTCTTTCTTTTGTGCAGACAAAAATATGGTTCAAAAGAGATTCAGTGAAAAAAAGATTAAAAATTTTCAAAGGATCTTTCAAATTTTTTGCCGTATCTTTTGGACCTGGTCTACTTGAGATGATATTAGTTGATGATCTTCTTCCACAAATTCTCTCGGTTCCCAAAAAAATTGGGTTCCATCTGGTGCTACAAGGGACACATCTTCGCAAAGAGCCGTTTCTTCATCGCTTGAATCTGTTTGCCCTTCGCTATCAACTGAATTTTGAATTTCATATTCACTATTTGAAAAAAGTCAGAACCAGAGGTTTCTCCTTCATCACTACTTGTATAAAAACTTGAGGAGCTCATAATAAAATTTTTCGAAGTAACTTAGGAAATCCAAATGAAGCTTGTCAAGAAATATCAAGTAAGAGTTCTTTGTGTTTGAAATCATATTTTGATTTATTTCTGCGTTGTATGATGTGTCTTTTATTACCCAGATAATACCATGACACAAATTCAATAAGGAGTCCATTCTCTTCATTTTTTTATTCAAGTACGCAACCATGGCTGTTCAACATATCGATCTAAAAAGCTTATCTAATTTTTTTAATCTTTTTTACTTTTTATAAAATATTTTGCACTGTAGAAAAATAAATTTATAAAAACAAAGTTTTGAATAGTGATCAATATAATTTTTTCACAAAACTACATAATCATACGTTTGTTTGTTTTGTTACTTCTTTTTCTTTGTAAATAAAAAAAATATTATAGTTCTTCTTTTTAATTTTTTATATATAATATTTTGCACTATGGAAAACAAATTTATGAAAACAAAGTTTTGAATATTGAACAATATAGTTTTTTTCACAAAACTACATATTCGTACGCTTGTTTGTTTTGTTATTAGCTAATAATGAAAGACTTGCTATAATACCCAAAGCGAAGGAAATAATAGAAACATGATTTTCGAACGTCATGTGTTTCAAAAATAATCCTCAGAAAAAAATTCTAAATTTGAAATCCACTTCAAATTTATATTTTTATAACTTGTTTAAGGTTACAACTTAAGTTTTTCATAAAAACATATTAATTTTAGATGGCGTTAAATTTAAATTTCGTATAAATTACTATAAATATTTTTTCATGTGGTGAAAATTTTATATTTCTTTTTATCTTTAAAACCCATTAAAAAAAAATAAAATACCACCAAGTTAGCATATCGACTAGCTATATTTTTCTATCAGAAAAAGAGATTTTAAATATTTACTAGCCAAAAAAAGCCCTACTCCGTCCTTCTAAGGTTAACCCGATAAAATAAACCACTCACACGTGCTAAAGATGTGGTGAAATATAGAGATAAGAATTCACTGCGCTCACAAACGCGTAATGCAACATATGTTAATCTTTCTTTGCAAATTATGCGAAAAAATCAATAACAACCGTGATAGAAGTGAAATGTTATTTATTTTTTTGCACACTGCCGGCTAAACGAATGTCCTTCGTTAGAAATTCGAAAAGTGTATCTAAACTGAATAAAAATTATTTTGAAATAAAAGTAGGCTACAATTATCCAACAAAACTGGTACATTCGATCGAAATTTTTCACCTCAAAAATAATTTAAAATTTAGAAAAACATTATACTGACCTCTAAAAAGTAATAATATATATATTTATTTTCAACAGTGTTCTTTAACTATGACATTTTAAAATGTAAAAAACCATATTCTACCTTTAAGAATATGAAATATTGAAAAAATAATATATTAACTCATCATGTTAATTATTGGTATTTTTTGTCTTTCTAAAACTTCTGCAGTTTGTTCATAGTATTGCTCTAATCAACTCGTTTTCAACAGAGGTCATGCTCAAGGTATTCTTCAACAACACCAGTATTAGCGCTCTTCTGGACACTGGTTCAAGAAAAAATTTTGTTTCTCAATGTTTCGTTCAAAGATTATCTTTAATCAAGGTTAGAGCCTCAAAGCTGGTTGCTATGGTCTTCGACTAAAACGGACATTTTGGACGTCCGTTTAAGGCTCCAGGTCCTGAGAAATGGTCCTCGACCGTCCGTTTTAGTTTACCAGGTCTGAGAGCCTATGACGGATATTTTTTTTGACTAAAACGGACATTACATTTTTTTCCTATTTTTTGATTAATTCTACAAGATAATGGGAATTGTTTTTTTAATTTTCTAAAAAAAAAATTTTCTTCGTTTTTTCTTTAAGGGGGACATAAGAAAAATTTTTTTTTCAATTTTTTTCCAACAGAATAGAACATTTCAATTCTAAAACGGACTTTCAATTTATTTTCCAGAGGGGGGGGGGAAGTCAAAATCTTGGAACGTGATCAAAATAATAAGTCAATATGATGTTTATACAGTTATAAACTACTATGTGAAGTTTCAGAAAGATTAGACTTGTAGTTTTGGCTGGGCAGTTATGAGATTTAAATGTTTGGACAGAAAATTTTCAAAAATCGGAAATTTTAGAATCTTCAATTTCAATAATTTAAACTTAATTTTTTACGTAGATTCCGAATCTGCAATCAAAATTTGAATATCCCGTATAAATACGAAGTTATCAAAGATTTAATTTTTGGTATGTAAATAATGAATAGGTTTGAGAGTGTAAAAAAATACTTATGTTTATCGCAGCAACTTGAAACTTGGCTATGTTGTAGACTGTAGAGTATCAAAGTTACAAAAATTTAACATTAGAAGTTAAAAAAAATGAGGTAAAATAATAATCAATAGACTATTTTACTAAAAAATCTAAGAAATCGGCTTGATAATTTAGGAATTAAGAATTACCCTAACTGAAATTTGATGTTTTTTTGCCACTTTTTGACATTTAATGTGCTGTAACTCTGGAACTACATCCCTACAGACTTCTAACCTACGCCATTCGAAAGAGAATTAAATTTTAAATCGGATAGTATTTTTAAATGTTGACATTTCAATATAGAAGTTGTATTTTTTACGGATTTTTGTTAACCCTTAGTCGTATTTAAACGTCCTTTATAAACTTTTTTTCTAAAAACCGAACCATAAGTCGGTTCAATTTGAAACTGATATCATTTCAAAGAGCTCGTAGAGACAAACATTTTTTATTCATTATTATCAGATTAGACATTTAAAGAAGGGAATAGAAAAAAGTCAGTTAAGGGTAAATCTCTCTTGAGTAAAGGTTCGTGAAGTTATGCGGTGCTGGTGTAGATTGAAAGGTGTTTTTATTGTTTAATCATGTTTTTCTTTAAGTTTAGATATAAGGGTAGGTTATGTGTAAGTAGCTCAATTTTTAATGTAGAAGTAGTGTGAAATGAGTTTGTGATTGTGAGTAAACATAGGCGATGTATTTTGTTGAGATAGGTTAGTGAGTTCTGAAATTTGAGTAAATCATATTGTATAACTGGAATTATGATAGATTTATAGATATATTTTGAAATTTTTGGGTGAAGACCCCACTTATACCAGATGGCTTTTCTGAGAGAGAATAGGTTTGGTGAGAGTTTTGTGTAGATATTTTCAAGGTGAAGTGTAAATTTTAGATTTGATTGATAATTCAAAGTCTTGGATTCAAGTCTACTTGCTCATAGTTCGATACAATCGGCATAATTGTGCCTTCTCGATGAAAACACCCAATTGAACTTTTATCTTTAATGTAATCATTTTTATTCAGAATAGATTCTACGATTTAAACATCAGTTAAATCAACATTTAAATACTTAATATAATTTAGGGATTTAATTTGTTGTTTCTATTTATGTATTTATTATTTTCTAAAACAGTGTGAGCATAAGTCAAAATTTGAAGTGGGAACGCATATTTCATTATTTTATCAATTGACACCAGATTAACATAGTTCTACTATATTAAGATCTAGGAAAAATTATTTTTTACAATAATATTTCTAAATACTAAAAATGATTTTTTTTCCATAAAATACATAAAAATTATCTAGAGATTTATCTTTAAATGATTCTTGAATTATTATTACAGCCCAGAGAGGAGTCTAGCTTTTCTAAGTTTTCTTTTGTCATACCTTATCAAACAAGTAATTCTAATATAAGTATAAAACTTTGGCCTTGTTCATTTGTTTTGTGTCAATTTATACAGTAATTTTTTTAAATTATTTCCTTATATTTTTTTTAACCTACTCCTCATATTTATACAAACACAGTTTACCCTGATGGGTTAAAATGCAGCCAAACTGTTTTTTAAGCTTCAGAAAAATTTCCTGCATAAAAACAAGATTTTTGAAAAAATAAAAATACCTAAATGGAAAATTACAAGCATTTATTACAAAAAATATTTGAAGGCTTAAATCTATAAACTGTTAATTTAAGTAATAAAAAATAAGACAGAAGTTTTATTTTAGTGTGTTTTTTCTTCAGGAGAGTGTTTTGGGGTTGTTTTTCTTCAGGAGATCCAAAGCTTTGATGTTTTTATGCAATTGTTTTACGATTAGTTACCTCAATTTCGTATTTTATTAATTTTCAATAGATACTGTTTAATTGTCTAAAACTGAATTCTTCCTAGATACAACTTTTTAAAAGCGTTCTTCTGGCTTTCCCCAAATTTTTACTGTTCATATCTTTTACTCGGGAGTACAAATACTGATTTTTATTTAATTAAATTTAATAAGAAATAATAAAATTTTTTTATATAAAAATGATTAATATCGTCTTTTGTCAGATAAAAACGAAAATTCTTATCTGTATGATTCTATTTAAATTGTATTGCTTAAAAAGTTAGTTTTGTAGTTTTGAATTTCTGATGAAAGCCAAAACCCTTCAAATAGAAGGAAATAAATTTGAAGAAATCTATTTTTTCGGAAGTTAATAATCAAATTTTATTCAGTGTTGTTGGTTTATTGAATTAAATTCTAATTTAATAATTTTGGGTTAATTTTTAATTTCTAGAACTTTAAGATTTGCAAGTAATTAATATTTGATTGACAACTAAATACAGTGGCGGATCTAGAAAATTTCTACGGGGGGTGGATAATTAAAATTATGGTTCAAATTTTTGGAGGTTCACACATTTACTATATTCTTTTTGGTTCAAAAATTCATCGTAAATGAATCCAAAGTTTTAACAACGCTCTGCGTTTGAGGAACATGATGCGAGGTGTAGACAATAATAGTTACCGATTAGACGTAGGTATGGCTAACAATTCAATATTGATAAACAGGGCCGGAGATTGACTTTTCTATGGTTACTGGGCTCACAATATTTTTACTTTTATCGAGAATCTGAGAGCCGAATTTGAAGAATGATAACAAAAAAATAAAACTTTTCAAAAAATGCAATATTTTTAATGCGCAAATTGCAAAAGACAAACCAGCAAAGTATAATTGTAGTCCTTAATACGTTATTTATGGTAAGGCTTGATATTGTTCGTCTGAACAAACGTGTACTGCTGATAGTAGGTTAGTTTAGGGTCAAAAAGTGTGGATGCCTGAATACGGCGTGGGTATCTAAAGAGAAACTGTTTACATATCTCCTCGGTCTTAGGTTCTATACCCATGCCACTCATGGCGATTACTGCAAGATCTGACAGTCGTTCTGTATTCATAGTCGTTGTCAGCCACGTGTGTATCCTCTTAACACAGGAAAATGACCGTTCTGCTTCAGTGCTACCGATTGGAAAGACGGCTAGTATTTTGAGAAGTTCTCTCACATTTGGAAACAACATTTCATCAGCATGGTTGGCCAGGAGAGATGTCACAGATATGTCGCCTATGGTGCCTTTGTTCATCCAGTAATTTAACCAGCGGACATCTCGCTATCAAGAGCAGCAGGTAATGGTACCACATGAAACCATTTGTCATGCAGATTTTCAGTCAACTTTGGTCTTCTGGAGAATCACTTCTGGAACGAGACAGCATAGTTCATAATGGGCACGTTTGTCATCACTGAAACGACATTTCAGTTCACTGCAGTAATATAAAGGAATGGAATAACTAAAGTTCTCTTCCAGTAGTTGAAAACTGTATCTGATGGATGGTTATCTCTCATCGTTTGTTTCCTACAGATCCTTGGTCTCTGTTCACGTGAGCCAACAAGACTACTTAGTTCTAGAACTTTACGATATACACGATCAAACCAGACGTATACTTCTAATCGTATGTCTTGATATGTTGACATAACCTGTTCTATTTTCTGGAATCCTAGGTACACCTCCATATGGGAACCTTGTAATGCAGTCACGACTGGACGCATTGGTTCCAACATCTCCTTGGCAATAGCAAAGCTTACAATGTGTCCGAAGTCCATGAGCGTATGGGGAAGACCACTAGCCTTTGTTCTAGTGGAGGAATCCCAGTTCCAATCATCGTTGTTTGGATAGAATCTCTTATTTTTGGTCGGCTGACAGATTTCATTCAGAGTAGCAACTATATATTCATATAGTTGAAAAATAGTTTCAAATGTCGTGTGCCGTTCGACCCAACGTGTTTTACACAGATTCTTCAGCTTTGTTTTTCTCATATCTGGTGCCAGTGAATCAATCATCATCATCATCATCATCATCATCATCATCATCATCATCATCATCATCATCATCATCATCATCATCATCATCATCATCATCATCATCATCATCATCATCATCATCATCATCATCATCATCATCGTCATCATCCATTTTGCCTTCTAGGCCTGGTTATTGTTTCCAAAAAGTCGAGGTCAACCAGTTTGCTGCAACAACTACGCCATTTCATTCTTTCTTTAGTATCAATTCGCACAAGCTTTCTTTTTTCCATATCGTGGTGAATCACTTCATTCCATGCTTTCTTTGGTCTTCATCTTTCCATCAATCAATTCATCTTTTATCTTTTTTACAACGTTCCCTTCGGACATCCTTTCGACATGACCAAACCATCGTAATCTATTCTCTTCTAAATGCACTTCTATATCCTCAATTCCAATTTTCTTTCTCAACACATCGTTGGCAATCCTATCTTTCAGCGTCTTTCCGCACATCATCCTAATCATTCTCATCTCAGTTGTTTGTAGCTTCTTGTGTCAGTCTTCTTCATCACCCAGCATTCAGAACCGTAGCAAATCGTACTTCTAACGCAAACTTTATACAGTCTTGCTTTTAGCTCGTCAGATAAAAAATTTCCACACAGTAAGCCGGATAATTCCTTGAACTTTTTCCAACCTAGGCGTATTCGCGCTCTTACGCTACTAGAAACATCACTGTTGCAATTGATCTTATCGCCCAAATAACATAAATCATCAACAACATCGAACGTATCATCTCCTAATTTCACTTTTTCAACAAGTAGAGCACTTTCTACAAACAAAGCCACTCACTGCACAAAGAGAGCCCTTTATAGAGGAACATCTTTTGTGAACCCACTTATTACAAGTCGTACATAAAATGGCGTTTCTCATTACACTCAGTCCACATAATGAACAGGGGTCGACACTACTCACTTTCCTGACACCATTAGTTTTATTACTCACGATCATCACTTCATAACAGTAATGTTTTTGCAAATATTAAGTATGGTTTGAAAAGTTTGGAAAAATATCTGTTGTTAAAAAGTATCACAACATAGCAGAATAGTTGATATTACCTTGCTGCAAAGATATATTGAATGTGCTAAGAAGTTGTATAGTTGAAGCATATCTTCCTGTCAAACGATACCGTTAGAAGGATAATAAGAGAGATGTCTGATATTTTGCGAAACTGAGCAATAAAACAACTGTAAGAGAAACATTTGGCAAAGTGATAAATTTTTTTACAGCACATGATATTCTATACATAGGCGCCCCTGCTAGAAAGCTAGAAGAAGATATGAGCATGTTTTTGTATGCTGATGACTGTTATAACTTTTAAATGTAAAATCTTCTCATAAGATTAACTCCTTCCTAGATAAAATATATATTTGGTGTGTATGTAATTGTTTATCAATTAATATGCGCAAATCAAAATTATGATATTTATATACTTAAAGAAAAGATGACGTTTACCTAGTTTTAAAATAAATAATACTAAAATAGACAAAGTTGAAAGCTTAAATTACCTTGCAGTAATAATACAATCCATTTAGAAGTTCACACTTCGCTATAATAAAATTATAAAAGATACCTCAGCGTTTCTTGGATATCCTTACAACATAAAAGTCTCATCTCACCAAAAGCTCGCTTAATGATTTTCCATGCTTTTTTCAGTCAAAGATTAGCTACTGTAATGTAGTAGTATTATGGGGCTGTACCAGTTTATCACTTGAGGCAAAGCTTCGACGAAAACAAAGCATGGCACTTAAAGATAAAATTAGAAAAAAATATGACATATTAAACATCACTCAACTAAATAAGCTTTCATTTGCTTACAAAAATAATTTACAAATGCATTGCGCGCGTTATTTATTTAAATGCAACAGTGAAATACATTCCTATAACTTGGGAATAACCAAGATTTTTTGTGTATCCTTCTTTTATGGGCGCCATGCATAATACTTTTATCAGTAAAGTAATTAACCCTTTTTTGACTGTTTGCAATGAAGCATTATATGCCATTTGGGACAATTGTTAAAAAAAAAATTTATATTAGAATTTTCAGTTTAAGATATCATAATCAATATAGAAATATATTATATACAAAAATTTTGAATTTTTGAAGTCTTTTCATAAGGAAATTCAGCCGTATCATATATGAATCACTGGTCAAATATGGGTACATTTTTTGAAAGTTCTAAAATTAAAAAAAATCGCTAAGAAATTTTTGAAAATTTTTAATGTTACAATTATTCTGTTTTAAAACTAAAAGGTAAACAGTTTATTATGCATTATATTAAAAAAAAGGATAAATGTATGTATATATATGTGTGTATATATGGGCAAATAATTATTTTGTATGAAAATCTATAAAACATGGTGTGATAAAGTCTACATCGGATTCTTCTTTTCTCTTCAGTATTACATACAAAATGATCTTTTTTGTCAAATCCTACTTCATTCACCGGGTTCAAAACACTTTGCCGAGCTAACATAGATGGCACTTCAAACTTTGACAAAAGAATTTCAACGAGCGCTCTTCGAAAACACAATTGATCCATCTTTTAATTTGGAGTCAATCTGTATATTTGCCACGCTTGAGATACTGATGTATTATTGATCAAGTGACTCAAAATGGGCCAATACCATTTTTTGCCTCGAATTGCTACTTGATATTGTGCAATGTTTTGATCCATTCGACCAACCCATTGCATTTGACTTCTGTAAACATTGAAAATATTCGGCTGGGAAACGAGAAGTTTCTTCCTTTCTTTACGAGAATATCTCGCAACATGAGATAAAGGCTCGTCTATGCAAGAATTTGAAATTGCGAGTACTGATTTATTGTCATACCACTGGAAAATGTTGACTATATCAAATGATAAAATTTGATGGAAGCCTCTTTTCTTTTCTTTCAAATCTTTCTTTCGGACTTAACTGCGGATGGTCCTAGTTATCTTTTTTCCCATCGCGAGCATTTCGTTAACTAACTCATACGATGAAAAAATTATCCCACACATAGTGATAATTATTTGGGCACAGCTGATTTAACTTATTGGAAAAGTTCGAAACTACTGAGCCCTCTAGACCAAATTTTTCTTTTTTTACGACTTTCAACATCTTTTTCTTGGTATAGGTCAAACGGAACGCAATATCCAGGAGCGATACAATGCGACCATTGTTTATAACCAAAGCGTGTTGGTTTTCCTCGGAGAAATTGTTTTGTCGAGTGACCGCCAAAATATTCAATCATTTTTTCATCAATGCAATGAAACTCAGATGAAGGTGCCCACTTAAAAAAATTTGAATTCAGCTTTTCTATCAAATTTTGTCAAATTTATCTTTTTCAAGAAGAGATGTGTTATCACACATGTGAAGGTATTTTTTGATCTCTTCAAAACGCTTACGCCGCATCGATATGAAGAAATCAAAGAGTTGTTGCAGTCTTCTTTCTTGTCCCAGTATAACCTGGAACGTGGCAGAGAGTCATAGCTTGAGCAAATTAATATGCTTATCAAACAAAATATTTCATCACGGAATACATTCAAGTAAAAGTTTTTTTGTAGAGCGTATGTATTTGACATGTTAACAAACATGTTTCTAATCTCTATGTTACAATAAACTTAGCAAGAATATCTAATATTTGAAGCGGTTGATCATGAAAAAAAGGTCCATGGTTGGGGGGAAAGCTCTTCTTCAAAGATTTTCAACTGTCCACAATACCCCATTCGACACTCTTTACTTTTTTGTGAGGATTTGTTTCACACATTTCTTCTTCCTAATTATTTTCACTGTCAAATTGTGCTGAAGCCGCTAATTGATTAGAGCTGAAATTGTTATACTCAAAACAACCATCATTTCTTGAAACCGAGCAAGCATCTAAAGGGGATTCAATGAAAAACCTAAAATTACTTGTTTCTTCTCCATCAAATCATATATCAACATTTAATAGAAAATGAGTAAATATCAGAGCTCTGCGAGGAAGTACATTTTAGTTCGGGCCAGGAGGAAGTCTTGTCAGGGCGGATTTGTCTAGGATTGAGGAAAAGTTTTTCAATACAGTTTAAGATAAAATTCTTATAAAGTGTACTTCATTATGGAATAAAAAAGTGTTTATAAAAAATGAAATAGACCAAGTTTTAAAAAATAAAATGAAATGACCAAGTTTTCCAAATGATTTACTTTTTTGACCGATAAGTATTAATTCTTCATATTTCTCGAAGTTCAAACTACTTTTTTTTAGTGTTTACGATATTCGAATCAAAACTAATAGATCTTTCCGACTGAGAATTGATGGACGCTATCATAAAGTTAAAATATCTTCTCATTGGTAATATTAGATGAGCCAATCTGCATGTAAACAATAAACTTCCATTTTCATTATTTTTTTTTAGGATCTCAACAACTTTAAAAAGTTATAATATAAAATTTATTAAAAAGAAAATCACGAAAGAGTTAAAAAAATGCGTGTATTGTAACAAGCCTAATGTGTACTGTATAACTAATAAAAAAGTAAAATTGATTCCTCAAGAACAGGGTTTAGTTTTTTTTCGCGAGGAAATGAGGATTAACTCTCCCCTCGGGGAATGGGCAGGTTTGGGGTCCCCTCAGAGCTCGGCTAAATATATATGTGAATAAAGAGTGGTATCTTGGTTTTCGAAATAACTCGTTTTAACAAAGTTTTCGAAAGCCGATTTAGTATATTATGAAAAATGTATACTATCAAGAGATAAAGTAAAAATAAATAATACGTTTTCATTTACCAACTAAGCTAAGATGCATGTATGTTTTACTGAAACGATAAATGAAGCAAACTGTTTATTCAGACAGTACACGATATTAACAACTTACAACAATTTACTGTTTGGAACAGAAGCCTTAAATATGTCGGTAATAAATTTTGGAATCTATGATTTAGAAACTAAGATTATGAAAGTTTTAAAAATACATAGCAAATAAGCAGGAAAATCAAATATCTAGTCGTTACGTGTGTTGAAGTTGGTTATCAAAATTCGGTTAAAACTTAACTATTTTGGTCTCTACTTTTTTGGTCTACCTAATTGTTCTAATACTACAATGTTCAAAAACGAGATACTACTGTATATAAATATACAACATATTATATTCCGTATAAAACATTAAAACAACTTATCTAGCACGTTGCAACAATCATTCAATAGATTTTTGTTTTGGGCGGGTAATAAAAATAACAAAAAGAACACCAGACAAAAACGTCGTCTTGTTTGTGCTGAATTCAGCATTTTTTCATAAAAAGACTCTGCTGCACATAATAAGCTTTAAAAATATTAGAAAACGGGTTTATTTTCAAAAATAAATAAGAATATTTAAATCTTGATTAAAGATTATTTAAATTTTCAGCATTTTCTCTTCAAACAAAAAAATTCAGCAATGGAAACATAGTTTAAGAAATAACACATTTTTGCATGTATCTTAATTTTTTCAAGGAATTTCAGTAGCCAGAAAAGAACTAACAAAAGTAAAAAAACTAGCATAAGACCAATAGAAAGTTTTTCGAGAAACATTCTCGCATAGATATTATTCATCTAAAATGTTATTTGAGTTGTAAATTGCATAAATTTGTAATTCAAAAAGTTAATACTATTTAAAAACACAAATTTACCTCACCATTATTCAGTAAAATGAAAAGAAAATGATTACATAACAAAAGGGTAGACTAATAACTCTAAAAAAATAGCAAAAAAAGAAACGGAAGTAAGCAAAATTCCTTCTACACTAACAACACGGAAAAAGATAGGGATAAGCGTGATGGATGTATCAATTTGTATTGATTGTCTGAAATGATATGCATGCTAAAAATGCTGAAGTACAATGTTGTGTTTTTTGTATCGATTAACGTCCAGCGATTCATATATGATGCATCAAATGCTGACAAGTCTCTGCAACTCCTTGTGCAATGTTTTCCCAATATTCCACTGTACACAGGCTCAATGGAGTGTTTTCAGTCACCAAGTTGAAATAAAACTTGCTAGCATCTTTTTTTCAGTGAAAATCTGAGCCTCAATGTAATGGTATAGATATTAAAACTACTTAATGATAAAAATTTCATTTTTCCTGAAAAAATGTGGAAAAAAACTTTTCGATTATGCTAAGATAACTTTTGGTATCACATTGGTAAACTTAGATTTTTTTCATGTTAACCCTGCCATCAAATTTTTATGATATTATTTGTGATTCATATATGCATCACTGGTCACAAATGTAATACAAGTCAAGCGATGCATATGTATATCGCTGGTCCAAAAAAGGATATTATTAATATGTGAAATAGACAGTGTTTCTTTAAAAATGAGATATTTGTTGAACATAAAAAGTAGTTTAAAATATTTTTAATGGAAAGTTATTGTCCTTATTAATATACTAGAGAACATGTATCATTTGCTTTGTTAAATCGTTTTACATCTCTTTTTTAACTTGAAGTATTTAAGACTATGCCTCCTTGTTGATGAAATTAGGCCTATGCCTTATTCAGTATCATTTCTTTACCGAAAATTTCAGACGTTTTTTTATAAACTTGGTGTTTGTTCCTACCTAATCCTACATTCACATCTCTATTCTGCTCACTCAATTAATGAACACATACAAAACTATGTTGTTTTTTTGTTCTATATATCAATAAATTTATTATTATTTTATTTTATTCTTATCGCGTTTCTTTCTTGAACAACGCCAACTTCAAAACACCACCAACGCAATAAAAGACATCTTATTGTCCGAAACATATCCTCAACAAATGATCATCATGCCGCAAAGGACCCAGTATCAGGGGCACACATCCTCAAAATTATTGGGGGGGGGGGGCGAAATTTTTTTCTTGCAATTTTCAAAATTAGTGGTCTGGAAATACCACGGGAGACCAAATATTCAAGCAATCCTTTAAAATAGAGTGTATTCAGCGCATACCTAAAGTCCTAAATTTATAAGACTACTTTATATTTTTTTACAAAAGTGGTGAATTTAAATACTATACTTCCCGCGAAAATATCTTAATTAAATTTTCATATCGAATATACACTAGTTTAAAAAAATCCAAAATTGTTGGGGGGGGGGGAGGGGGGTGGAATAGGCTTTTCATTTGAAAATGAGGTAGTCTACATTACAGGAATTGATGAAAGGATATTTGATTCATAGAGAAAACAACTGAAAACAAATAACTAAAGGTTGGGTAGTTTTATATGAGTGAATGTAGTCTGAAGGCAAAGAGTCTACTAGACACCCTGCGATATGAAAAATATGAAAAAATGTAATTGATTCAGGGGCAAGGGTATAAAATGAAGTTTTAATTGTGCAAACACAAATAAAACAATAAATTAAGATTGCATTATTTCATATTTCTCACCATCATTCAAAAATAGTTTAAAAGCTAAATTGACACAAGTTACAAAAAGTAAAATAACTGTTTTTGCCTTTTATAATAACTTTTAAGGAAAAAAAGTCTATCAGAAAAAGTTATAGAGCTTGAACAAAAACTAAAAAATTTTAGAGCATAACTTAAGTTTTTTGAAAACTAATTTGACGCATCCATGGGTACCAATCTATGGGTGGCATGACAGGTTGGTTGAGATGATGGACATAGCACGGAAGCTTCTGGATTCGATTCCTCATCGATACGAATTTGTTCATAGTTTGACATAAGCGGTACGTCAGTGCCTGGTCAATGAAAATACATCCGCTGCTACCTTTTATTCAAAATTGAAAAATTTGCTACATAATTAACATAAGAGAGAAAGGAAACAAAATAAACTAATAAAGCAATTTTCACAATTTTAAAGTGGGGATTATTATTATATAACTCTCACGCATCGTCTGTAAAATATGTTCGATAGGAAAAATGCGATCATCATACATGTTTTATAAACAAGCAGCAACTCTTACTTATAGAAAATTATTGGGGGGGGGGGGGTAAGAAAATCCATACACTATAACTAGGGCAAACAAAAATTGACCTAAAAACTTTTTGAATATTGACTTTTTAGGAAAAAAATTGACTTTATAGTAAAAAAAATTGACTTTATAACTTTTTTTGTCTAGTCTTCAAAGAATATTATATATAGTTATAATAAAGTTATTTTTTTAATTATTTACAAATATTATAATAAAACATGAAATAGTTAATAATGTTATGTGGAAAAAAATTTCTGTCTTTAGCCAGAAGCTTTTTAAGCATTGAAAAAGATCTTTCCACGGCACATGTTGTTGCTTGACAGTTCTGAAGCAGTAGGTACGTACTGGCTGAAATGTTTTCATTTTCCATTTTCAAAACTTTTAAAAAGTCACTATTTTCAAGCCTTTTTTAAAATAATTTTTGATTTTACACTCATTTTAAAGCGTCTATAAAAGCGATATAAAAGTAAAGTGAATAGAATCAAAAATTTGCTTTGCATCCTTGATACTAAAAAACGAATATTCAATATTTTGAATAATTTCTGCCAAATTGTAATAAGTTTGCTTGATTTTTATGAGTTCATAAAGTGACGAATTGTTAACACTTTTTTTTTGGCATTTTGAACCAACACACCATCTTTGCTTTTGAAAGAAGGAACAATTCTTTTGACTTCTGGTAATTTATCAGCGTAATAGGAAGCCGCTTCTCGCCAACTCGCCATCTTGTTATAATTGGGGTTGGAGGGGGAAACCAATCTCTCTAAAGGCAGCTTTTCTATTTTTATTTTTAATTGTTGCAAGTTCCATGTTACCAATGAGCTCATCTATTTCTTTATAGAAAAATTTAACTTTCATTGCACAATTGTGTAAATGTGCGAAGCATTTAATATGAAACAAATTAGAATGCACAATTTTAAATATTCCTCCAGTGGCTAAATTATATTTAGCAGCATGGGTTAAAAACAACAAAAAGTTCTCTTTTTTAACGTTAAACTCCCTTAAAACATCATCAACAACACAAACAATTCTTTTCGAGTCAACATTCTCTTCAAATCGTATACACTTGACAAGCCATGTTTTTTTCTGGAATATCTATTGAACCAATCAGAACATTCACAAAGCTGGCATCGCGAAGAGTGCTTTCATCGAGCATTAAAAAATTTTTTTTTCTTTCAATTTATTTTTTATTTGATTAATCGAGTAGTTCAAATTATACTTGTGCTAGATAAACTTGGTAAACCAAGCTGGTGCCTTTTCGACTTTCTGTGGTTTTCATTAAAATTTTTTTTTTCATGATTGACAATCACGTTGCAAATTTTGCAAGATAAATCTTTAGATTTAGAAATTGTAAATTCATGAGGATACTTTTTGACCAGTATCCCAATTTTAGTTGATTTACTTTTTGCAACTTTCGGCATGCTTTGACGTAATTGATTATATAATTGGGAGCTGTTGTTTAAAACGTATGAGTAAATTCAAAGCTTTAAATCTAAAAATGATAAAACTACAATGTTTAGAAATTAGGCCGATAAAGTTAGAGAATATAAAAAGCAAAATAGTTTTAAATTTTTTTTTCATAAATATGATTTTATGAAAAAAATGAATTTTTAAGAAGAAAAAATTGACTTTATTGACCTAAAAAATTATTTAAAAATTGAAATATATGAACAAACTTGCTAAATAAAAAGATTTGAAAATTTTAAAACATTTTTTTTTCAAATTGACTTTATTCGCCCTAACTATAACACTCAAACTACTTCCCAAGCCTTCTTAAGCCTGAAATTAACTCCCAATTCAACACATACTCTGACAAACACCGCTCACCAACAACCAACCAATCTTCTTTCCCACCGCCTTAACCATGATATACACCTCAATGCCCACATAACTGACACTCTTTTACAGCCCAGTGCGACTATCTATCCCTTCATTTACTTCCACATTCAACATACCACCCTTGGTAGCCGGATAAAAACTGGCAAGCGACACTAACTCCTATTTTAACGAATTAGCTAGTTGCTGCACCTCTTGCCTAACATGTAACTAAGGGTTCTTGGACATTAGGGGCATTCAGACAAAAGGGGCTATTACTTATCATACCCCTAACTGAGACTTCTCGGACATAAGGGGCATTCAGACAATACTTACATCTCTCAGCAAACACGTAAGATGTGAAAGCATAAAGAATAAGGAAGTCTCTACTCTATATTATAGCAAGACATATATATTATTATTCATACAATTTGAATGAAAAATGGAAGCATATTTCATTAATCTTTTCAGGTAAAGTAAACTTATACTTAATTATTTTTTAAAGTTTTAATATTATAACTAAAAAAAAGTTTCATTTTTTTTTTTTGTTTTTTAATTTTTTATTTTAAAAAAATTTTGAAACTTGGAGGTTTTCCCCCTTTTTTTTTTCTTTTTTAAAAAAAATATTTATTATGGTGGTTTTTGTCCAAGGTCTCCCCCCCCCCAACAAAAAATACCTTTTTTTCCCCCCCCCCCAAAAAATTGGTTGGGGGTGGGTTTTTTCAACAAACCTTCTTTTTTTTTTGGGGGGGGGGGGGAAATTCTTTTTTTTTTTTTTTTTTTTTTTGAGAGAGGGGGGGGAGGGGGAGAATTTGGGTTTTTGTGGGGGGGAGGAGAGGGGGGGAGGGGGGGGTTTTTTTTTTGTTTTTTTTTTTTTTTCTTTTCTTTTTGGTAGTTTGGTATGGTTTGTAAGGTGTTTGGTTTGGTTTGGGGGGGGGGTTTGGGTGGGTTTGTTAGGTATGGTTTTTTTTTTTTTTTTTTTTTTAAAATAAAATATAAAAAATTTTTTTATTTTTTTTTTTTTTTTTTTTCTTAAATTTTTACAAAAAAAAAAAAAAAAAAAAAAAAAAAAAAAAAAAAAAAAAAAAAAAAAAAAAAAAAAAAAAATATTTTTTTTTTTTTTTTTTGAGAAATGGGGAGGGGTTGGAGAAAGGTATATAAAAAAAAAAATATTTTTTATCAATCTTGGTGAATCGCTCTTCGCTGTAATCTCCACAATTTTCTGGGAAAAATCTAGATGAGAACTGAGAAAATGAATTTCTAAGGACATTCTTGCACCAAGAGAGCTGAAATTCTCGAGTAATTCCTCGATAATATTCTTGTAATCGCAACTACGATATTTGCCCAAAAAATTCTAACTAGAGACTTAAAAAAAGCTACGTCTTTTTTCATTTATATTCATGCAGCATTCAAAATCTGTATCCTTCATGAATTCTCTCATTTGTGGTCCATCGAAAACACATCCTTTTCTTTTGGCATTACTTAAGCGAAGAAATTTTTTGTTAAAAAAGAAAAAAGTTGACCATTTTCATCCTTGTCTTTGGTAAAATTTTTCATAAGACCTAATTTTATGTGTAAAGGTGGAAGCAAAATATTCTGTGGAGAGACAAGAGATTCAGCCCAAACATTATGTGATTCTGTTTTCATTTGTGTTCTCAATGGCCATTTCCATTAAATATAATGCAAGTCATCAGCTCGACTGTCCCACAAAAAACATGGATATTTTGTATATCCGCTTTGCAGTCCCATGGGAATGGCAACAATCTAAAAATAAAATAAAAATGTTTAAGGATTTCATACTCTAAAATAATATAATTGTTTAGAAATGTAACCTTTAAATCTCCACACATCATCCACTAGTGTTCTCCGTACTTCAATGCAGCCAATAGATCTTTCGTATTCTTAAAATTTTCTTTAATTTCTACTGAATGAGCAATGGGAACTGATCTAAATGTTTTGCCATTATTAATCAAGACTGCTTTAAAACTTTTGAAAGAAGAATTTAGAAAAAGTCTCCAATGTCTAGGATTATATTCAACTCCTAAAGCCTCTATCAATCCCTTGATATCTTTACAAAAAAATTTCTGAATTCTTTTTTCGCTCTCTAACCAAGCAAAGGTGGCTTCAGGTGCTTATAAGTTATTTTGTTTAAGCTGTGAACCCAGTAATTGAAAAGACTCATTGGATAACGCTGTCTCTTGTCAAATCATTGAGCTCAGCTTGTTAAAGGTTTTGGTTCATCTTTATTAATCTAACATATGAATGCCTTCTAAAATATGTTTTCTTTATCTTCTTCCGAACTCGAAATCTAGCAATTTTTAAGAGGCCGCTTAGGTATTGGGACACCGGGCCAATGAGGGACTGGCTTAATTGCCGACGAAACATCAGGATAATTAACAAAGGACTTCTTCTTTTGGTTAATAAAGTTTGTCATGCAAAAATAACAATCTATAATATGGTCCTTTTGCTCTCGCCAAACCATCGGAACACCGAAAGCAAATTCTTCCTTTTTCCCATTGGTCCCTCGCCGCAAGCCTTCAACACATGTTCTACAACAAATATGTGGCGCAAAAGATTTCTCTTGATGGCCAAGTTTAACCCAAAAATAAGCATGATAACATTTTTTTAACAAATTTTGTGATTTTTGAAACTTGATCAGAAAATGTTACCTTACCACCAATATAGCAAAATCGATCTGGATCGTCAATACATTTTAGATTCTATATAAAATAGAAAATAAAAAGTTTTAATAACTGAAAAAAACGATATAAACAAAAATAAAATTGAAGAAATTTTTCCGTAAAAATAACTTTTTGGTATAGACAGAAAAGTTGAGCCAACCAAACTAAATGGGTAGCATTTTCGAATTCAGCAAAAAACTCATAAGGAATTGCATGAGAAAACTCTGAGAGCAAAAATGATGCAGACCGGTGTTATGGATGAATTTAATATAACAACATATTTATTTAAACAAAATCGAGGTTAATGCCTGTAAGGTTTGCATCTTGAAATTAAACACAATAATACAATCTCCTAGACTGCCAAACTGCATCCATTTTGTTTTTAAAGTCATTCAACGTAGTAGAATTCACAACTTCACTGGGCAAAGAATTCCAATCTTTAATAGCTCTTTGTGTTAGATACGTGTTCTGGAAACTTTCAGCCTTAAATTTAAAGAAATGCGATCTAGAAATTCTTTTTGAAAAGCCAGGCAGGACATCTTTTATCATATTTTTCTTTACAATGTTAAAAATCGTAATCATTTCATTTCTCATTATTCTATAATAAAGTGAAGGTAAGTTCAAAACTTTCATTCTTTCAGAATAAGGAAATTTTTCATAGCAGGTGAAATTTTTTTGAACTTTTTCAATTTTCTTGACATTACTCACGGAGCAATCCCCATAAATCACATTTGCGTATTTAAGAATTGGTTTTAAGGTTTAGAACAATTTCACTGTTTGATATTACAAAAGTATTTTTCAACATATGTATCGTTGAGTATGCTTTTTTTACAACTTTTGAAACGTGGAGATTAAAATTCAGCTTTGAATCGATTTATTATCCCCAAGTCATTGTATTCATGAACTTTAGACAAAGTCACCCCACCTTAAAAAAAATTGATCAGAATTAGGTTTTCCAATTTGAAGATTATTCAATAAAAACAAAATTTCAATAAAAATTCAAAGACACTTCGATAAGTTGAAGCTCAAGTGTAAAAAACAATGGTCCTATCACAGAACTCTGTGGTATTCCACTGAATTTGACAACTATTTGATGTTATTCCATTCAGACGGACTACGTGTTTTCTATTAAAAATATAATCTTTGAGCCAAGATAAAAGCTTGTCATCAATTCCAAAAGATTTTAACTTTAGAACAAGCTTATTATGGGGAACCCTATCAAAAGCTTTTTGGAAATCCAAGTAAAGAACGTTAATAGTTTTACTTTCATTCATTGTTAAAGTTACCTCATTTGAAAATTCGATACGGTTGGATATTCTCGACTTTTTAGGGAGAAAGCCATGCTTATGGGGAGATAAGAGATTATTATTCACTATATGATAAAAAAATTTTGTCTTTAATAATGGATTCAAAAATTTTAAACACTACTGAATTCACAGAGATAGGTCTGTATTTGGATAATTGTTTTCTATCACCCTTTTTAAAAACTGGAGTTGTGCTACTTATTTTCCAATCATCAATAAGTTTAGATTCTTCCAAAGATTTATTAAATAAAATTGTCAAGGGTTCTTTCAGAACATTAGCTAGCTTTTTTTAGAAAAAACGGAGAAATTTCATCAAGTCCTATAGATTTTGATGCGTCTAACTTGACAAGCTTATCAAAGACTTCATTCTCTGAAATAATTAATGTTTTAATATTCAATTTTTTCAAATGTTTAATTGGTACTTCACTTTCTACTTTGTAAATCGAAGCGATATATTGTTTGAAAGCTTCGGCTAAAAATTCCTTTTCTATAATATTGCCGCCATGTTCATCAACTATTGTTTGAAGGTCCAGTGGTCTCTTTCTTTTTTTTATTAATATAACTCCAGGTTATTTTGGGTTAACTTTTATCATTTTTAAAAATATCACACTCATACTTAATTCTAAGTTTTCGGGTGAGTTTCCTTATCTGATTTGATATTTTCATGCCTTCTTCCTTATAACTTATTTTACCAAACTTTTTGAAAAGAGAGAACATTTTTAGCTTTTTTTAAAACAACAAAATAGATTTATGGTTCATACACGGTTTAAAGTGACTCTTAGAATGAGATAACGGAACATGAGTATTTATTTGCTTTTTGATAACTTCTTTTAACTTAGAGTAAAAACTCTCCAAACTTGCGCCTGCTAGTTCACCCCAATTAATTTCAACTAGATTGTTTCCTATTAATGAATAATTGGCTGTTTGGTACTTGTACACCAGAACTTTCTTCTTTCTCACATTTTTAATATTTATGTTGTAGCTTATGCAGTAGTGATCGCTCTTATACAAATTTGGTAGTAGTTCTAGATCATAAACAAAGTTTTCATCGTTTGTAATTAATAAATGAAGTAAGTTCTCCTTACCGCTTGAAGAGACTCTTATGTTTCTCTCTATTAGTTGAATCAAAAAGTTTACAAAAATCTGTTCAGAGTTATCATCTTCTACACAACATGTACTGCAATCAATATTTGGATAATTAAAATCACCCATCACTATAAAATTAGCATTTCAAACGTTTCTCACAATATTATATATTTCATAATTATTTCCATTGTGCTTTCATGAATGTCTGAAGAAGGGCTTCTATATATACAACTCAAATACATACTTTATTATGACACATGAACTCTCTATATGTTGTGGTTCATTAGTAGAAATCTGATGAATCGAATGTAAATTGCTTCTAAAATAACAAAGTATACCTCTCTTTCCTCTGAAAGATAAATTACCATCATCATCCAAACTTAAATTATGAAACAAAGAATACCCTTCAATGACATAACTATTTATGGTAAACCTATTCATAGAAGACTTTCTGCAAAAACTCAGCGATAAATATTACGTCATAAGAGTGCAAATGAATCATTAAATTAAGCTCACCCAATTCCTTGAATAGTTGGTTCGCATTTGTGTAAAGAACTTTCAGAGAAATGGTTTTGGATGTATCAATGTAAACTGGATGTTCTCCAGATACACTAAACTTGTTTTGGAAAAAACTTCTTTTTTATACTCATCCCAACAACAGGATCACCTCTGACTACATAGTAAACAGATTTATTACCATCAAGTATACCTTCATCAAATCTATTTCCCCCATTTTTGCTTTTCGCTAGCTTACGAAGTTCTTTTAACTTGTCTCTTTCTTCGGGATTCAAATCATTGGATCCAAAAATGCTTTTGTAGTCAGAAGGAGCGCTTTTAGGAAGAGATAGGGCACTTGAAACTTTATTTTTACTCTCTATACTTTGATTTGCTATTCGTAAAGGCCTTTTGGAATTAACGTTTGGCTCAGAGATTTTTCCAAGTCTTCTTATTTCCTTAATCTTTATATCTTCTAACTTGAGATGCTCGTCAAATAACTCTTTTATATACCCCGTATCATCAATTGTAGTTTGAGTTTTTTCATTGAACTCCTTCACTCCATGAATAACATGATTGAATGAACGTCTTTCTTTATCAGCTGCAAGATTACGTTGATTGAAAAAAGCTTTAAGATTACTCTGTGTGTAATTAGCCTTTTTTACTCAGATTAGAAATTGGACTTTTACTCAGAGAAAAAATTGACTATTGACTTTTTAAAGTTTCATTGAATTGAACAACTATGAACACTTTAGAGAGAGTATTGAAAATTATGTCAAAGAATCCATGACTTTGTAATACAACAACATATAATTAATGATATTTTCTGATTTAAAATTCGATCATTTTCTAGCAGTTTTTTCAGTTTAGAAAAAGATCTTTCTACCTCTAAAGTTAAAACTTGACAATTTTGTAATTTCGGATAAGTACTGGTAGAGATTTGAGAGTTTTCCATATTCATGATTTTATTGATTTATTTTATTTGAATCTATTTTCAAGATAACTTTTAACGCCACATTCGTCTTAAATGAAATAATGTTGAAGAAACAAGTAAAGGCATTTTCGACTGAAAATGTCGCTATGTTGACTTTTTCCGACTAAATCAATGAATCGTGAATATTCTCTGATTATTGTTAGCAAGTTTTGACACAGATTTTCTTTTTTTTAACAATTTCTTGATATTTGGCAATAAAATTCCATCATTAATTTCTTCACTGCTGGAAAATTTTAATGAAAATATTTTGCTGCTTGCAACCAATTTGCCAATTTCGTTACAATTGGAACTGAAGTGTTGCCGATAGGTTTGAAAAGAGAACGTCTTTTTCTATTACTAATTTTGAATGCTTTAATGCCGGTAATCTACAATTTTGCAGGATAACTTAACTTTTAGGGTAAACTTGTGTAAAAGATGTGAAAAACATGCAATGATAAAAAAGTTTCGGAATAAAATTCCATAACTTCTGCAGCGGATATATCGTAAGTAACCGCGTTTGTCAACAAAAAAATTTGTCCTACAAAAACTTCTTCATGTTTAACCTCAGTCAGGCAAACTTTACAGTAAAACCTTTTATTAGATGAAAAAAAGCCCAACTATTGTGGAAGTGTTGATATAAAAAAGAAATCTGGTATGTATCGCTTATAACAATTTTAGGAACATTGAATCAAAAAGTGTTAAGTATACAAATTGACTTTATTGACCTAAACTCAAAAAATTGACTTAAAAATTTGAAATTAGGTCAAAAATTTTTAGACTAGAGTAAAGATCTTAAAGAGTTTTTGCTAAACGGAAATAAAAGTTGACTTTATTGACTTTTTCTCGCCCTGGTAATTAGACCTACCAGAAACACTGCAAGATTTAACTAATTTTTCAGACATTTGATTAATGTCAGAACTTGTTTTTTCAAGATCAGCGAGCTTCAAATCTAACTTGATAGTTGATCTCTCATAACAATTACTCAAATTTTTTTGAGAAGCTTCTATATTATCAAGTTTTTCTCCAAATATAGAGATTGATTCCTTAACCTTAGAAAATTTATCAAAAGTTTCGTTTTTAAACTCTTTAAGGATTGTTTTCATTGGTTTCACATCTTCAATAACACATTTTTTACAATACCAACGCGAACCTTTACTATCAAGAATATTACAAAACTCTGCACTTATATCTTGACAAGAATAGCAATACCATTCAAAACAAGAACTACACATATAATCATTTTTCTACTTTCATTGTACAGACATTACACGTCCAATCTTCAGAAGACTTTTCATTTTTCAAATGTTTACTTTTCATTGAAAATATTGTACACTTATTTATAAACTAAATGATTGTAATACAAACTTTTTTAGTATTATATAATATTTTCTAAAATAAGAAAAAACTTTCTCTATATTTACTGAATTGAAAATCAGGCGAATATTTATACAATTTTTTTTAGGTATTCTCAATTTTCCAAGTATTTTTGTGAATGATAAGATAGATAGACAGTAGTATGAATGATGAAATGGTAAGTTAGACTATAGTATGGGACGTGTGTATATCAATTTCATTTTTTTTTGTTTTGTAACAAAAGTTGACCGCTTGAAGTTCTTTTAATAAGACTCGCTGATTGTGTTGGAATAAATAATCATCACTCTCTGATACCTTAAACCAGTCTTCTCAAAAAGGGTTTCTTCCAACCCCAGGGTTTCCCAAAATGTTTCTATGAGTTACGCGGAAAAAAGTGATTCACATTTAACTTTTTATTTACTTTTTGAAAAATGAATTTTTTGTGTTGATTTTGCTTTTTTAAAGGTTTTGACATCTCGTTTTTATACTTTTTTTTCTTGATGTAAGTAATAACTAAAACATTATTAATTTTTAAACTTTTGAAGTAATTAATTTTTGTTTTTAACAAGTTATTACGAATAATAACACTGGGTTACAAATTTTGACGAATTTTTTGTTTCATTATAAATTTTAGCGTTTTTTACGATGTTTGAGTGCTTATTTTAAAATTGACGTTAATTTTATGTCTTCAAATTTAAAAAAATTACAAAATTTAGTATTATTGCTTACAAAACTAAAAAACCGTGATTCATTTACGTCTCAAGGGCGGATCTAGAAATTAAAGCGCGGGGTAGCATTTTTTAAAATGAACTTTTAATGAATAAGAATCCTCTATGAATTTATACGATTATTTTTCAACAAAACACACCAACAGCATCTTTTGCTGACAGTTTGGAAAAACAACTTCGACTTTTTCCTGCTTTTGCATCAATCAATATGAAGCTACGATCCATGCGAGATGAAAAGATTTTTTGCTAGTGACAAGAGAACCTTACTTTATATTTTTGGACACCAGCCTGAAGAGATTACTTTTCTGGCGAATCACTTTTTGCTACAAGTAGGGAGCAATCTTAGTAGGATTCTGAACATCTTGAAGTTAGCGCATGTGTTCCATCTATACTCATTATATGTGATTTCTTCTTTTCGTTTAACATAGTAACTAATAGGGATAAATGGATATGTTGTTGTGAAACAAAACAAACAATCTTGAAACAT
Source organism: Nectonema munidae (assembly GCA_030549495.1). Taxonomy (NCBI): domain Eukaryota; kingdom Metazoa; phylum Nematomorpha; class Nectonematoida; family Nectonematidae; genus Nectonema; species Nectonema munidae. Next base: position 230,611 of record JAUIRK010000987.1, read on the forward strand.
TTTATAGAGGAATCAGTGAACAGACGCCATTGATCGCCCCGATGCTTAAGACTAAATATTTTAATAAACCGTTATCTTTGCCCAGACTTAATCTATGTGAAAATCTTTTCTGTCATGTTCGGCACTTTAAATTGGTTTCACTTATGGCCAACAAATTTTATTTGTTCACTTTAATGCAAACAACTCAACCCCTGCTATTGTAAGTTTTATATCATTCACTATGTGATAAAGCTCTTTTTAGTGGGGAAAATAAAGGTTTTGTTGTAATCTTATATCTTTTTTTTCCGTTCAAAACCTCATCATGATCAGACATATCAATATCAGATGTCGATTTCTATACTGAACATACAGGAATTCTCAACTCATCGTGGATCCTGGTCTCTAAATTAGACACATTAATATTATTCATATGGGATTTAATATTTTGTAGCACTTAAAATGTATTTTGCTTGCTTTGAGCCAATATATTGCACACAAAAAATTCAGTTTGAAGCTTTTAGTCATTTTCAATCTTATTACGGGAACAAATAAAATTTCTTTATAATCTTTATAGATGGAAAATACAAAAAATATAATGTTTGCTCAAATACCGAATTAAGCAAAAATGGTAAAAATAGCGATGTTACAAAAAAGGAATCCTGCCATCGTATTCAATGGACTCGATTAACGTAATAAAGTGACAAATAAGAGTGAAATATTTTTTTGTTGCTTAGTGTGATTATAATCAATATAATTATAGATCTACTTTTAAGGAAAACTTCAATAGAATTAAATTTTGCATAATTTTAGCGTTTATGGTAATTTGGAAAAAAGGGCCTTATCTCGTATAAGTTTATAGCCTTCTTTTCAATATCATTTGTTTTGTGCTCCATATAGCTTGCATATAGTACGCCATTTACCCTAAATATTTGCCTTTTCAACCGTTGAAGCATTTCAGAATGATAAATTTATTCAATTTTTTTGTTTGTTTAATTGAGAATGCTTTATTATTTGGTTGGAAGCTAATTTTCTTTTTCTTTAATTGCAAACTTCGTTCTAAATATAGGATTTACACAGCCTGGATTCAATTTATTCCACGGGTTTCGCGAATCTAAAGAGTTTGTGAAACATTCTTCTAAACAGATAGAATGAATATATGTTATCTCCTTCATAATATTACTCTTATTTCAATGAATAAAATATAATTTTTTTCTGAATAAAGCCAAGGCAAGCAATGCAGGCATGAATATGAGTTGACGACATCTAAGCGCTCATTTTAAGGGCGAAAATTCAGTTTTTAAATTTAAATTTCACTCGCATTCATAACTATTATGACATTTTAAAATCATTTAGTATGCGCTAATTCATCCTCAACTTAAATAATCCAAACGATTACCACATACGCCAGTGCTTTCTTCAGAAATTAAGGGGAAATTTGTTATCAACATTTAGTGTAAAAATATTAAAAGTTGATAGATAGAACATGATTTTATAATTACTTCCAAATTGTATACTGTTTTATTTTTTAATTAAGGTTTTTCGAAGAGTCTTTCGAAAATAAGCGCATTTTGGACATAGGATGTGGTGTGGGACTTGCTGGATTGACAGCATTGAAATTAAATGCCTCCTTCGTTCACTTCTCCGATTCGTCGTCTATAGCTCTTTCCTACGTTCGTCAAAGTATTGCACTGAATCATATTTCTTTGGACAAGATTAACGTGTTTCAAGCTAACTGGTTCAATATGTCCTCGTTTCTGTTCATTGAAAATTGGGATAATTTCAATGAAATTGATTGGATCTTTCTTTCGGATGTCTTTTACGAAGAAAACCAGGCGATGAACAGCATTTTCAAGTTACTCTACACCGTTTTCTCTTTGCACATATGTAAAGAAGAAGTGAAAATATTAATTTGTTACGAAGACAGAGGACATGTCTACTTCTTCGCTGATTACTTTTCAGAATGGGGACTGCAGATTTGTAGCGTTTACAAAATTGACGACTTTTGCAATGACTTGCATGCACTTCTAGAATCTAATAGTTTGTTCTTCAGCAAAGTAAATCATTTGAAGAGCCATTTCCTAACCAAAGTTAGCGAGAATATTCTTATAATGCAACTAGAATTTAAACCCAAACTGAGAGATGACAATTATTCCAAAAGTAGCACAAATGTCTTCCCCTAGTAGTTTGCAAGATATTTTCACAAATTTGATCTTGAGTATCAATAAAGATGTGAAGTCCCTTTGCCCGCATGCTAAATTTCATTAAAATACCTTCCTATTTGTTGCATAAGATGATTATGTGTTGTGTTTATCAATCATTACGTGTCTCGAACGAAAGTGTTTCTACTCTTAACATAATTCTTGCATTACACAAGTCAACAAAATGAATTTTTTAATCCTCAGAAGCTAATTTTGCTTCTTACGTAATTTTTTTTAAAAATAAATAACGCATCTATTTTATCCAATCAGGTAACCTTTTTGTTAATCAGCCATTTATTTTTAAGCACTATTTTAAAAAAATCAAGAAAAATATTAAATTTATTTTAAGACAAAAATTTAAATTTTAAAGATCAACATTTTCTCTGTTGTCTTATTTGAGATTCATCTCTGCATAACATCGAACAGTGATAAGCAAAATGTTATCCTTTATATCTTTGTTCCATTGTTAAAATATCTTGGTGTAAACGAGGACACTATTCATCAGATACGGCTCCTGGATTGTATCTAAATGAGAATGCAGAATGTGTACTTTTAACGACATTCCATTCTTACATAAGAATCTAAAAAACATTTTACACCATTTTTAAAGTGTTGAGATTTTTTTTTCTCAAAAATTTCATAAAGCCGTTTAAATGATTGCGAAGCTTCCTCTGATTTTAAAACAAATTCGTTGTCTATCAGTAATTTTTTTATTTGACGGACGACCAACAAAGAAACCTTTCAATTCGCTTCACTGATTATAAATTTTGTTTTTAGATACTCGAAGGCTTCCAGATTTGTATGGACCAATTACTCTACAAATTGCTTCATGAGACGTAACGCTTTAAATACAGATGCTTCATTCGTTGCGTGTTGGCCATTCTCATTTAATATAGTGCTAATCTGTTGTTCGAGGGTCGTATAAATATAGAAAAGAGCAAACTTAGTAAATCGCATTTAACCTGCGATTGATGAACTAAATCGCTCACCCGCCTTGTGAAAACTTTTGACATTTATTTTCTTGTTCAGACACAAAGATTAATAATTTTGCCATCGATACTATTTTTGCAAAAAATATTGTCCTCAGATGATTGAATCTCATGTTTTGGAAGGATTGAAATCAGAACTTCAGTATCATTGTGTTGTACTGGTTTTCAGGCAGATTTTAAATTAGGATAAACAATTTTATGTTTGTTTTAACTGGAAATCAGCATGAATGCAGAAATAGCAATCATTTACATGATTTATTTGTTCTCTCCATATCATTGGTATTGCAAATGGCATTGACTTCTTTTTTCCTCTGAACCAGTCTCTTAGTCCATTTGAGCATGCTGAACAGATGATATGGGGTTCTCAAGTTTTATTCTGATCACCAAGAGAACCTAAAAAATCAATTTCTATCCTAATAAGACATCTTTGAGGTAAAGATTTCGCAAACATAAAGTAAATCACGACTATTTTTATATGTTCTACTCTAGACATGATATTACTTGGGAAGATTTTAACCAAAAATTTTTTTTCTAAGAAAAATTTTATTTTATCGAAAAATTGGAATAAAAACATGAATAATGACGTACTTTTTTCTATAATACAATAAATTTAATTTTCTAAAAAACCGCACCTGATCAAAACGAAATCTACACATAAATTCATATGCCTGTCGACTTATCATCGGATGTGTGCATGCTTCAAGTCATAGTAACTAGAAGAGTAAACGTATGTAATGTACTATTAAATGATAGGGTATGTTAAACTAAATTGAGAATAAGATTTGCAAATCCGGTTATAATTCATATTCTTCTAGCGTATACTATATGAAATAGGTAAATGTACATTGGGGGGTTTTTTTCGAGAAGGCACAATTGCACGCTTCTTTTGAACTATGAAGAAAGGAGGCTTGATGCAGGATCGAAGTTAAGATATTGATTTCACGCCCATTAAGAGAAGATTATTTTTATACTAATGGTGTTATATATTACGATCAAAAGTTTAGAAAAAAAGTAATCACAATCTAAAGAATTAACTAACCTGGCTTTTCATGATGATCCTAAAAATCTTGTATTCTCAGTAGGGTTATATTAGAAATGTTCTCTAATTAAATTTTTTCAAATGTAAATTTTGTTTTCTGAACCGTAAAAAATAAAAATATTCCAAAGTTTATATCCCCTATGAATGTCATTCTATTCAAACCAAAACCATAAGTGTCCCCTATTATAAATATTTTCAACTTCAAATTAGTCAAACCTAATAATTTTTCAGGGTATAAAATTTTTATGGATTTCAAAGATATCCTGAATGTCCCTAATTAATTTCCCCCTTATCATTTTTCAAAAGTTAATTTTAACTATGACCCTAAACAGTGTAAAAATCGTAGACATAAAACACTAAAAATTTCTTATTTAAATTTATTTTCTAGGACAATAATAAATTTGCGAAAAAAACTATTTAACTTAATTTCCTTTTAATTAAAATGAATAAAACTAAATTCTGCAATTTTTTTGTTTATAACCAAAATTGTAGTTAGCGTATTTTCTTTGTCCAAAGATTTGACAAAAATAATTTTCCTTTTTTGTCCAATGTTTATAGCAAACGATATAACATTCCAACTATATCGATTAAAACTTAAAACTTATATTTTTGTGTTAATAAACGAATTGCTTTAAAATGTATTGGTAAGGTTTACTTTCCCCTTATTTATACTAACTAATTTATTTAGTAAGGTTTGGTTAAAAATATACTATGATCCAATTTTATCAAATGTAAATTTATTTTTCACGACTATAAATATAAAATATTCCAAGGTATATCCTTTATGAAAGTCAAACTAGCCAGACCTAAATTAAAAAGTGTCCATTAGTATAACTTTTTCAAAAATATTTTACGCGTAGACGCAAGTGGAGGAGCTTTCTCTGAGGATTAGACAATCATCCAGATCAAGTAGAAAGCTTCAGTCCCTGAGTAAGGTCAGAAAGACATTTTGTATCCAACTAATTTCGTACCTAAATTGGTTATTTCGTAGCCAAAAATTTAAAGAAAACTGGGTGCGAAACTACGTTTTGTTGTACGAACTACGTTGTCCTCATTGAAATTGTAGGAGGCGTGGAGAGAGGACATTCCTCACTTTGAAAGAGTTCTCTATTGAAAGTGATGAATGAAGCAATAAAACGAACATTACCTTTTTTTATGAAGCAAGAAGATTGGGGATATTACTTTCGGATATAGACATTCTTCAATTATGCCTTCATTTAAGGAGTACTTAACTAATTATAAAACGTCATTTAGAGATAGGCCTAAAGTTTGAAAAATGGCTAAAATGAAAATATGAAATTATTTTAGATTTGTAAAGGTCAACAATATCATCTAGAATCTAGATGCCCATAAGTTTGAAGGAGCTTTCCAGAAGGCGCAAGACGTGTTAAAGCGGCATCTTTTGTAGTGTCATAACCAGGACGAGTAAAAGTCAATAAAGTCAACTTTTATTTCCGTTTAGCAAAAACTCTTTGAAGAAGATCTTTACTTGTGAACTAATTTTTAAGTCAATCAAAGTCAATTTTTCGAGTTTGGGTCAATAAAGTCAATTTTTATATTTAACACTTTTTGATTCAATGTACCTAATTTTATTCCCAAACTTTTTATCATTGCATGTTTTTCACATCTTTTACACAAGTTTACCTTAAAAATTAAGTTATCCTGCAAAATTGTAGATTACCTGCTTTAAATCATTCAAAATTAGTAATAGAAAAAGACGTTCTTTTTTCAAACCTATCGGCAACACTTCAGTTCCAATTGCAATTAAGTTGACAAATTGGTTGCAAGCAGCAAAATATTTTCATTAAAATCTTCCAGCAGTGAAGAATTAATGATGAAGATGATGGAATTTTATTGTCAAATATCAAGAAATTGTTAAAAAAAGAAAATCTGTGTCAAAACTTGCTAACAATAATTAGAGAATATTCACGATTCATTGATTTAGTCCGAAAAGGTCAACATAGAGACTTTTTCAGTCGAAGATGCTTTTACTTGTTTCTTCAACATTCTTTCATTTAAGACGAATGTGGCGTTAAAAGTTATCTTGAAAATAGATTCAAATAAAATGAAATCAATAAAATCATGAATATGGAAAACTCTCAAATCTCTCGCAGTACTTATCCCAAATTACAAAATGGTCAAGTTTTAACTATAGAAGTAGAAAGATCTTTTTCTAAACTGGAAAAACTGCTAGAAAAGGATCGAATTTTAAATCAGAAAATGTCATTAATTATATGTTGTTGTATTACAAAATCATGGATTCTTTGAAATTATTTTCAATACTTTCTCTAAAGTGTTCATAGTTGTTCAATTCAATGAAAATTTAAAAAGTCAATAAAGTCCATTTTTTCTCTGAGTAAAAGTCAATTTTTTCCATTTTTTTGGGTAAATTTTTCCTCGCCCTGGTCATCACTCGAACTTTCAAAGCCGCTAATGTGACGGATATTAGAAATTTCCGTAAGCGGCTTGAGAAAGAAGTTATTTCTTATTTCCTTTTCCTGTCACATGTCTGAATTGCTCTTGTGTTACAGCGAAAAAATAAATTGGATATTCTTTAGTGCCTTACCAAGATTTGGGCGTGCAGAGAAAAGGACTACTAAAAATACAATCTTGAGTTTAAGCTTCATATCAAGCTAAATTTTAAAAATGGGCATCCAACAATTTGTTTTTCAGTAATATAATCAACAGGTAAACTTTTAATGTCATGTTTCCCGATTAAAACAGCTTTTTTTTACCCTTCATGCTAACCCAACAAGAATAGCTACGCCTCTTTTGATGCCTTAATTCCTTTAGCACTCTCGTTTTTAAGTAGAAAGTATGATAAATCTCATCAACTTTAAATATGCCTGCATGAGAATATTCTGATATTATTTTTAGCCATTCATCACGTATCCAAACTCTGCTCTAAATCAATCTGCACTAATAAAAATTGCATGGAGGTATTGAAAAATATCATCGATAGACCACTCGTCAATATTCGTCTTCTTTATCCATACGTTTTTTGATCTTCTCAGCTTTTTGTCTAAATATTGGCCATTAACAGAAGCATTTCTTTCTCGAACATTAGTAAACCTAACTTTCAAACCTGGCTGGAAAAGAACTTTGCGGCCTTTTGCAGTTCTCGCCCTTTTTCCTATCATATTTTTAGTTTTAGAATGGTAAAGCTTTTATATTTAATCTATTTTTTTAAAATTTCAAACAAAAGTGGCTGCAAGATTTTAAATTTCATTGCAGCATTTTTTGATTCGTTTTAAAAATATAATTCAAAATAATTGTATTAAACTGAGTCATTTCAGTATAACATAACATAATTAACAGATTTATTAAGCGAAAATATAAAAGCTAAGTAAAAATAAAGCATCGTGTGAAAAGAATGAAAATGTGAATTCATCCTGGGTAGTCATATAATAATTGATAGTACAAATGCAAGGACTTCGATTAATGAAAGGTAAAAATCATGTCTTTCCAATAAAAATCAAGGTGGTTTTTGAAGATTTGCAAAGAGGGGGATTCAACAACATGCTTAGTGAGATTATTCCAGTCGTTTATAATTGTATTCGAAAACAGGCCTTTTTTGTACATCTCGTTTTCATTAATTTTGTTCCATGGTTTCTTGAATTTCTCAAAGAAAAAGCAGGTAAAAGAGTAGAGTTTACGTCCATGCATTTGTTGATTATGTTGAATACCGTGATCATATCATTACGTTTGTACCTTGCTTATGTTAAAGATGGCAAAGATCGCATTTATGTAGTCAGTTTACAAGATTGATCTAATGTTTCAAGTCCTTTTATTTTGGTTATAAATCTGCACTTTTTCTAAATTTCCCATATCTTTTGTACGCGTTGGATGGGATACCACGTTACCATATTCAAGGTGTGGTCGTATCAGGGCTTTATATAATGATAGTGCTATTTCAGTCAGTGAAGTGTCTAAAGACTTGAATATATATTGAATACGCCTTTGAAACAGCTTTTCAAACATGAGGCTCAAAACTCAAAGTCATTTTCAATCTGAAGTGATGATTCGCTATTGTTTCTACACAATGCGTGAGGTATCACTGTAGGAGAGCTGATGCTCTATTGTTTTTCGTTATATAATTAGCACCTATAGCAAGCTTCCATTCTGGAAACTTTTCGCCTAGAACCTGACAAATACACATACACTATATCATATTTATACAACGCCTTCATTTACACAAGCCAGTAATTATATTGAAGTCGTGACAAAAACGTATTCTTCGTAATACCGCACAGTCTTCTTCTTCGTCAATCCTTCCAGTTTTCAACTTCTACCCTACTCATTAGTTTAGTGGTTTGATGAAGCCGAGTGTCTGCGAAAATTCACCGTTTTAAATCCTGTGCCCAATAAATTATATTACTTTTTTAATTTTCCTTTAATAATAAGGGCTTAATGAAACTTGATGCATTCGGGATGTTCATCTTCGTAACATCAGTATTCATTGTACAAATTCTGCTCATCACTAGTGGTAGTAAAAGTAGTGTGTTACGATTTTCAGAAACAAAAGAGGAGTGATATGCAACCACGCATCCTTCGTGTTTTTTAAAGGGGGTGCTAAATTAATAAAAAAAATCGTTAAAATAAATTTCATTAATAAAAATTTATTTGAAATCAGTATTAACACTTAAATTGTTTTTGAAATGCTCGAAAAATTTGGTCAATTATTTTGTTAACGAAGGAACAAAATTTGTGGCATGCTTACTTGACTCAGTAATTTCCATTTTTTGATGGTACTAACTGAAAGGTAACGCTTCTATTATTCATTTTACAATATCTAATGTGTTTACTAAAAACTGCACTAATACCAATGAGTATAAGAAAAAGAAAAATGTTCTTTCGCTATAAATACGGAGACACGTCAGAAATTTTTGTGATCCGACATTTGACCGAACTGAGATTTAGCCGAGAGTCCATTTAACCAAAAATGTACATATAATTTGACAATTTTTGTAGACGGTGCTTTACTTTTAGTCAGTTTTTCAAGCTTGTGCTCTATACAAATCTGAAGCGCAATTTTTCTTTGCGCTTTCTATTCTTAACTTTTACAGACGAATTATGTGATATATAATACTTATCACTCTGAGTTGCCAAATGTGTTTTGATATGACATGACTGATTAAAAGTCTACAGCGTAATTTTTTGCTTTTCTTTTATTATTCATAACTTCTATACCCAAATTATGTGATGAATAATTTTATCTACTAGAAGTTACATGACAAATGGTCGATTCGGCCAAATGTCCGCATGGTTAAATTTTTGTTGGCCCAAATATCATCGGCTAAAAGTCCATTGGATAAATATCCATCCGGCCAAATGTTCGGGTACTGAAATTTTACAAAGGAAATTTTTATGTCAGTTCGTTATAATTTATTTCAGAAAAATTATACCGAAAAGAGAAAAAATAAAACTAACAAACGGAATTTTTGCTTATTTTGCTTTTTATAAAATTTTTAATTGAAGTTTCTCTTCTTTTTATATTTTTTAATAAAATTTCTCATAATTTCCAAGCGTGTGATTTATTTAATCTGAAGTTTTTTTAGTTGTAGGTATCATATTTTTTCATTCATAGGGAAAATAATCTTGCATAGCTGGACAGATGGTAAGGGTAGTCACGATTGAGAATCGAACCCAGATCATCTGGACCAAAACCCTACGCTCCTACCTCTAGGCCATCTGCCGACTCTTAAAAAGTTAGAATAACTAATCATTTTTTTCATCAATGCAAATAAGATTAAAAAGTTTTAATTTTTGAAAATATATTAAAAAATAAATTTCCAAAATGTATATTTAACTCTTTAATATATCTTAAAATGAAGCAAAAAAGCTAACTTGTGGGGTATTTTGTTCAGCAGCGTAACTAGCAGGGGGGGGGGGGGAGGGCAGCCCCTATTAGGTAAAAAATGATTTTCACCAAAAAATTCATAGTTGGGTTTTTTTACATGCTATAAAAAATAATAGAAAGAATTTATTTTTTACAAATATTTTCAGAAATTTTTATGTCTTTTGTTCTCTTTTTTTACCATATTTTTTGCGAGTAATACGCTCCAACTTATAACATTTCCTTCGAAACTACATTACTTGAGTCATGAGCCAATAGGAAGCTTGTTAAATTTATAAGAGAATTGTCCAACTGACCCAAAATATTTTGAGGATGAACCATTGACAACAACTTGAATTATGGCCATAATGGTTGTTGGTCCTTGCCAGCTAGGATTGAAATATAATTTTACCCATTTTCCCTTAGAATCGAGACACAGAAAATCCAATATAGTTGGTACGAAAAAAATTGTGCTATAATTCATAAAGTTGCCCGACACTGATTAGTATACTCTCCCAAATCAAATGAACTCTATTGTTTTTATTGTTGGCTGTTTGCTGATAAAAAGTCCGAGTCATACTCCAGGGGTTCCCAACCAGGGGTGCTCGTACCCCCAGGGGGTACGAAATACTCGCTCGTATACCAGCTTTACCTCAGGGGGTACGAAATACTGCATTTAAATATAAGAAGTGTCTAAACTTTAGTTTTTAAGGAAATATAAATATATTAGAATATAGTGAAAAATTAAATGCTTTCAAAGAAAAGTTACATCTCTGTCGTCGACGAGTTAAAAAGGTAATCTTTTGAATTTTCCATCACTCGAAGAAATGACCGATGAAGATGAGTCCCTAATTCCAAGTGTTCGAGAAGAAATTGGTAACCATTTGGAAATAGTATCCAAGTCATTTGCTGGATATTTTGAAGGGGGAAATCTAGAAGCCTCTGAAAAATGGATAATAAATCCATATTCTTTTAATTTAGATTATATGCCGAATGATGAAACATTGAAAGATGATCTTATTGAATTGCGCACAAACTGTGGTTTTGAAATGCAGTTTGAAAGCAAAACTTTGGAACAATATTGGTGCTCGGCAATGGAGATGTTTCCAAGACTTTGTAAAAAAGCACAAAGTATGCTTATTCCTTTTGAGACAACTTACTTGTGCGAGTCCGGATTTAGTACCCTTTAGTCAATAAAGACTAAATCTAGAAATCGCTTGAGTGCACAAGGAGATATGTGAATTGCTATCAGTAGCAAAGTACCACGCTTTGAGAAACTCATATGCAAAAAACAGGAGCAAAATAGTCATTAAATTTGAAGTGTTGTATAAAATTATTAGCTTTTTAAAAGAGAATAAAAAATTGAACTATTTTTTAAAATGGAAGTTGTTTGGATACAGATTGTTTCATTTTTGTTAATATAGTACCTCATAAAAATGATTATGCAAATTTTTGTCTTTTTTTTATTCTTTTAAATAAATTTGTAAATTTTCATTACATAAACTGTAAGGGGTGCAAAAAAAATTAAAAAATTTTTGGGGTACGGAGCGTCAAAAAGGTTGGGAACCACTGGCAGAGTGCAAAATGGCACACTTCAAAAAAGGAATTTAAAAAATTGGCATGTATGAGAAAAGTGCTGTTCATGTCAATACACAAAAGCAATTCCTTATGGCAAAATATTATTTAGACTCAGATAAAACAGTTATCGACAACCTTATCCATGAAGAAAAGAAACAAATCAGATTATGAAGCATTTGCTCAATTGCACGTTGTTCCTTGCAAAACACGGTTTTGCTTTTAGAGGCCACAGGGAATATGCTGGATTTAGGTCCAAATCAGAAAATGAAAAAATTTTATTGAGTTTCTGAAGTTTATAGCGAAATATGATTGAAAAGGATTTATTCTCGCTTGCGCACACTAAAAGGCCGCCTTTTTAAAGTCCAAAACTACAAAACGAATTTATAAGGTGCTTGGCAAACGAATGTACTCAAGAAATAATCACACCGGTGAAAGAAGGAAAATACTATTCAATCATTGTCGATTCCACAATAGACAATTCGCATCATGATCAGTGTTCTCTGCATTTTTCAGCCATTTTGTGAACTAGAATCTGCAGACGCTAAATCATTTTAAAATACGCTTGCCCAAGTTGTTTTCCAAGTTCTCTTTGAATCCTCAAAATATCAGGGGAGAAGATTACGCAGAGCTTCAAACATGTCTGGTCATATGGAATCTAAATGGAATGTTCTTCTATAGCTGTGTATGTTCATTCCTGTGCTCGAAAGTCTTGTTTTCTTAACATCAAGCCTACCAACACTGAAAATCTTTGAAGAACAGGAAAAGCTATTAACTATATTAAAATTAAAAAGATTGGTGAATACGCGCTGGTTTGGTTATATTCAAGCTGTAGGGACTACAATTAACAAATATTTAGAGAGGATAATAAGTGGGGATGTTTGTGACACTGCTTCAAACGTAAATAGAAGCCAGAGGTTTGCTTCTAAGCAAGTTTAGTTCATTTTCATGTAGAAGTTTTTTGAGATTTTACTTAAAAAGCTGTATTCTGTTTCACAATATTTGCCGAAGGAAGAAGCTATTGACTTAAATTCCGTTGACTTCATGACTACAAATGTAATCAAGGAAATTATAGATATTCGTTCTAATGAATATTTTGACCAGAAGCTAAAAATCTTGCCTAGCAATAAGAAATTACAGCAGCGTTTGCAAAAGAAAAGAAAAAAGAAGCGATTTGCTTGACGAAAATGAAGGTGAAGAACCTCACAAGACGAGGATTCAGTATTTCAAGGGGGCGTTTATTTTACTATCTTAGATAGAATCATTGTAAGCTAATGAACGTTTTGTTGATTTACTACACGGTCTAGTGGGAGATTTTTCATGCGTGATACCGGTGCACTTCGACGACGTTTGACACACGCAATAGGGAAAGAATTGATAATCTTGCTAAATTCTATGGTGACATTGAAAATGACGCTATCTTTGATGAGTATTTAATGATTCAAAGATTTTTATATTGAAGTGTTTTTACATAAATCCGAAACGAGTTCTGAGATCGCCCTTTTATGATATCTAATGACTTAGATAAGAGCCTATCCGAACGTGTTTGCTTTATACACATTTTTATTACTAGTCCAGTAAGCTCGGAGCAAGCTGAACGAACACCTTCAGAAGACTCAAACTGATACAGAATTATTTGTGTAGAACCGTAAGTGAAGAGCGGTTGAATGCTCTAGCAATGTTGTACAGAGAGCGAGAACTGGCTGAATAATATTTATATATATGAAACCGACAATGTGTCGTTAACTATGAAAATCTGAATAATGAATTCCATTGAGCACATCAAGCTTTCAATTTTTCTCTTTAAAGTTACTTTGTTCGATAAATAGGTATATGCTTTGAAATGTTCAGTAATTAAAGCAATAATAATGGGCGCGTCATTTCCTATTAAATTAGTGAAAAAATATGAAAAATTTATATCTCTATATTGCTATCATAACATGTGTCGTTTTTTTGTAAATTTGAAGTTGCTGGTTGGTTAGCTTCATATTAAAACACTTTTAGTTGAACTCATCTCAGCTTTAGAGAAGGATTTCTCAATTTTCGTAGTTTTCAAGAATGAGCATTGGGTTTGTTCTTACAGTTAGGCAAAAAAAGTATTACACTCTACAACCAACATTTTCACATGTAAAGAGAAAAAACATTTAAATTGTGTAAAATTATTTAATAAAACACTTCTTTATGCATTTTAAAGTCTGGATCATTATATCTAAAAAACGAAACACGCTACAATTTTGAAAAAAAGAAAAGTCCAAGACTTTGGTTTCGTATATTTTGCCTTTGGAAACTTCTTTAGATATTTTGGTTAATAGAGATATAAGTTTTTCAAAATAATTTTTCTAATTTTAGTTTAGTGGATTTTTGGAAGTTTTGCTATCAATAATTTTAGTTATCTGAGATCTTTGTTTTAGAATTTTGGTAATAAGAATTTTGGTTTTCAGAAATTTTAGTTAAAGGAAATTTTGTTTTCGGGGATTTTGACTAGAAACCATAGAAAGAGCAATATTGTTGCGGCAATGAACATTAGGGAAACGCGAGATATCGACAAACAAAACGAGATTTGGCGACAAAAAATGAGATTTCGCCGACAAATCTAAAGCCTTTTATATTTCGGATTTGGCCCTTTTGGCTCCTTATAAAAAATTATTTTTCTTTATCTCGTGTTTTTATTGACAACTATAAAAAAAAATTTTCAATATTTAATATATTTTGAACAAACTTTATTTGGAAGTTAAAATTTTTTTTCTTTTTGTCAAAATCAAGCTTTTTCATTTTCCTGTTTATGCGGTTTTTCTAAATCTTATCTCATCAAAATTTCCAATAACATAAACTTCCTATATAATTATGACTAAAAATGATATCAATTCAAAATTTCTATGAAAATTATAATTTTCACAATACTACTACGACAAAGCACTTATTTACAAAAATTTTTTTTATAAGTAAATTAACTTTTACATTTTTTTTCTATAAAAAATTACTTTGGTAAATTTAAAATTTTGCATAAAATTTATTTAATTTTTTTTAACTTTTTTCGAAAAGAAATTTAAATATAGGTTTTATAAATTTAAATTTTTCTAAAAAATTAATTTATTATATTTAAAAATTTCAAAAAAATATTTTTAGCGTTAAAATGTAAAAATTTCTTGATTGAGATTTTCCAGTTGTATATATGATTTTTTGAGATTGAGATAATATCTCGGAGATATTTTTAAATTTAATGGTTGAAATTCGAAGTTGAAGAAATTTTTACCACTGGCAAAAAGGCAGGGAGTTAGGGTTAGAATAAGTGGTAAGGATGAGCTTAACCAGTTTGTAAAAATGGAGAACATTTTTATCAACAGAACTTTATTATGCAAATATTATGTATATATTAATTAATTAAATTATTTATATCTTGAATATAATTTGAAGGAAAAACAACGTTAATAGATAAAAGTAATTACCGGTAAATATTTTCAATATCTTTGTATTTATGTAGTGGGAGATAAATTAAGGTGCATAATGAAGAATACACAATCCTTAACTTGATAAATAAAATAAAATCATTCTGTAAAAACGTATGTATACAATAACTTCTTGAAAATAAGGTGCATTTCATGTTAAAAAGATTGATTGAGGATAAAATGGAACGCAAATGTCACACAAAGTATTCTTTACAAAACAAAAATGCAAGATCTTAACAAGATGCAAATAAAATTAAAATCATGGTATCTGGATTGCTTCACTCATCAAAATGGGCTTAAAATCACATATATTTGATGTTTCTAAAGGAATATGTGAGTGTAAAGACGTCATAAAAAGACTTGGAATGTAAAGCAGAGTGGGTTTGATCACAAATGGGCAAGGGCACACCGGTAGTTGTAATCACTGGAATTGATTAAACGTGATCACTCACTTGAGACTTGCATTCAAATTCAGAGTTTTTTATGGATGAAGTTTCAGAGGATTGCAAAGTATGTTTTGTTGAGTTGTTTTCCGTATTATCATTTTCATTTATACGCTTTGAGTTTTTGTGAGGAGTGACATTGGCGTGCTTGGAGTAGAATGGGTTGTTCAGCGAAAGGGAAGATGTCCATGCAGCAAATTGAGGAATGTAATTGAGCAGCGCCATATTTGCCATGTAGTCGAAGGAGTGGTTGTTTTCATTGTTGTAGTCGTGGTTGGTGGGGTATGTGTTGGCGAACAAATTGGAAAAGTTTTTGAAAGAGGAGTCTCCTTGCTTGGAATTGGAGTTGTTTTGAATGAGAGACAGGGCAGCACCAACGGCAGCAGCGGCAGAAGACGACGAAGCAGGAGAGAGTGCGCCGCCCTCCTTCGCGAGTCCGCTTTGCGAGAGCACGGGAGAGCGCAGAAGCAAACACTTCTTCATGTGCTTGTTGAGAGTAGAGAGTAGGCTGAAGGGCATCGAACAGATTTTGCAGTAGTAGATAAATTTGTCGCTGAGTTTTCCGTGTGTTTTCATGTGTCGGTTGAGCTTGGAGCTCTGCGTGCATGCGTACGTGCACAAACTACACTTGTACGGCTTCTCCCCCGTGTGCGAGCGTCTATGTACTGTTAGGTTGCTGCAATTGCGAAAAGTTTTGCCGCAAAACTCGCAAACAGCCAGTTTCCTTCCTTTAACCGTCAACGAGCTACCTTTTTGACTTTGGTGAAACGATTTCAATAGATTTTCTGAAGACGTGGTAACACTTTTGAAGGGTTGTGCTTCATTTTGCAGAGGTGAAGAGGATAACGGTAGGAAATCTTTCATTTCTTCATCCTTCATTTCCTTCTTGATTCCATTGCAAATAGTGTCTTCTTTTTTGCTGTTGTTTGGGGAAGTTGAAGCTGATTTATCTTCTTCTTCTTTGCCCTCTTCTACGCTTTCAACGTTTTCGTTCTGCACTTCCTCCTCAAAGAGTTTTTTCCTCTTCTTCACATCGTCGAACGGCACTTCGTCGTTTTCAGCACTCTCGGTCTCATCATCGCCGTCGCCATTTTCGTCCTCATCTTCATCCTCTTCTTCATCGTCTTCCTCGTCGTCGTGATTTTCGCTGAAGGTGGCGCGCATGAAGGCAGCCTTCTTCTGCGCCTTGTGGATCTTCATGTGTCGCTTCAGCTTGCTGGCCTGGGTGCACGCGTGCTTGCACAAGTGGCATTTGTAAGGCTTCTCGCCAGTGTGCGTGCGTAGGTGCACGATTAAGTTGCTGCGAAAGCGAAAGCACTTTCCGCACTCGTTACACCTCTGCGGCTTTTTGATGCTGCTGTTGCTGTCCAACCTCTGCGAGGAGTACGGAAAAAGGATTTTTGAGCGTGAAAAAGTCAAGTTGTGCTCATTTTTTATGGTGCTTGTTCCACTTTTTTTGTTCACGTACTCTATTCCGTCCAGCATGCTTTTGTTGATGAAGGGCGGTGAAGTTGAGCCCAAGCATTTTTCTAAAGTCAGGCTTCGTGCACAATTCGTTTTCTTGTCCTCCTCACACTCCTCATCCTCATCTAATTCTTCTTTGCACTCGTTCAACCGCGTGATGCTCGTTTCGCAAGAGGAGATGGGAGAAGAGAGGCTGTGCTTTCTCTTGCAGGAGATGCTGTTTGGATTGAAAATGAGAGTGTTGTGAGCGCTTGCAGAATGTTTGATTAGGTCTCCACAATCTGAAGTTTCATAGTTGCATTTTATGCATTGCATGCACTCAAAATCTTGAAAGGTAAAGAAAAACATATTAACGAGACGATTATTACACCCTTTAAAAATAAAGACGAACTCAATTTACGTTACTTGTATCCAACGATGAAAAGCAAAGATGGCAAACCAAGAAGAGAGAGAATCAAAGTCATGTTGTAAAGTTTAGCAAAGTCTTATTCAAAAATTTAATAATAAGGTTGATTTTTTCATTAATTTTTCCAAATTTGTGTCATGTGCTAGAAAATCTAATTAGAAGTTTAGTTAAACTTTTTGCAGAGGAATTATCGTTGTGGTTAATTTATCGAAGTTTGCTTTTTAAAACTGAAGCACACTGACAAGACAGCTCGATTGCAAATTTATTTTCTTATAAAAAAGAAGTTGAATGTTTTATCGTCTGGTCAAAATACTTCCTAAATTTTTCAAAGAGCTAAAATTTCTTGCACACTCTAATTAAATTTCATAATCCATGTCTGGATAAACTCTTCAAAGTCATGAGATTATTTTTATTGAACTTAGTTTCTGTTTTTGTCTAATCCATAACTTTTGAAGTTCAAAATGAGAATAAGAAAATTAAATATAGGAGCAAAAAAAAAGGAAAAAGAAGAAAATTAAATTTAGAGTAAGAAGATTTAATAGACAAAATTTTAGCATGAACTTTATTTAAATATTTTTATCGTATTAACATTTTTGTCACATCTTATTTTTAAATATAGTTGTGACATCTAAAATATTTTATATTGAATTTTGATACTTTGAATTCCACTATTGTCATTTTGAACTTCAAATCAAAAGGTATCATTTTTTTACTCGGGCAGTGGTTTTATCGAAGGAGAGGACGTATTAGAACAAAATATGTTGGTATGGAAAAGACTAAAAGAGTTATATAACCCATTTCAAAAATACTTGAAAAACGTGAATTGAATGAGTTTCTTCCTTCATTGCCTGTCACCCTCTTTGCGTTAGAACTTTTCGTGTTCCGGGCTATTTTATCATGAGTAAATAAACTTTCTCTCTCTCTCTTATGAAAGAATGAAGGCACGGTGGTAAGTTGGAATCTGCTTGAAATATTTTATGATCTCTTAAGATTTCGCATCTTACAGAAAACCAAACTTCTATACATTAGTACAAGAAGCATCTCACTATCTACAATCGAAGAACACTCACTAGATCTACATTCTACATTCTTAATTCACCTGTTAGACAATCGATGAGTTATGATTAAAAATATTCATCAGTCCTACTTTATTTTTTGTACGCCATTTAAAATTACAATCTAAAATATTAGAAAGCTACAATCCATTAAAAATTGATTTTATTTTTTATTTTGCTTTTTATTAGTTAAATTTTATAAATTTATTAAACTAATAACTATTAACAAAGTTGCAAATTAGATCATAAAACAACAACTAATCCTCCATATATTTTAGGTCAAAAGGAAGATTTCTTTAGAAAACTTAAAAATACATTATCGTGAGTGAGCTTTGTTTTACATCCTTCTCACTGCTCATAAAATAGTCGCATTCTTTCCCAATACCATTCTACCTTTTTCCATTTTTTAAATGTATTCCCCATTTTGCCAAATATATCAGATTTATTCAAAACTCACCATAATTATGTACTATAAAATAAGTATATAGACATTACCATTGAGAGTTAAGGATAAGGTATTTAGAAGACTTGAAGATGGCGCGGAAAAGTCTAGAGAGGAGGCGTCAGAATAAAAGCACTGGGTTGATTTGTGTCGAATGTAATTGCATATGTCAGAAAGTAAAAAAGTTTCGCTGCAAACTCCACACGTAAGAATATCATTTTCCACGGAATAGTTAATATTGCATAAATCTATTAAAAGAAAAGTAATTTATTGTTGAATTTGCAAATTTTGTTTTATACAAAGAAAAAATTTTGTTAGAATGGAAAGCAAATGTCAAATAAAAAAACAATGAAGCATACATAAACTTGCTAAGATATGGATGCACTTGCAAATAAGAAAGAAATTCAGAAATCTCATCGAAAAAAAATGGTTGGTTTTATTTATATTGGCTAACAACGTGTGTGTCCTTTAAATGAAATCTTTATATTTTCATCCTAAAGAGTGTAATATTTTTTTATTTAAGAACAAAGTTATATAGCGCAAAAATTTCACTGTGGTTGGACAAGTGTCCTATGTGTGACTTCAGCGTCTGGATTCGCTACAGGAGAATGTTCTTTCAACTCACTGAGAGGCAATGCTTGTTCTCAGTGGTATGCCACATGTTTTGCCATAAAATGCAATACAAAGTTTATAAAATTGCATGCATATATATCCCGTATTGGGGGGAGGGGAAGGAAATGGCAAAGCTACGGGAACATCAAAATATGCAGACGAAAATTTGCCAAGATGTCATATATTTAAAAGTAAGATTTTTTACCCACAAAGTTATTTAACTTATCGATATTGGCATCTGTTTAATTTTGAATATATGTTCTAAATGAAAAGATTTAAATTGTACTAAAATTTGAAGTCACTAAGCGCAAAAATCAAAAAGTTTAAACTCTGCCTGCATTTATACTGAAAAGGAAATTATGAAATGAGACTTTTCTACTAATTGCTGGAATCGAGCTAGAGCTTAAGAATTTTTATTTATGATTTTCATAAACATAAAGTCATGTTGTATATCCTATTGTTAGGACATCCATTTCCAAGTATTTTATCAAATAATCTATTTAATTAACCCCTAGGACACGATCATGTCGAATCGCCATTTCCCAAGCTTATTTAAAACGAAATTTGTTGTTTACTCATTTTCATAGATTTTGTGTTGTCAAAAATAATATTTTTCGTTAGTGAGGAATTATGATTACTCCAACGCATAGATGTTTGGCATATTTTTTGATCAATGTATCCAAAATTTGCAAATTTTTTTGAATTGAACTCAATTTTGAATTTGAAATTATGAAAGCTTGGAATTTTATTTTTCGTCAATCCAAATGTGTTTTTAAATATCAAAAATAAACATGATAATTGTAGATAAAAAACAATGCTCTTATTTCTACTCTTTTACATAGACCAGAATTCGATTTGAATGACACAAAAATAAAACAAAACCTTGCAAATCTCTTTTTCAATAAACTATCTTTTTTGTCGTTCATATTGGATGCGTGGGACTAGATTATATCAACATTACTAATATGATTATTTTTATCCTCACTGAAAAACAAAACAAAATTCGAAACTGTTTCAATTTCCTGTAACTCCGCTCGTTTCAATTTTCATTTGTTTGACAATGCATTATGATTGACATACACACACTACAACTTTTATTATAATTACTGGCCATTATAACACAAAAATATAGAAATATGTATGATTTATTTCAAAAACAACACATGTCTGGCTAAGCCTTCCTGTTTATATCCATCATAAAAAATTCATCTGTATTTTTCATCTTGTTTATTTGTTTCTATAACTCATATTCCGTTTGTTTTTACCTCTATGTCTTGGCCTATTCGTCTTACGCTATAATCCTTCTGTCGAAGTACATGCATCAGCATACCTTCAACTCAAAACAGGTTAACTCATGATGATGATGATTCTGTATTGAAAAATGGATTATTGGTTAAAAATCCTCCAGAATCTTTTCTTGGAAAAATTAAAGAAATGTTATTGTTAATAAAGCAACTATACAAAATATACCAAAAGATATTTTTGAAAACAAGAAAGCTTTTTTTGTTAAGGGGAAATTATCGATTACATTTTATTTTGCACAAATGAAAACGTGAAAATTAAAAGGAAATTATTTTAATGCAAAGTTTTCAAAAGAAGACTTCAATCAATCTTTTGGGTTTCCTTTATTGATGAATACAGACAAAGGTTCACAAACATGTTGGAATTCAAAGTAACAGAAGTTTAGAAACATATATAAAAGACCAATATGGTGTTTCCATTAACTCCTTTTCTTATAATAAGTATCTTGAAATTGGACATTACTTGGTCCCAGGAAAGTCTTAGATATAAAAGGGAACAAAAAAATTAAGAAAGTTAGGAATGACAGAACATATGAATATTTCATGCAAATAGATCTTAATAAATTATGTGCAAAACTAATTTTAAAAATGTCAGGTATGTTCATAAATATAAATATCCTGATCCCAATTCGAGTATTTGTCTAGATGAAATTGTAAGAAAATCTTTCCCACCAAAAGACGTGAAAACTTTCATTAAAGGTAAAAAAGAAAAATATGGTCAAAAAATTTCCATTGTTGCGAAGGATGTTCACTAAATTGATGATGTTTTCTTACAATCTCCAAAACAATGAAATACTTATCAAGGTTTTCTTGAGCCTGTAAACCAAATAATGAAAAAAAATTGAATTCAGGAATGATTCTGTCTGCTGATAGCAGCTAATTTTTAATAAAAATGTTGTTGAGTTTTTGTTAGATAATATCTTGTAATGGAACTTTTTCAAGAAAGAGACTTACTACTTTTATTCATCCTGATTTGATAAAAAGATTTATTGTAAGCAAGTAGCATCACACTTTCGTAGAAAACTTGATGTTATAGAAAAAAATGTGATGATGGAAAAACTGTTCAATTTCCAATATATCATGATAAAAAAGGGAAACAGCCAATTGTTTTTGTAAGTACTGATCATGACCATTATAGTAGAGATTTAGAAAAAGATGAGATTTAAGACAAAGTAAAGTATTACAACAGTTCAATGGGACATGTCGATCGTGTAGATCAAAATCTTAGTTTGTATTCCACTTCTCAGTATTATAGAGATGGAAGATGGAAAAAAAGATTCATTACTAACATAAGATACATTTTGGTACACAACTGCTGGGGTACTTTTGAAAATTAATGTTGAAAAAGAAAGATTTCATTCATCTTCAATGAATCAAAAGGTTTGCACACAAATTTCATAAGAAACCTTAGCATGGACCAAATGGGAATCGTTGTTTCTATTTCCACCTATATATATGCCATCTAAAGTTTCAATGTATGAGCAGAGAAACTGCAAAAAGAAAGCTAATCGAAGAAAAAATCACTGAAACTGCAAAAAGGAAAGCTTGTTAATCTAAATACCACGAAGCACAAAACAATATTAAAAGTGCATGTTCAAACGTTGTAAAAAACATTTTGTTATTTTTTGTATAGAGTGTATTGATAATAAAGTTCTACTGACTTACTTTTAATGTTTCATACATGAATTCGTTAGACTAAGATGCGTAAAAATGCACATACACGTTACACACATGCAAACAAAAAACGCACATGAATACACACACGAGAAAAATTAAAAACATTTTTCACACAAACAACTTCGATTCATGCGAAAAGACATGATTGCGTCTTGTATTTTTGTATCAACTCTGTCATTCTTTCTGTCCTTTTCAAAATAGATAACATTATGACTAGTCAATATTCATGGCAAATATAAGATGACTCCTTCAGCTTCTTCGAAACACAAAACAACTTTTAAAAATGTACACTTATTAGATGTCTCCAATATTTAAAGGTAAATATAATGTACATAAAATATTGAAAATTTCAAGCTTTTTTTATGTCGATGAATCGCGTTTCTTTTGTCGCGAAATCGTGTCTTTCTAAAAAAGATAGGGCGACAGTAAAATATAAGCATTTCCGATGAATAGCAATACGCTGTTTTAAAACCACGCAGCCTTCCATGTAATGCATGTGCTCTCAGCAACTTTTTTATAAATCTCTCTCGCAGTTATAATTCAAATTATCGGATTTAGGATTATGACCAAAATTTTTTTCTAAGATTTAATGTCCTGCTTCAAAAATAAATGAAATTTTTAAAAAAATATATTATTTTTTATAATAAAATAGATAAACAATTTTTTTAATTTTATTTCGATTTGTAAGAAAGAAATTTATTTTCATCAAAAAATGCTTTTAAATTAGGTTTCTTATTTTTAGCTTTTCTTAATTCTCTTTAATGACCGATTTTAAATCAAGTTTAGTCGTCAAAAAAACTCAAAAATTTGGGCGAAAAACATACCTATTACAAATAAAAAACATTCAAGAAACTTTCCAAGAATAGAGGATTTAAAATTTTTTGATCACTACCTACAAAATGGATGTTCTTGGGTATTTTGTAACGTTATTTGATAAAGAAAAACTTAAATAAAAAAGAATTAAAATAATTTCTCAGGAATTATCTGATTTGTGGGCAAAAATGAGTTTTCCTACGCTTAGCGAGCAAGCAATTATTGCTTCAGTAAATAATTTGATAATGAAATATAAAAAACATAAAAAGTGTCCAAAGGATAAATTTAAAAAAAAATCAAACACTGTTTTTGATACCACAAAAAAAGAAAGAAAATGGTGGTGCAAGAGGAAAAATTCCTTTACCAAAGACAACTGAATGAATTTTCAAAAATATGAAATCTCCAACAAGTCAACATCTAACTTAGAAATTAGTGATGAAGAGTTCTTGTTGACAGTTGAGAAAAAAAAAGTTTTCTACAACTTCTTCAAAAAAAGAATCAAAAATAGGCATGAGCCTTTAAAAAATACGAATAAACTTGTTGGCTGCTTCTCAATATGGAATATTCAAAGAAAAGATTAAATTTGGGAAACCACAAAAGCTCAAAATAATGGATATGTTACAAAGAAATAGGAATTTTTGTTTGCATTTCGATGGTAAAAGAATGTAGAATGCTAAGAAAGCTCAAAAGATGGAGAAGAATATGAAGTAGGTTATCTCCAAGGCCTTGAAATTAAAATTATTTTAGAACAAGAGTTCCCATCCTTTATTCAGTCATGTTGTCATGTATTACTTTAAGAAGTTGACAAAAGCTATGCACCCCCAAAAATGGAAATTTTCGCATAAAACGTCATAAAAACAACTTCGCATGCACTAAATTTTACTGACATGAATTATTTGATCTCAAATGACTTCAAATAGAAATAGCAAAGCAAAGTTTACGTAATTTCAAGGAGAAAAGACAATAAGCCCCTGCTTGCTATTTATTCAAACCTAAAAAGTTAACTTTTTGTTTCCCTAACCCTTACACGTACACATGGGTTGACTATTTTCACTCATTATGCGTTTTTTTACGAAAATGAAAAGCTGTTCACCGACCACTTGATACCCAGTTGAACCACTACTTAAGGAGTTTTGGAAAGTTAAAATGGTTCTGCTGAAGGAAACAAAAATATTTTTAATGAAAAGGATGCGTGTTCCGCTATTAAAAGGATCATCTACGATACTAAAGCTGTAAACACAGTCCGGAAATAAGGGAATTGTGTCTAGATTGCAAAAAGAAATAGTAAAAATGTGTCTTGTTAGGCCTCAATTTATTGGGTGCCCACATCACATCCTAGATCACATCCTTTTGGATTTTTACATTAATAAAGAAACTAAAAGTCCTTACTTGAATTATGGGTTTATGGATGAAATAATAAAAATTTATAATAACTCAGAAATTGAGATACCTACACCAAAATATCTTGGGTGGGAGATGATTTTTACATTTTATGTTCTGGATTCAAGCTTTTTAAAAATGGCAAACTGCCAAAAATAAAATCGAAAGTCTTTGCCAGCAATTCAAAGTGCTGATTGGAACTCAAGAGCAATTTTTATTCTCATAGCTTATTTCCTTCTACCCAAAACACAAGTATCAGATATCTTGAATAAAATATATTGTTTTTGGCTCAGTTTTTTATGCTGATTTCAAATATACACACCATTTTTACTCATCACCCTTAGTTTGAGAGATATTTGCAAAAATTGGGCTAATGGAAAATATTATTTGATTTTTTTTTATCTTATTTGCTTTTAAAAAATATAAGGACATTTTATCTTTTCTATTTTATTTTTATAATTTAATTTATTTTTGTTTAAGATTTAATTAATTTATATGTCACATAGCGGTTGCAGAATTTCTCCTGATAGCTTTTGTTATGTTAGTGGGCTATCTACTGACAAAAAACATCGCAAAAACTTTACTTTCTTTTGGAAAAAAGCTTAAGAACTTTATTTTGATTCAAAAGTTGATTCTTTGAAGCCTTGAGCTCCTAAACAAATATGCTTAACAAATATACTCCAACAATATGGAGAGAGCCTAAAGATCACTTAACCATAAGGTTATTTTTGTAATTGTAAAATTGAAGGATTCTCTTTTAAAACTCGTAACTTAATTCAATACCCAGAAGTATCAACAGTTTCAAAGCCAGTCAAGCATGATACAATAGTATGTCCTGTTCCAAATCCACCTTCAAATTATACTTTAGATCAAGGGTTCTCAACCTTTTTTCTACCATGGCCCCCTTTTTGCGCAAATATTATTGTATGGCCCATAAAGTTTTTCATAAATTTTTCTATTTTTTATAGGTCAAAAACGAAAATTCTAACTTTTTCATGAAGTTATTCATTCAAACAACATAACATAAAAGCAAAAAAACTGTAAAATTT
The DNA here is from genome assembly GCA_030549495.1 of Nectonema munidae. Taxonomy (NCBI): domain Eukaryota; kingdom Metazoa; phylum Nematomorpha; class Nectonematoida; family Nectonematidae; genus Nectonema; species Nectonema munidae. Next base: position 256,315 of record JAUIRK010000987.1, read on the forward strand.
CTTCAAAAATTATAGTGCTTCTAAATCATAACTTTTTTTCATAATAATTTAGAATTAGAGTTGCTTTTCAATTGAGTCTTTTTTACTTTATATTAACGGTCTAAACCTATAGTAGATGTGGAAACAAAACTATAAAAAAGTTCATCAAAATAGAATTTTCATATAAAGTTCAAGATATAGTTGCTAAAATAGTTTTTGCATCATATGTATATAATATAGAAAAATGACAAAGCTTTGGGGCATTTTTATAAATAAAAATGAGTCTTTTCGACAATAAGCAAGCATCCATTTATATCAATACGAACTTATACTTATATTTTTCTGTGGCCCCCTTAAAATTTCTTGTGGCCCCTCAGAGGGCCATATGGCCCACGTTGAGAAACCCTGCTTTAGATGACGAACATGTCCACTGATTTTTTTCTGATGATTTTGACAAAGATGAAGATGATCATGGAATCAAGGTATCAAATGGCAGATTACTGCTTGACTCTGAAGCGTGAAAATAAAAAATCACTTTCAAAAGAAAATGAAAAGCTAAAAAGTTTAAACCAAACAATTAATAAATTTATTTAATTCAATAATATCTTTATTTGTTTGTTGTTTTTGGCAAATCAAAGCATATTTTTGTTTAATTCAACCAATTTTTAACATCGTTGAGTTTAATAAAATTGTAGTTTGAACGAATTTTTTAATTTTGATATATCTAAAAATTGGAGGGTGATTGTCAAAAACTAACTACATATATGAAATCAGTATACTGAAATTATATAAAAACAGTTTTTGATTTGTTAGATATCTTCCACTTTTAAAATTTTGTATTTTAGTGTTATAGACGAGCATTAGAAATTTGGCTTCTTTTATTGCATATGATTGGAAAGAAATGTTGTTTTCAGGCCAAAGATACAAGTACGAAACTTATGAAAAACTTTTTAATTGTGTTAAAAAACAAATGTTTTTCTGCTGAAAAATGCTTTAAAAGCCATTGGGTAAAAGAAGAATCTGACCTTGACATACCATGACAATAAAAAACATTTTTCGCAAAGAGCAATAAAACTTATGCAAGATCAAAAGAAAAACAGTAAAAGTAATAAATGTTTAGATTTAAAGTTTGTCGCTAAAAATACTTTTAATTATTGATTACTTAGTTTTTTAATAAAAATATTTTTAGTTTTAATACTAAATTTTTCAAATTTTGACTGATTTTGGCATTCAAAATTCTATTAACTTTTTCCCAAGAGAAAGAAAATTATCTATATATTTATTTTTTATATCAATTAACTCATCCAATTTTAGTGCAGAATAGGTGGAAAAAAATTTCATTACTTTCATCCCTTCCATAGATGGTCTAGTTTATAGATGCTCTGGGTTCGATTTCGGTCCGTGACTATCCTACTAAAAAAAACTTTGCAACTAATTCTAAGCTAGAGAGGCCTTAACATAATATGTGTATTCATCGTATGTAATTGAATGAAAAATTAAATGGTATATACATTTTTAAAGCAACAACTCGGCTATGACTTTCAACGGCACCACTCAAGTGATATGGCGGCGCCTTACAAAAACAATGGAATGGCATAGGGTTGCATTTGATAGTGTTGTTCAAAGTTAGCACACGCGTCATCAAAACCTTGCATTTCTTCAAGTTTTAATGGAAGGACGATTGCCCGTTGCTGAAGCTCAAATGCAACCTCTTAGATTTCAAAGTAAACAAAGTAGCCGTATTTTGGCTAAGGAGAAATGCGCTTTTTAGCATGTCAGCAGGGAGTGAGAGTGGAGGGCGTATTTTCGTTAACTCTGCACACAACTTGGCATGGCCTTGAAGGGAGTTTGAAAAACACACACACCCGCCCTCTCTCCTTCAAGGTGGGCAGACATGCTGAAGAGAGAGCGAGTAGGCTCCTTATAAGCTCACAGCAGTCAAGCGCGAGGCGGCAAATAAGGCTGTTTTCATAGAAGAAGAAGAAGATTGCTAAGCCAAGGATGCCTGCAGCGTCGTTAATGACATGATGATATCGTGGCGTGACGAGTTGTTAGGCAAATAAATGTACACTCGCTCTTCTTGACCAAAGAGATGATGACGACATACGCATAACGGCTATGCATGGCAGGCGCAGTAGAAAATCGAATTTCATTTTAGCATTAACAAATTAGATTTTTTCAGTGCCAAGGCCATGCTAATTGAAATTACGCACAACTTTCGCATTCATTCAGCTTTTACACAGTGAAATAACCATCGATTTGTCTTGCTTCATTCCTTCTCTTTTAATGACGATACATTTGAAATTAAGAAAGGGGTGATGATGCAGGAGGATCTTGAGGGAGAGGTCCTATTATTAGATGGTGGTGGAGACACGATGGTGAGGAATGGTGTTCAGTCATTCGGTGGCAGAGCGATATACTGGTTAATTTGTCAGTCAGGCGCTTCCAAAGTGAGCGGTGAGCCCGCAAGGGAGCATTTTGAAAAGTTATGGTATCAACTATTAAAGCATTTTCTTGATTAAAAGAAAAATCATTTTGCATAATTCATAATAGTACATAATTCATATAAATAACTATAAATTCTGGGTATCGAAAAAAGTTCAGCTTCTCTTTTCACTATATGATCAAAATATTTTTTAGCTTTACAACATGGATTGTTGAAAATGGATTTATTGATGTAAATATGGTAAAGTATGATATCACAATTGGTTTTAGTAATCCAAACGAGCATCGTAAGATAAACACTAAATTTAAGGGACACATGGAAGTCAGCATTTTTTATTATATAACAGACAGCATTTTATAAGTAAGAGGAATTATTGCTTCGAAATAATGCAGTCCAAGGGAGGATTTCTTTGAAATACAGGGCTATAGTGTTTCTTGGGAAAATGTTTTCTGAGAAGGGTGTTGAATAAGAAAGTTTGGGAAAGACTGCTGTAGATAACCAGAGGAAGGGCGGCCATTTTTTGTCTTTTGGTTTGTGGAAGAAAATCATACTCATTTCTTATATATGATGTAATGTAAGTATAAGATGTAAGATAGCGTTGAAAAGCACTCTTAGAGTAACGTATTTTTAAGGATAGAAATCAAATAAAAGTACATTTTATTACCTCAAATGAAAAATTGGTAAATCGCAGCAAGCAAATATATTTATTTCCCGGAGCAAAGTTGTTAAATATTAGCGCAGAATTTCAGCAAAGAAAAAAAGTATAAAGTATGGCAAGATGGATTGCATTTTCCTTAATATGATTCCAATGAATTAACTTCAAATAAGTACTCATGTTCTGAGTAGAAGTGTGCCTTTTACACACTAGTTGAGTCGGTTATAATTCTTGCTATCAATCAATCAATCAATCAATCAATCAATCAGCGCAATTCAGAAATTATAATATTGATTATATTTATTACTTCTTCATTGCTAACATAAAAACAACATTTATTGCATTTTCATACACACAAATAGTGGACTTGATACATCTTTTAAAAAGGTGTTTTGCTAATGCACACAAGTAACTAACTGTACTGGTTGCTACAGTTTGTCTTCTTACTCTTATTTGATTAGAACTTTTGATGAACTGGTGATGTGATGTGGAAGGGGCAAGAAAAGTAACGTTCTATTTTGAGACAACTGTTGAGAAGTAAGTATGTCAAGCACTTTATATCTTAATTGGGTGTGTCTCGAGTGAGATAAGAAGTATGCATAGCTTAGCAAAAAACAGTTCAGAGACAATTAGCCCTCTTCAGTAGTATAAAATGAAATGAAGTTATCATCTTATTGGGTACTTCTTTTGCCAAAGAATAGTAGCTTCCCTTTTATGCTTACGTTGATGCCTAGGAGTTATAAATCTTTCAAAAATTTACCAAACAGCTTTTAAAATTGATCTAAAATATCTAATCTGTAATCGCTTTTCGCAATTTTAAATTTTCGCTTTTTTAATGCTGAAATTTATCAGTCCCCGATGTCTGTTGCTAGCTGTGAATCTTAGGGAAGGTGATATTTCCAGAGAAACTTATATTTTTCATATGTTTATGATTTTGTTTGTTTCCCATTCTTTTTTCAACCTAGTTTTGTATACAACATACATGATCTTCTAATTTGAGATTTCTACATTCAACCTTCAGTAATCATGACGATTTTGTCACTTGCGTTTTTTCCAGAAGTAGAGGTGTTTCCAGATTTAAAATAAAGCAGATATATCAATAATTATCATTAGATTGCACATTTCATTTAAAATTTTAGATTTCCAATTTTTAATAACACTACTTCAATTTTAAATATGCTTTAACTTAATGGAATACTTTAACTGAATTATAAAAAAAAGGAAAACATACACTTATGTTTCACTATAATTTCTCAATTCCTTACTTTCTGTTTATGCCTACACTTTCATCGAAAATGACATTAAAAATTTTAATTTCATTTCAGTTGATATATTTTTTTAATAAAATTTTAAAACTTAAAAAATTCGCAAAAAAAGTAAAAATATATGGTGTTAGAAAGAAATGTTTTTTCCGCGGTGTGAGTTTTCGGTAATATATAAAACTCTTACTCAAAAATCCATCATTATTTAGCCGGATAATCAAGTTCTCGGATTATTGAAGTGTGAGTGATACACAATAATTTATATTATATATACGTAACTTTGAAAAGGTTAGAATATCGGAGGAACAATAAGATAGATTCTGACCAAGTCTGTCTATATAAATCAAAAGCAAATCTTTCATAGTAAAATTCGAAGGTTCTATTTTTGAATTAGTTTGGCAGATTTACAATAATATGAAGCAAAACATCTTTTAAGGATTCCTTGCTCCGAATCCTCACTTTCTTAACCAAAATATTTGCAAAATCTTTTTCACTTCGCCCAAGTTTTTATTATAGTACAATTCAGCACCAAGCCATCTTCTTCATCATCTAACAGTTTGGAAAAAACGTTCTCATCTTAATTGTTTGTTCTTTTAGTGACTATCTGTTCATTTACTCGCTCTAAATCAGCTTTAACTATCAACGCACAGTTGTGGGAAGTCGCGGAAAACAAGACGCATGGAATGAACTTTGAGGGGTTTACCATCTGAGATGTCTTATTTTGGTGGGATTATTTAAAAGTTTGCTTTTTTTATTTCGAGGATCGATTATAAGGGAGCATCGATTAGATGAATCAATGTATGTTCTACACTAATCAACTATTTTTACTTCTATTGGGATGATTATACAAATTAAATAATATTAAAATCATATATTAAATCAATTTTGTTGAAAACTGGCCCATCATTTATTAATTGCTAAAATTTTTTACAAAAGCTAGATCAATTACAAAAAATCGACAATTAAAAGTAAGTATTAAAATAAACTGGAAGTAATAACTTTTACACCAACTTTTGAAATAAGGCTGTTTTAGAAGTGATATTAGATAGCAAAAGTTAACTATGGTCATTAACTTACCAAATGATGATAGGAGCCCAGTTTTCCAATAGTTGATGTTAGTTAGTGTAGGCATAATAGTTTAATCAATCATTGCAAATGGTATTTTATCAGTGTACAGTGCAATATACGGCATTAAAGCGAGATATATAGGCATTAATTTCAACGAAAAGTTTGAAGTACCTTAAACATCCATTGCTTTCTTAATTTTTGCATTCATAAATTTTCATCCTTTCATTTCTTCATCCTCCATTGAAACACTGCTTTTCAACATTATTACAAATAAAAACAAAACCACAATTATAAATTAGATCTTGAAATTGGCAAACGATAAACAGGCAAAAAAATCTCTATCTTTTTTCTCAGAGAGGTTGTAAATAAAGAAAAGAATTATTCTGTTTTATGATTGAATACATAATATAATCATTTTGAGTGTAAATTTTGACAATTTTTAAGATAAATCTGAGGAAAAAAAGACTGAGAACCACTGCGGTTGGTTGTATTTTCGTGACACCTTTCGAAGTATAATACACGAATGATCTTTGCAAAAACGTCCAAGTTCCCTCATTTGTCTGGTTGGATATGTTATTTTTGATGATGGATTTTTCTCAGAATCGTTCACTTTGCTTATACACCACCTCATTGTCACGCTGTGACACAAGCACGCCACCATACTCCTATTTAATTAACGGGGTGATAAATCAGTCACGCTCTTTCATGGACAGAAGACAAAATTCTTATATCTTTTTTGTCTCTCTTTTCTTTAATTTCTAACTAAATTCGTAGTTGATTTACTTTTTCATTACTGACCACCTCGCACAGTATTCAACAGCAAGCAAGACAATATTTTAAAAACATTTTCTTTTACAATTTTCAAGAGGAAACCAATCCCATTCTACGCCTTGTGCTTGTAAATAGGTTAGCGGATTACCGATGTTTAGCATTAATGCTTTTAAATGTGGTTGAAATACTTTTCTCTTCAATTATCATCAAAGATACAGAATGCAATACCAAATAAAAGACCAAACGGCATTCAAAGAGCTATACTTGTCTCATATATGTGTGAGTTTATGTGGCAACAAGAGATAAAAAAAAGGGTTAGATCCTTTTGATTGAATACTTCAACACAAAGTCAGCCTTTGGACTCCTCAATTACGCAAGGTATGATTTGTGTTTTTATTTTACTTTTTCAAAATAAAGATTTTTTAGTGAAGGAAGAGGGGAGGGGTGGGAAACGAAAAAAGACTAATGATATATGCATACACGTGCGAGGATCGGCACATTGCATAGATAGAAGTAAAAAAATTTTTTAAACAAAAGTCGAAGGCTTTGAACAGAGCATGAAGTGTAATACTAAAAAATTGAAACTCCCCAAAACATTTTTTCACCCATATAAAAGCATTATTACATTCGATGAAGCATAAGAGAAGGTAATGGATGACGCATAATGCTGATGTGAAAAAATCATTATTACTAAACAAGTTTCAAAAAGCACGATATACACTCTAAATGTTCTTTTTAGATTGAAGAAATGAAATTTTCCATTTTAAATGAGAAGTATTTATTGCTAGAATATTATTATATTTCAAAAAAGAAGGATGGTGAGTACGAAATTAATTGTTGTTGACAAATACAAGTTTGCCATGGAAAATATGGTAAAGGTTGAGTGGCAAAATTCCCTACCAAATTTATACTTAAAAATAACTGACCGATACAAATAACTAACCATTGAATAGAAAATTATTTTGTTTTATTTTTAGGCATTTTTTTTGTAAATTCGAACCCCCTTTAAGAGGGCAATTTCGATATTTTGTTATGACATCTAAAGGGTAATGACCGAGGAGTCGGGAAAGCAGAAACGTTTATTTTACACATCATCTTAAAAAAAGTAGAAAAAGTTGGAAAGCATGATTTCCAGAGAAGACACAATTGGGTAAGAGGTGAGTGTTTAAAAATTGAAAAGCGTAAACATGAACTTACTGCTCTTTTTAGAACTTTGTGGATTTTCTTGCTTTTTGCGCGTCATGAGCGTTAGACGGAGGAAAGAGGAGAAGGCGATCAGCAGTAGGTTGAGCGAAGTGTAGATGGAATATTAAGGTCAAGATTGATTTTATAAAAGAGAATGTGAAGAGTCCAAAGGAGAAGCGAATTTACTCTTATGAATTGGCAAACCTTGAATAAAATTTAAATATATGCAAATACACAATATTCGTTATTATTGTCGCAGCAGCAGCAGTAGCGAGCAGCGCTCTCTTCTTTTCGCAGCGCTGGAGGAAGATGATGAGCGCGTGTGCGTGCCCGTACTGCAGTAGCAGAGGAGTAGTAGCAGCTCTAATTGTGCACAGTAGCGCGCGCTCACAACGAATACACTCTCTCGAGAACACGCCAGCGCGACAACAACAATCTCTTGCGCAAAACACCTCATCACCACTCCCCTCGCGCGTCCTCGTCTTTCATTGGACGCCGGTAGCAGCGATAGAGAAGCGTGCCCATGATTGTGTTGCACAAGAGAGGCTTCGTCATTAATGCGCCCGCCCGCCTTGCATTTCAGTGCTGCGCGCCCTCACCTCGCGTGGTTGCTGCTAATCCTTTCCTTGTTACGTCACGCAGGCTGCGCCATCCTCCTGCGCCGCGCCGCTTAGGTTGCACGTTGAGTACGCTTGCTTGGTCACTTGTCCGCCTCACCTTCGTCGTTTAGTTAGGCAACGAGGGCGGCGAAGCCCCCGTTCGGAGTGCATCGTCTCTTTATCCTACTGTGCAAGTTACGGCGCACACTTGAGCGAACTGCGAGTGAATGGCACGCATTCACTGCACCTCCTAACTATTTCTTCGTCGCGCGCAGAATGTAGGTGTGCAGTAATGATGCTTGCATTTGCCTCTTGTTGACTACCACCACTCCCAGACATCTTCCTGACTGCTGCTGCTGCTGCTGCCTTAATTCTCTTTGTACTGCGCTGCAAGTATGGCTTCTGCTGCTACACTTGCACCGCGAACAATGCAAGGCAAGGAACTAGCACACGGTGAAATGGTGCTGCACTGCTGCGTCACTGCTATCGCAGTTCACTGTCCTATTACCCCCTCGTAGCATTGCCTTTAGAAAAGTAACGTGCTTGTACTCTCGCGCTCGTGTAGGAAGGAGGTGAGCGACCACCACGCGATAATAACAAGTGTTGTTGCTCTGAGTGAACAATGCTTCTTTCTTCTCCTTCCTGCCAGATACAAACGCTTCTTCTTCAATGGACTGGGATGGATGCGTTTGCAGCAGTCCCTCAAGAGCTGAACTGCTTGTGCAAAGCGTGATCGCTAAAACTCGCGCTTCACGTACTTACTGGCGAAAGGCGTCTTCCTCTTCTATTTTTCTTTGACAAAATCTCTACCATTCCTTTTTTGCTTGCAAACTCCTTTTCGATCAAATCTAGAAATGCCAGCCAACCTTCTTTCCTCTCTACTTTTACATCTTGCAATTGAATAGTTAAAGTATAGAATTACTATTCTAAAAAAGAATAACTATTCTAATAAATTACATGAATCTCTGATGAATTTGTCACTACTCACCAAAAAGTCCTAATTGACTGATGGGTGAAACAAAAAAGGAAAACAGATTGACCAATTGTATTGTTTCAAATGTTTAAAGCTTATTCCTCAATTTTTTTTATATTTAAGTTATCTGTAATGCGAGGGCAATAAGTATTACGTTGCACAAGGGTTAATAATTATATTAGTTAAACCTTTATTCTTTATATATTTTTAGAATGTAGAGTAGGACAAAAATCCAAATAATTCTAAATTTTTGAAATCTTGTTTATTCAAGTTTTCTGTAAAACAAAAACAAAATATAGGTTCACAGAGGAGATCTAATTTGTTGAATTGGAAGGAAATGTGTCGTCTTTGCATCATTTTTACATAGCTGAGAGCATATATCTCAAGCTTTAAAAAGCAAGACGACTATATTAACCTGTATTAAAAAATTTAAATGTATATTTTCATTTACTTATTTATAGATATTTTTTACTCATTGTATACAACTTCATATCAAAGTATATATTTATGAACTTTTTTAGAGTTTTGTTGATTTGGCTAGGGTGGGTGGATGTTTCATTGAATGATGGAATCGACAAGAAATGTGCTTGCATGCCAAATAAGTCTTCCATGCAGAGAGACACATCTCATTAGAAATGCAGATGAGCACAAACTGACCCAATTGAAAGACGTAAGAAGCCTTCTCTTTATAAAGTGGCGCTTACTGCTGTAAATTTTGCTCTTAAAGGAGTTTCGCCTCTAAAAGGTTGGTTGCACGCTTTTAGCTTGTGAAATGGCACAGACTTTTTAGAGAAAAGCCTTTGATTTAACTGAATATATGAGACAACAGATTAATACTACATGTTTGTACATTTGCACTTTTCTGAGAAAGTAGTGTTGTCCTTCCTGTAGAGTTATGACATTTTTGATTGTGTTGAACTTTTAATACTATTTTAATAGCATTTTCCACATTACTTGTCCTATATCCACACTGAAAAGTAGGTTTTGGACAGCTATCAAGTGTGTGCAGTTTTCGCCATAATCAATATAAGAGTTCACTCTGTATTTCTTCTCATTTCTAAACTGAAGCAGGCACGCACTATCGCACAATGCACATCTCTCTTCACTGACACACCTCGTTCCAGGCAAAGGAAGAGGTGGAGGCGAGAAAAGTGAGTGCAGGCGCGCGCAAACACACGCCCAATCCGTGTCCACAAGGGGTTCTCGCCTGTCCAAACCACTACTCCGAATAGACATTTCTTTGCCGATATTGACCTAAAAAGTTATAAAAAAGACTCATTATTCTGAAATAATTGCCGGTAAACAAAGAAATCTCAACAATCACGCCTTTTATGGCAAATATAATAAAACACGCGACTTTAAATTTCGAAAAATGCTTACAAATTTCTATATTTGACAAAAGTATAAAAATTATGAATCACAGACCTGTGTTAAAAAAATTTTTTTCCGCGGTTTAAAGTTTTTCTGCTGATTCTTATGTATTTTGATGCATAGAATTCAAATATAACCTTCGTTTTCATCAATCACCTTCCGTTATCTCACAAAAAGCAATTTTTCGTAAATCTAGAAACCTGAAATTAAATCTATTTAAAATTATGGTGGAAAAATAAAAGAAATAAGGAATTCGATAGTTTTATGAAATCAATAACAATTTTTGATATAATTAACATTTATAAACGCATGTCCAAATAAACAAATTAAATCTCTTGTGTTTTTTAATGGTGAATCTCTTTTCAAGCACCAACAATAATCTGATTGCATGTTCACGTCCAATCTTCCCTCCTATCTTTCTTCCATGCACTTATGTCTTGGTCACTGTCCTCGCTATAATCACCACAATTATGTCGAGTTGCGATCATAGGAAATGAAGTTTTATTGACATTCTTAATTGAAAGTTTTGAATAAGATTTTCTACTATGGCTTCGTATTCATCGTTTTTATGATTTCCTAAAAAATTAAGCGTGAGAAATTTAAATGATTCCTATGTATTCCTTTCAGCTTCTGACATGACTAATCGAAAGTTATCATCTTTCATTAACATTTTTATCTGAGAACCTTGGAAAATTCCTGCACTAAGTATAATTCTAAATTTCTTAAATAGAAATTTTTAGTTCACTTTTTATTTAGTTTCACTGACTTTTGGAAACTTTGTTGCCAAGAAAAGAAATGTCTGACTTTTTTTATTTAATGCTTTAACAAAACTTCTCATTACCCCTTAATTAATGTGAAGTGGAGGAATGAGAATTTCATTGTAATTTATGGCGTCCAGTGGTGTTTCCTTAGTTCCATAGCTCTCTGTTAATTGAACAGAATGTGCAACAGGGACAGATGCCACCTCTTTTTTAATATGTAACAGCACAGCTTTTTAGCTTCTAGTTGATGAGTCAATAAAAAGTCTCGATTTATCTGGCCTGTATGTTAAACCTAAAGATTCCACTAAGCCCTTTACATTCACAAAGCACACTAAAGAAATATTATCACTGGCTGTGAAAAATTTTCTACTATTTCTGTACCAGTAATATGTTGTATTTGGAGCAAGTAGATGATTTTCTGAGAGTCTTGATCCTAATAGCTGAGCAGATTCTTTTGAAAAACCAAAATCTCTTACTAAATCATTCAGTTGATGCTGCTTTAATGGCGTGGGATTCATTAATTCGGAAGAAGAAGGCTCAAACAAAGTAGAGGTATCAATTTCTTCATCTTCTTTACTAATGTTACTAAAAATTTCAACATTTTCTGGGAGTTCTGGAATACTTACCTCAGAACTGTGGGGAATTTGTCGTCTGGCATAAGGGAGATCAGGATAAACTACACAATCCTTGTTTTTTTGTTGACTCGGGATAAGTTGGTAAGACAAAAATAACAATCTGTTGTATCGTCTTTGCCTTTTCGCCCCTGCATTGGAATGCCACATGGAAGAGATTTCGTTTTTCCTTTTCTCCAATATCTTAGTTTTCAAGACATGACTTGCGGCAATAATGAGGAGCAGAACTTTTAACGTGGTGGCCTAATTTCATGCCGAAGTAAGCGTAGTAGCTAGCTTTAACAAACGAAGTGATGCGTAATTGCTGCCCACTCCCAGTCAGCATTACTTGTCCACAAATATAACAAAATATATTAGAATCATTTTTACATTTTCCATTCATTTTACAGTTCTCCGAATAAAAATGAACAGTTTGCAAAGACCAAGCAGCTAGCAGGCGTACAACAGTAGAAATAAAAGATGATTTCTAAAAAAGATAAATAAAGATGAATAAAAGTTAAGCAAAATATTGACTTTTTTTAAAAAAAATAATCATAAAAAAAATTCTGACCTGATAGGTAAAAACTAAGGTCATATTTGGCTTCATAACACCAATTTACATAAGATTCAGGTAAAAATTCCTAGACCGCAAAAATATCGCTGACTTGTGAGTCATAGCAATCTTACTATGGGCATAGAGAGATTATGTGTAAATTCTTTTACAAAGGTGTCAAAAAGACTACTTTCGGAAACACTCGATGGCTTTTAATGCTAACGGAAAGGAAGAGTTGTGTTCTCTTCCTACTGGGAGTTCGGGTGTTTTAAAATTTTAACCACAAACTTTTCGTTGATTACGATTCAAATAAAAGAGAGTTTTCATTAAAAAATGCGACTTACGTTATTTTACTGATAGGGCTCCTGGCACATAATCAGATCTTCTCTCACCGACAACGAATCACACTTACAACCTTTAGATGCAGATATAATTCGCAACTTTAAAGCACTCTCCGAGTAACAACTGCTAAATCAGGTACTCAATCAGTTAGACAAAACTTGTGATTACAATATCACATGCTATTGGGCCTGTCAAAAAATATTAGATCTCTGTAAAATCTTTTGCCGTTTTAATAAACTGCTGCCACCACACTGACCTTGTTCGTGGACTTGATAATATGGTTACAGGATTCAATGGTTAATGTGACGAAGTTGGTGAGTCAATAGATAAATGAATAAAGAAAGGTGGAATTAAACTTGAACATTCTTTGAGACAGTATAGAAGCAGAAAGGCCACAACTACCGAAGATTTATCATTGCAAGAAAAAATAGAAATATACTTTGATCAGATCAAAAAGTAAGTATGTCGTGGTAAGACGAATTAGCTTGTCTAACACATTGTGCCGGTTTTTTATCCTGGTTTTCTTCCTCTGAAGGATTAAAAGATTTTTTACCTACTAGAGTTAATACTAACTCTGGCAACCCGATTCTAGCCTTGTTAGTAATCAAGCTAACACTAAACATTAAGATTGTTTCTCACTTTGGGAGCGTTCGTGTTAGGATTGTATCGTTCACTTAGTTTATTCATATATTTGAAACATACTTATGCAGTAATGACGACTGTTTTAGGTTTTTAGTCGGATGAAAAGTCTAAGTAGACCCTCTACTCAGCATTGCGGGCGGGACTACGATATCCGAAAGGATGGGTGCGAACGTCACAAACAATTATTTATCTTATCTAACAAATAAATTTTATTTCCTTAATACAAATATTTGTTAAAAAAAATAGTGTAACGAAAAATTAAATCTTTCCGCCTAAAATGTGCTATATATTAAAACATTGTCTGGCTCAGATCGTTTCTCTCGATTCACCTCCACGTTCATTAAGACGACAGTTTTTCTAGTCCCGCCTGTAGGGGTATAATGTGCTTAGACTCTATATAAAAAGTTATATGTAAAAGGCAGAGGGAATAAAGACATAACAGCTTAAAAACTTACTGAAATACAGATAAAAATGGTGCTTTTGAATATCAGATGAAAAATTGTTGACATTATTGAAGCATAAAGTTTACAAAGGTAGTCAAAAACATATAACTACTTATTTAAACATGATTTAAAAGAGGCATGCAAAAAAGGGTCGACTATCGTCTTATGATTTTAATGGTCATTGCAAGAAAGGAAAGCAGTATTTTTTTGTTAAATTCCAATTTTTCAAAAATGTCATTTTTTAGACAAACTTGTCATTTTTTGCAAAATTTAAATGTAATGGCAGGTAGAATTTTTGTGTTTGATATGAAATTTGAAAGACAGTCTTTTTACTTCAATTATCCTGAGATTGATACATAAAGCAGCAAGTGATCAAATATTTTTTGCCTAGAGGTTTAAAAAATGTTTCCAATGTTGAGGTCAAGGTCTACGTTTTTTCTTTTTAGAATGGAGATGGGACCAAAAAAGTTTTTGCTAAACTATTTTACTACGAAATATATAATATACATGAATATTTTCAAAAAAAGTAGAGTTCTGGTAAAAAAAACTTCATTGATGACAATCAATAAGAACGTAATATTTCGCCTGGTCACAACTTCTTCAGACAATAATATACAAAGCAGAAATAATATGAGTATAAAATATATAATGAAGTATAAATATGCATAACGGCAGTTCTCTCGCTTTTTACGAGATTGTTAATCCGGGAAACGAAAAAGAAGACAACATATGCCAGAAATAAGACAGTATCAAGAGATAGAAAGTGTAAGAAAGAGAGTGAAACTTGTATTCTCCATACTTGGTTTTTTTGCTTTAAGGTGATCCATACCTAACATTTTTAGCCTTCGAATTATCATCATCATAATACTCAGCATTGAATTTTATGTATAAAGATTTTGATCGAGAATATTATTTACCTTCTTGATTCGCCTTGTTGCACAAGTAATTTACTTACACCACAAATAGGTATATAACACATGACTTGATTGTATTTTTGGAAAAATTTGCTCCTTCTTTGAAATCGATGACATGTTTTAACTCTTTTCGTCTTAAAATCTTCACTACCATACTCAGCATCAGGGTTTGATATTCAAGGGCCTGACATTTATGATTTTAATGAAAAATATTATTTATTAATATACTTTTTGTTTTAAATACCTCCTATTTTACAAGTACCCTCATTTTTAAGAAAATTATAGTAAGGTGTGGTGAGGCGTTTTCATCGAGAAGGCATAATTGGGCCGATTGTATCGAACTATGAAGAAAGTAGGCTTGATGCGGGATCGAACCCAAGACCTTGAGTTATCGAAACCAAGTATCTAACCAACCTTGTTCACTAAATATATATAAAACCTTTATAGTAAATAGATACATAACAAATAAATAGTTTAGGTTTATTTTTGGATAATATATGAAAATATCACCATCGTTCTTAGCTTTGAACTTTAATATGTAATGACCTATCATTTTACACAAAAATAAGTTTTCCAAAAATTTGAAGTGATCATAATTATAACCAAAATTGATAGGAAGTTTTATTATGAAATATACCATTTAACTTCCTGTCTTCAAATATTATATGAACTGATTATTATAAAAGTAAAGCATATTCTGAATTTTTTTACATAACGTTCAAAAGCTAATTTATAGGACATTGACCTCAATATTCTGTAACAAATGTATCATTCTTTTTAGAGATGACACCATCACGTATGGAAAATTTCAGCCTCTTTACTTCTATGACGAAAACGAAGTTTCTTATTATAATGTTGCCTGATGTGGTGGTTATCTTCCGTATTTGTATGTTTCATTAACGAATAAACTTTTTATAATTTTTTAAAATAATAAAAATTGGTTTATTTTTTAATTTGAAATTAAAACGACAGCATATGAGTTCAATTTTGTGAATTCATTTCAATTTTTCATCTCAACTATTACTAGAGATATATTGGAAGTGAATTTCCATATCCGCTGATATAGGAATACAAGTGTGAATACCAAAAATTTTGCTGCCATGTTTAGCAGTGTTAGATCTCTAAAGGAAAATGTATCATTGTGTATTCAAGACCTACAAACCATGTTGCATTGCAGGGTTAGCGTTAAGATAGATATCTTTGAAGAGATCTCATTCTGAGGTTGAAGAACAAACCTGTTACTCCTTCTTCTGAAGTGCAGAATAAAGCTACTTAAAAAACGAGACCATGTTCCCATTTTTGTTTCGCAAACATAAACAAGTGCCTTATTTACCAAATGAAAATTTTGAATGAGTTTTCTTTTAAGAATTAAATTTATTTATGGAGTAGTCATTATGCAGAAAGATATTAAAACGTTTCATTCTGCATGGAAGACAGTATAATTATGTTTCATTTATTTAAGGAATAAATATAGCAACAAATGCAAAGAAATTAAGGATACAAAAATAATGCATCAATTATGCTAAAAAGTGGAACAACAATAAAGATAGGGAGAAGAGTGCATTGCGAATGAAACTAAAACAGTTTAATTTACAAAATATAACAGGCACACACAAAATAAATAATATATTACAAAAAAGTACACACACACACACACACACACATTTCTTCCACAAAACGGAGAATATAATAAACTCTGAGCTATGTTTGTTAAAAAAAGCTATTCGCATAAATAAACGGATAAAAAGTTAAAAGAGATGTACATTACAAAAATATAGGAGCTGATAAAATAAATTCATTAAAATGCACATTTTTTGAAAACTTTGCAAAACAATTTCTGTCACAGTCCAAAACGTTAGTATCTTCTTCAAACTATCACAGACAATTTTGTGTCAAAAACAGATACTTCATGTTTAATCAAGTGTTGATAGCATAGAAGTGTTATTTAGGTTTGATTATTTGATTTTTTATGGTGATAGACGTAACTTGAGCTTGAATGTGAAGGCATCGTATTTTTAGTATTGGGGAGTTGGCTCACACTTTCTAAACAAAATGAAAATGATATAATATAAAAAAATAATTCTAAGACAGATTACAAACGATAAATAAATATATGCACACACAGACACAACTTGTATTAAGAGAGCACTTAATGCAGGCACTACCAACTAGTGCTGTTTCCTCCCGTAACAGGGTGCGCGCGATAACACCTTAAGCTTTGCGTGGGCGTATCTGACTGTGCAACAAGCCCCTGTGGAGTTTGATTTTTCTTTTGCAACAAATTGAAAAGTGGTTCAAAATTAAATGCTTCGTATTAATTAGTAGAGCTATTGCTTGTCATTCCATGGGCTAATAGAAATATATTTGCTTCACGAAAATCCATAAGCTTTCTGCTTTAACCCGCTCTTTTAAATTAGGAAAAAAAGTTAAAGCTTACAAATAGCAACATATTGAAAGAATGAAGGGCGAAATTTTTAAGCTTCGCTCATTTCAAAAAATGATAGCAATTCATCCCTCCTTCCTAACTTGTGCCAAGAAATCGTACTCATTTGCAAATATTTTCAAAATCTCTAAAATCCTTGCTCTTTTAACTTGAACATGACAGATGATAGGGAGCTAATTATTATAAAAGTTTACGTTTTGGCAAGTCTTAGACAAAAAGAAATAGCTGTTTTTAAAATTTGGAACATCACTATTTGAGTCTAGATTAAGAACCTTTTTGTTAATTAAAAAGTTTAGAAACGGCTTGGATGCAGTGGCGGATAAGCGGATTGCTATCAATCCCTTGTTGTGAAACCTTATTTCCAAGAAACCGGAGCAAACGGTTCATAAAATTAAATTTTATAAACGCTCATCAGGATAAGTGATTACATCAATTACTTTTTTGTTCAAATTTCATGCATGATCAAAAATTTTTTGATTTAATTTTTTACAATAAAAGATAATGCTATATTTATACTTTTTTTACATAATATTCAGAAATAAAACAATATAACATTTGAATTTGAATTGTTATATTGAGTGAGTTAAGTAGGGGTGTGAAAACATCAAAAGAATAATGGTCTTTGTGAACGTGTCGTCGCTTGATAAGCGTCCAATGGGCTTAATCAGGATTAATAAGAACCAAACTGGTTGCAAAAGAAACGTCACCCTAATTTAACAGAGGTGGTGGCTAAAGCAAGTATGAGTGTATATACACAAAGGCAAGATTTTATCTCTGCGAAGGCGAATAATAGACATGGTTTTTGACTAAATAAATTTTAATTAGGATAACAAAGTTGTGAGTGTTGAATATTAACTTTGAATTTTCATATTCCATAACTCTTTTTAATCCTGTTATTAACTGACATCGTAAGAATGGGTAGCTTCCCTTATAAGCCAAATGAAAACCTTTTACTTTAAGCTAAACATAAGGATATTCTAACCGTGGTTGAAGAACAATGAATATCCTTTTGCGATTCTTTGTTCTTGAATGCCTACACACGAAACGTTAGGGTATATTCCAGATTTAGACGTCACTCTGCATCTAAAGGCATACGTAAAATTACGCGATATCATCCTCTAAGTAATGAGAGGTGGTAATCCTCAAGACAATCAAAGGTAGTGTAAAAAGTACCGTCATATTGTGTGGAAAAGCATAAAACTAGCTCTAAATATAACCACACTCACCTTCTCATGAAAGCTTCAAGTTCAATTCGCTCCTCACTCAGCAAACACTACTTCACATCAGACTTTAAAATACTTTGGTGGCCTAAGCATTGGCTTTTACAACCAACCTCGTTAGTATGAAAAACTGAATTGCTTAACTTATTGAACTCTTTTATAGGCATAAATCTTTTTTTTGAAACTCAACCAATTCTTCTAAATTTATTTATTTTTTACAAAAATAATTAAAATTCCATTTTTTTTGTTTTATTTCAATATATCATACTTACATCCTAAAACGACCAAAATGGGCCATTTAACCGAACCTCATTTTTAATGTTATAATTCATAAATTTTATTTAAACTAATTTTTTTTATGTTTTTTTCGATATTTTAAACAAAATATATAATTTATTAAAAGATTTTTTAATTCAAAAAAATTTTACATCTGTTTTTCACTCCAATACTTTTTTTTTTATCGCTAATGGCTAATCACTCTTCAAAAGACCTCATTATTTTTGATGATAGTTGCGATGAAAGTACTATAAGTGAAAATTCTTTATCTAATTCAAGTTTTAATATTACTTCAAGTGATTATGAAGTTGGTAACAAAAATCGTAAAAAAGTTTGCTTGAATTTTGACCAACAAAAAGATTTTATTTCAGGAGATAAAACACGTTGGATAAAAAAATCTTTTTCTAAAAAAAACGCAAAATCTAAATTTCATAAAAAAAAAGTTGGCCCATCAAAGTTTCTACTTGCGAGAGTTGATGATGAGATGCATGTTTTCAAAGAGCTGATGAGTGATGTAATATTTGAAAAGATAATAAAGTATCCCATTTTAGAAGCCAAAAGAAAAGAAGGTAAAATTTTTGATCTGACACTTGATGAAATTTATGCATTTGTTGGCTTGTGTTTTGAAAGGCAGAAGATGAACGGCTTCGGAATTTTTGGAGTGAGAATTATGGCAGAGAACTTTTCAACAAAACAAAGAGGCGAAATAAATTTAAACAATAATAAAATATCTTAGGTTTGAAGATAGAAATTCTAGAGAAAGAAAAGACAAGTTTTGTCTAATTAGAGAAGTATGGGGAAACTTTATTCAAAACTGCATGAAGTGTTATGTTCCAAAAAGATTCTCTACCACTGATCAGCAATTCTTATCTTGCAAATAAAGATGCAAATTTACTCAACACATGCCTGCTAAACTCATTAAATTTGGAATAAAGTTTTGACTTTTATCGGATTCTAAAAATGGTTATGTAATAAATGGTTTTCCATACACTGGCAAAGAAGATAATAGATCTAAGTCTTTGGGAGAACATGTTGTCATGAAATCTATGACACCTTTCTTGAACATGGGATAAACATAACAACAGACAACTTTTTTACTAGTTTCCTCTTGCTTTAGAGCTGAAAAAATTAAAAACATCTCTTCTTGGTACAATAAGATCTCATAGAAGAGAAATACGAGAAGAATTGGTTGAAAAAGCTAAATCTTTAAACTTATAAGAGTCTGCAACAATTTATAGGGAGCACGCAATTCTACATGTTTATAAAGCAAAGAAAAAAGTTATTTATCTCTCATCTTTACATAATGATTTTACTTTGAAAGAAGAAAACAACCAAAAAGAAAATCACATGTTATATCAGATTACAATTTTACCAAAGGAAGAGTGGATGCAAGTGATCAAATGATGTTTTATACAACAGGAAAGAAACTTACAAGATTCAGAAACGCTGTCCTTGTCACAAAGGAAACGTTGTTTTCTCAGCAAAAAAATAAAACCAAAACTAAATGTAGCAAGGGTGTGAATTTAGTATGTGGAACTTGTTCTAAAATGTTCTAAATAAAAGTTATATTTTTATTTTTTTTAGTTTATAATATTTTTAATTTTTATATAAATTAGTTTCAGTGAACGTAAGTATGAAAGGAAAACAATGGTAACAGAGTATTTATTTATAACGAATGGATTGAGCAAAAAATAATTTGCAAATAAAAATAAGTAACGGATATTACATAATAGTAGCACTGCTATTAATAAATTAGTAGCAGTACAAATGGTACTGCTACAATTCAAAAAATTTATTAAAAAATTTAATTAACGTTAAAATTTTTTTTTAGCGTTACCTTATTCATCATAGACAACAATATCATCCAATTGTTCAATTAATTCAAGCTCTTCTGGATTAACTTTTGCTTCTCGATTTACCCAGGCTTTACAGAATCGCTCGCCATAAACATCATGCTTTGCAATATGCCAATTTCTGTAATCATTAGAAAAGCCAGAAGATGCAATGCTGTTAGAAATGTTTGTCAGAGTCATCGCTTGCCACGCATCTCGAAGCCACGATTCCACTATTGATGTTTCTGGACGCTTTGGATTTCCATTTCTTGTATACTGAACAGCATCAGAGTTCTTCCAAGCATTAATTGTGCATGCTACTCGATCTTTAAGTTCACGAAAAACCCCAATATCACCAGCTTGGAGGTATGCTGTACAACCACCAGGAAATACAATGAGCTCAATATTTCTTTTTCTACAATGCTCGTTGATGAGTTTTGAGATATGAGCACGACAACTATCCCACATAATACATTTTCCGGTTCGAATATCCACAATAGGAAATACTGCATCAATCCATTTAATCAACATTTGTGAATTAACCCCTGCTTTTTCTTGCATTGCTGATAGAAGAGGTCCAGTAAGCCGCCTGATATTGTAACTCTGTTTCCCTTTATGAATCAGACAAAGCAACTAATTCTTAATAGATTTTGAACCAGTAAAAAACCAACCTGTTTTACACACAACAATACTTTTTAATCATTCTTTCCAATGAATGCGTGAATGATATGGGTGTGAGTCTCTTGGAAAGTTTGTGTAGATTAATTTGAAGTCTACGACTTTTGACGGGTGCTAAATTCACATAGAATTAGTGTTATAAAAAGATTGTTCGCACAAATATGAGTTAGTATTTGAAATGAATCCATGAGATTTCGTCGTAAAACCAAAATGAGATTTCGTGAAAACTATAAAACAATATTTTATGAATACTAAATATATTTTGAATGAATACAAATCTTACATACTCGACACAATCTTGTCTTCCCGGTTAATATAATGATATAATCGCCTGCTGCATCGCCGTGAAATGCTTGGTTGAGTTCGGACATGATAGCAAAATAACAGGCAGAAGTATTGCCAAAAGTTACGTAATTCCCTGATAATTTTTATCTAAAAGAACGCACAAAATAATGGCCTTCCTTCATCAAAATATAATCACATTTTATAGAGAGGTAAATTGAGAGATATAAGCCGAAAACAAAATCACGTGTACTGAATCTCTCTTCAACCAAGCCTTTAAATGATTACTATTTCTTTTTCTGTTAATTCAAAAAGAAAAAAAGTTTTTAAAAAGTAAAAGATTTAATTTATAAAATGTTGTTCTTAAAAAATGTAACTGAAAGAGGAAAAATTAAAGTTCAAGAAAGGGATTGTAAAATCACAGAATTGTCCTGGAATATAAATCAACGAATATATTGCGAAGAAAGTTTACCGTGAAACATCCGAATAATGGCCTCACAAACAAAGAGATATTGAGCCTAAAATAGTGCAAGAGTTTAGAAGTGAATTGCATGGTCGATAAAATATCCGAATTGTTGCTTACAGAAGTTTGTATGAGCATGGCTCTTTGATCTCTCATGGATTTGACGATGTCCAAGGGATATATAGCTTCATTTGCTTCCATCAAGCACATGGCTGTTTCCATCAAGATCAAAACGCCCGTACGTCCAATTCCAGCACTAGTTATTTCGAAAACGCAAAATAGGAATGTAAAGTTAAAAAAGCTACGTTTTTTGATCGTCATAATTGCTTTTCAAAAATAACGATGCAAGATATGGAATGAGAACTAGTGAAATCCCTTATATTTTCGAAGCTTCATTTCCGCATTAAGATCGGATAAATAGCAAAACTTCCCTAAATGTGCCGTATAATCAGATATGGTGGGTGGAATGAAGTGCAAATGCTTCTTGATTGTCATAAAATCTTATTTTTAAGGGCGAGAATTACGTTTTCCAAATACAGAAATAGATCGTTTTGAAATAAAGAACATCACATGTTCAAATAATCACAATATACAATAGGTTTGCAGATAAAGTTATAAATAATTAAATGCCCCTCGGTACGTTACGTTTCGAAATTAGCGTTTTTTTTTGTTAAAAAAAATATGATTCGAAAATACGTTCGAAAACTAATTAGTGTAAACCGATGTTTTCTCTCTTTTTCTCGCTCATTATTCGGACATAAACAGTGCATCAAATCAAACTAATTTCTTTTAAACATGCGTGTACAGTTTGTTAGTTCGACAGGCAAAATATAAAATTTTATTTTTCATAATACATTTTTAAGATTGACTGTACAAGAGAACTTGCTCATGAAGAGAGTGGATTATTTTCCATATGTTTGTCGATGAATCTTAGTTTATACATAAAGATAATTCATTGACGAAGCACTAGTTTCTTTAATTTTTCTATCTCGTTGATATAGTAAGGTATTCATTTTTTATATTAAACCGAACTATTAAATAATATTTTAGTTTGCCAAGTATTGGTATAAACGAGGCCTGATTGTATAATGTATATTCAAGTCAAAAGCAAAATAAATAAAATTTAAAAACCTGCAATGTATTGTGACAGGCTCAACCATTCCCGCTCTAAGGTCTCTTACTCTTTGTGTAAACGCAATAAAATCTGTAGAATTCACAGGGACTCCGTGATCAGGCCAAGATACGTACATCAAATGTAGAATGTGACGCTTTTCTCCAACCTTAAACAAAATATAAATGCTTACTTTTAATGCTACAAGAGGAAAAAAAGAAAATTTGATATGTATTATATATGGCAAGTTTTAAAGCTTTTATCATTTTGATGCTTTATTTCATAAAGAGAAAATGATTAAGTAATAAATATAAACCCGAAATATCTTATACGCATTGTTATTATGATAGGAAGTAATTATACTTACTTGGTCGAGAATATCAATATTTCCTGGCTATTTTAAAAATCGAGAAACACTTTGGATATTAAATATTGGTATTAGAGTTGACATTCCTTTCATGAAGTTATAAATCTCCTACCATCTATGTTAGGGATTCTAAAGAGGAGGTATGCCTCGGGCGTATACAAAACAAATACTCGGATTATACGACTTGATTTTCCACTTTTAACCCTCAAATTTAATATTTACATGTCCAAAATTTTGGCCATTAAATATGGAAGCTGGATGATTCCTTAGTTGGCTCTCGCTTTGTCTCCTTGATAGAACAAATTGGCACCGAAATACACCAGCACAAAATTGCAATTTAGAAATGAGAAATTTGCGCTTATCGATGGTCAGGGAAAAAAGACGAAAGTAAAGAGAGTATTCACATTACGACACCTATTGGTGTGTTTAAGTTGAGAAGAGTTCGATATGATAAGAAAACAACACTTCAATCATATGGGTTCGTTGCTTTCAAAATTATCACAGAAAAAAAACTCAAAAGACTATTTTATGCAACATGTACAATGTACATGGTTGATAATGAATAATACTGATTACGAATAAAAATATTTTAATAAAGTGTTTTTATCATTGAAATTGTCTTTATTATTCCATACGCCTCCTCATTAAGGAACGTTTTAGCAAAATATTTCTTAAAGAGGGGTTTCACTGTACTTTCTTTTGTAAATTAGCTCTGAAAATTTTAGTTGACGTAAAACTCCCACTCCGTCCTGCGAGGGTAGCCCAAATTGTGAGTGAAATTAAAGAGTTCTGCAAATTCAATAAGTGAAGAATGACTTGAAAGTTCAAATTAAAAAGGTTGGGGTTACTTTTCTGATATTGATGACATAGCATGAAATCGCTTTGTATACAAAGCACTTTTCGCTTTATATATCTAAATTTGAGTGCGAATTCAAGAAACGATCATTGCATTGAAGTTCAAGAAAGAAAACTAGGGATGGTCTGAATGGAGTTTGTGAGCGAATCACAAAGTTTGACAATGAGGCCACTGAATATTTTGGTTCCCTCTAAATACTGAATCGATACTTTGATTGAAGAAAAAACACTAAATGTCTTATAGGATTAGTAAAAGTCGATCTTATGGAGGGAGACATTATAAAACTCGCACATTTAATAAAATACTGGCCAAATGAAAAATGTATTTTACAAAAACAAAGTTATTATATGCTGCAATGATAAAAGACAGACATAAATATACACACACAGTTAAATAGGTGAAGTTATTTGTATTTTTTGTCATTTCTGATTTTAAAAGTGATATGCCTATCATTTTATTTCATGAACTCTTTCTAGCTATCCATATCTAAAATAATAATTAAAGCTCGTGATAATTGATATAATGATGATAAATAATTCAATGGTGACGTAAAGGGGTGGCAGACAATCCACTCGGGGTCTTGAAATCAAGGATTTAAAACCCGTGCTTTATAAGTTTATCCCAGATAATTCATATATGAATTATGCTTTTGTTGTTCTACTATCTCTTTATCTTGCATCTTACCTAGGAAAGTCTAACGCGCTATTTTTCCTTGTTGATTCCCGGAAAATTAATAATTTATATAATTCTTGTCCTTAGAAATAATCTTCAAATTTCTCGCGGAAAGAATTATTAAAATTTTAACGAACCAAAAATAAAACAGGTAGCAATTTGTTTTACTTATTTCAAAATCCTCCACACTATCATTTTCCCTCCACAGTTGCACTATGTATAAAGAAAACAGGGTGTAATTTGTAATGACCCATCAAACAGTCTATAAGTATGGTAGAAATCTGGCTTGTTAATCTTCAGTGCATAAAAGCAACTTTTGTGGATTATGAAAGGGTGTTCTACAGCAATGGAGGATTATTTAACAAAATAAGAAATCACTTAGTTAGACAATGAACCCTGCGAATGGAGAAATTTTGAAAGGAGGACACGCCAATCTTAATATTATAAAAGCCATTTAAAAACAAACAAAAACACCTGTTTCCCGTGTTAAAGCAAAGTAGGTGTTTCAAATGGAGCCCACTAGATGGATGTTTGGGACAGTAGAAACACCATAGATAATACTGAAATATATCAAGTACATATAAAGAGATGGAAAAGGACAAAACAAACATTCTAAACCCTTTCTAAATGAACATTTATGCCAAATAACCAGATTAGAGACCGAAAAGTTTAAAATAAGGCTTAGGGCATAGAAATTTCTAAATTAAAGATGAAGTATTTGATTTATTGGAAAAAAACTTAATTTCAATTTTATGAAGACGCGCTATTGCGTAAATAATTTACAAAAATATTTTCAATAGTGAGGTTTTGTAGAGTGAATTTTTTTGCAGTTTGACAAGTAAAGAAAAGAGAAAAAATATAAGAGGAAGAAGAAGAAATATTACGAGAGTGTTTGTAAGGAGAATGTGGTTTTGAATGTAAAATCCGAAATCCTCACTACTGTTCAAAGTAACGATGTATGTGGGAGACAGCTCTAAACTCTGTCCTATACTTTCAGGCCAATATCTACTACATTTAGCTCTTCCTTGCTCTTCAAGAGGAGTCAGCATAACAAGTAAAGAAGACTCTTGTTCCCAAACCATCTAATAAGAGAGATAAAAAGTTACTTGTATCATTTAAAGAGATGCTAAAGTGAACTTACTTGCCAAAAATGGACGATTGTTTGAGGTATTGGCCCTTGACAAGCAATGTAAATATTAACGATGCCAGTTGAAGCAATTTCCATCTATCAAAAGGAAGCGTGTTAGAAAAATACAAAACATTCTTTCCAATAGTTATCACAATCAAGGATAACATGGTTAAAACGCTTATTTTTGAGAAGTATTTTAAATAATTTCATATTTACAAAAAAGACCCTTACTGTTCACAAGTTTTTTATAAAGCATATACTTTCATGAAAAAATATGAAATTAAAAGTGTAAAAATAGGTATATTTATTAAAACTGGAAACATTTGGAAAATCTGTACGACACCAATTACTTAAAAATCGTATCTTAGCCGAACAGATTCTAAAGTCTGATTTATTATTAATTTATAGTACAGTTACATCCTTAATTGGAAGAGTTATTCATCGAATAGTGCACATTTAATTTGAAGACATCGCTATTTTATTTTAAACATTGATAAGCTTGGTTTACACCCTCTTTTTATAAGCAGATGTCAAGCCTTAATATCGATCTCTAGCTAAATTTTGTAAATTGTAAACATTGCCTTCATTTCTCCCTTTCCCAAAAAATAAGACTCATTTTGAGTTAATTTAATTATTTGTAATAAAATAAAATTTTATAATCTAATTATAATTTATAAAAATATAAAATTATTAAATAAAAAATAGTGATAAGCAAACACTTAAGCAACTTGAGGCCTGATCCAGAAAATGGAGGTGCTTATATAGAGGAATGAATCACATTATAAGCATACTTTTTAAAATAAAAAATATGAGAGAGGTTTTCTCATCATTACTAAGAACAAATAAGTGATAGAAAACATAAAACGCTAACGAAAAGATACGATAAACACAGGTTATAAAAAATTGGAATCTTTTTTATAAACATAATTAAAAAGATAAGAATGGTGAATTTGAAAAAGTTTTCATTATTAAAAAATAATGTCATTATATTTATGATCTATTAATGAGAAAGTCTTATCAATACAAAGGAGTAAAGAATAACGTTTACTTTAAAGTATAGTCTTTACATTCCTTATCAAAAATCTCAATCATTTTGCCGACTTTTTTCATATTACGGTAAAAAATATCTATTTTTTTAATTTTTAATATAAAATTATTATTATTATTCCTCTAAGTACAAAACTTTGCACAAAAAAAGTTAACTTAAAATAAATTATTTTAGGAGAATAAAATTTGTCTTGAGTTAGAAAATTAAATTCTATTAATTTTGAAAAAAACTTCGCCGCACAATATCAATTTCTCATGGCACGCCGGATGTGTGATATAGGGTGTAAAAATACTTTAACGTAATTTGCGTTGATGTAATCGCTTTGAGCATTCTCATTGCCTGCATCAATTTTTAATTTAACCCTTGTTTGGTCGTCTAAAAAGAAGAATGTGGTGTAAAAAAGATTATAAAAGTAAAGGAAGAAGTCACATGGCGAAATATCTTGATAGCGATTAAAGCCTACATTTTGAGGAAGTTTTGCGGCATGCATTGTATAGGCACTTTTTTTTCGATATAAATGCTAATAAAAGTAAAATGTATGGAGAGTGAGAAAGCACACTATATTCGTTGTATTACCTCAAATTGCATAACCGTACGCCCATTTTTAAGTTCATCACCTAACAACTTGATTGAAGACGATAAATGCAGGCATTTTAAGAGTTTTTTGGAAATTCTTGTAGGTTCTGGAATTGAAGTCATATCAACTTGTTCTTCTGGCTCAAGATCTCCCACGTAAACTGAAGTATTAGTACAATCATGTATACTGAGGGAATAATGTGAAAAAGATACGATACCGTTAGGCCGAACAACAAGCTTCAGTGATTTGGAGAGAGTGTCTTTAGCAGCTTTGATTATATTTATTATATCCTCGTGCTTTAAATCATGCACGGAAACGCCGTTTATTGTCAGAATCTAAAAACAGAAAAGTTATAACATGTTTTACTCTCGTATAAGCATTGATCATCGATGGAATTTAAGTAGAAAGATCTAAAAAATACTTGGTCGCCTTCATTTAAACGAGGAACGACTAATTCTGCAGGAGAGAGGGCAGCTACTTTAGAGACAAGAACTGGTATATTTTGATCTCTACCACCCTAAAACACGAGAATACATTGGGCTAATTGTTTATGAAATGAAGTGGAATGCTGAGTAGTAGCATTTACATCAAACACTACTGTCTTCGGATATTGAAAAACAGAGTAAAAAGATTACTTTGATGTTGAAGCCGTATTTCCCGTTGGAATCAGGTCTCATTTTAATGAAAACGTAATTTTGGTCGGACGTCGTCGTCTTCTGACTCTTACAGCCCGTGCTTACTGTTGGTCGAGGCTGAGCTTCATTTTTAGAAGATGAGTAAGAGTGTTTGCCAAAGTTTCGATGACTGAAAGACGACAGTGCTGATGATGCGTTGCCATTTATACCCTTGAAGAACATTTACATATAAAGAATCACCCATGTAAATATAGAGAGTAAATCAAGATTAAATTAAATTTTTTTACTATCCATGCATGTAATATTTTCTGAAATTTATAGCACTATACCAGGGATGGATCTTGGTCAAAAATTTAGTGGGGGGGGGGGGGGGGGGCTGTGCCACTTTTTCGAATATTTTCTATTGTGAAAAGTTGTTATTTAAAAGTTTAAACTAACTTTTCCGTTTTTATCAAAACGTAAGTGGTTTATTGGCTGCGAGGTTAAACGGTTAGAAGCGCTGCTATTGATCTGAAGTTCCGGGTTTAAGCCTCGCTTCTGCTATGCTAGATTATCCATAGCTCGATGTTAGCTGCAAATTAGTACTTTTTTTCGATGAAAATACCACACCACCTTTAACCTTTATCATAAAGATTCAAATTCAAGGTTACTACATTGTTTAATTGCTAGATTGTTTTTATAATTTCATTTCATATGAGCTTATTTTTTGAAATAACCAAAAACTCAGCTATAAAAAACAGGAAGGGGGTGGGGGTGCCGCCCTCCGGCTAAATCTATACCCCTAAATCTGACATCCCTAAAATTTCCAGATTAATAACAATTCTAACAAAATTTGGAAAATATTGACATATATTTATTTAGTCCATTTAGATAATCTTGGAACATATCAATTGTCTTTTCTATAAATGACCAATTTAGAGATAAAGGGAACATGGGATAGAGATTTATGCATTCTGATCGTTTATTTGGCGAGCCCCTCCCAAAATGTTTCTGGTTACGGGCTTCATTGTATTCCTAATTGATCTAAAAGGCGACAAGGATTGCATAAAAAATAGATAAAATATAATGATAATTGTTTTTAAAATTGAAAAAAATGGATTATCGGATATGCGCACAAAAAGGTACTCGATCAAATGAAATAGAAAAAAGCAGTCTTACATTTAAAAAAGTGATTTTGGAAGTCCTTTTCCCAGGAAACTTTGAAATGGAGTGAGAGAGAGTTTTAGTATTATTATTATTGGTGCAGGAATTTAATGTTGTTGAAGAAATAGAGCTTCCAATAACAAAAGAACTTTTTTTAAAAGACCCTTCATATTCTTTTTGTGTGGATGAAGTTATGGAAGAAGTTCTAAGCGAAAAAATTTAGGTAAAGGAAGAGTTAATAAAAATGAATTCAAATTGATATTTTCTAAGAAAAATGATGTAAGGAAAAGGCGATAAAAGTATACACATGTTATGCAGTAAATTTGAAATGCCTACAAACATCCTCATCATAATCATAATAAATTGAAGATGTGATAAAAGCAAGAGAATGATGATGATGATGATGATGGTATACTTTATCTTTATGCATGAAGCAGTTAAGAATTTCGAGAAATGAAACATTCTCATCTACGTCAAAAGGAAATTATAATTAATGTGTGGGGCATCTTTTACTAATGTCACCAGAATAATATACCGTCAAAAATAGAAACGCTAAATAACGTTGAGATGAGAAAAATTATAATATAATTATTTGTCGGCGGCACACCATTATAAACGTTGTAATCAATGCCATATAATTTAGTAACTAGTAAAATATAAATAGCAATTTGAAAGAAGTAATTATTATCAGGTATAATTTAAAAAATTTTTTGAGATAAAAGAAAAAATAAAAATCTCGCCTAGCATTAGAGAGAGGGAAGCTGTTTGAAAAATTAGCATGACCTCATCTAAAGGTGGAGAAGAAGGTAATGCTGAACCAAAGCAATATTTCGCTCAGATGCCTGTGCGATTATTATAGTAAAAATTATGGTGATATGCGGAGCTTATTTCACTGTCTCTCTTTCATTATTAAATGAACGCAGCCCTTTACACGTGTAACCAAAAGATTAAATCCATTCTTAAAAAATGAGGAAAAAGAAAACAAAAAACTAAAGTTTACTATATAAAAAGACTGGAAGTGATTTGGATAGACATTAAATTAAAATGAAATTTAATTAAAAAATTTATTATTTTTCTCTCTTCTAAACATTTGTATTACTCCCCTCCCCCTGGGGAGACACATTATGGGAGAGGGAAGGGGAAGGACGAGATACATACTCGCCTTCCTTAAATTTCGACTTAAGTATTTTAGAATTATGAGATAAAAAGTTTTACTCTAATCTTCAATTTAATTTTCCAAAGTAAAAATTATTTGGGGTAAGATAATATAACAAATGACTGAATCAAAGTTATATCGAAGTACGAGAGTATTCCGTTTTTAGCTTTCAAGATATCATTATCTAAAAAATGATCAAATGTAGTTTTTCAAATTAAAATTAATATTTCAATTCAACACGTTCCATACAACAGAGAAGTAGCGAATTAATAGTCCTCAATAAATATTTATCATTTTAGCAATGTTACTGCTTCTTAGCGATAACAAGCCACATACAATAAAAGTTTATTTTGGATTGGGGTTTTCACATTCATCCCAATGGTTCACTGTAAATTCATTACGCAAAATTCGTAAAAGGGTAAATTTATCGACATATTAAATTATCTACACTAAATTTTGACACAATAACATACCTCATTATATAATATAGTATTTCAAAGATCTTGCTTGCTAATATAAAATGGGATCATCGTACATTTCACTGAATAATGGAAATACAACGCTGTGTTACACTAATTCTTTTTTTCTCTTTTTAAACTGAAAAATCCAAATAAAAATATCCAAATATTTTTTTTGTTATGCCCAAGTTTAATTTTTAAAATGGCTGCTTAGTATAATATTTTTAGTTTTTTGAAAATTATACATTGAATAAGAAATATTTCAAATCTTTTTTATTTGATTTGTCGAAATAAAAATTGTTATATTATTAATATTTTAAAAAGCATTATTTTGTTTTTGTATATTTACCAATTAAGTATATTTAACATATTTCCTATTATATAATTATGAATTCATCTGATCTGGTAGGTAAATTAATTAATTTTAAAGATTCCGTTGATACTTTGAGTAAGAAAGATATTAAAATAATATTATTTTATAATAAGTTGAATGACCTTGAAAAATTAGTAAACAAATCAAAAGAACTCAAATACTCACAAGTGGTAACTCAAAATATCGCAAAAACTTTGGAATTGTTATGAATCAGTTAAAGAAGCCTCTTTCTTTAGTTGGAGCATCTCATCCAAATGTTTGGAAATTTATAAATATGCTGAAAAAAGAACAAGCCAGGGGAGTTGAAATAGAAAGCGAACAGCTTCTATCTGGTGCTGATTCTTTTGTTTAAAGAAATAGGTACAAGGGCTGCGCTTTAAGAATTTATCGAGTTGTAAGAAACTTTGAAAATTTAAGAGCAATAGCTCATACTTTATATTTTTAAGAAGAGTGAATTTATTTGCATATACTACATTAATCAGAGCAAATATAATAGGTTTTGTTGAGATAATAGACGGAATTAATTATTTTTCACTTATATTACCAAAATAATACTTGTAGTGTAGTGTATAAACATTTAGAATATTTAATACGAAAATTTTGTTTGATACAAACTTTTACTTTTTTTTTTAAATATTTTTAAAAATAAATAATTTTGATGATTTATTAATTTATGAAAATAGTATTAATAATACAAAAATAAGTGTCGATGAATTTACCTGTCACGTAGCCCAATGATTTTACACTTTTTTTAAATGCATTCTTAAGTTATTTTTTGTTCAATGAATGAATAAAGACAAGTATTTATCAGATATGTTCAATTAATTGAGATGCTATCAAGTATAAAGGAGATCACAGACTGTTTCTCTATGGCTAGACAAAAGTAGCTTTAGTTAAAATAAATTGAAAAAGATCATTTTCGTTATTGGAAAGGGTGAGGTGATGTTCCTATAATTTCATCCAAGCGTGTACTTATTTTTGTTTGACCATATAAATAGAAAGATTCGTTATCAAAACGGATAGTTATGCTGTGGTTTGGGGAGTCGGAGTCGTTTTGAATAATATTTAAATTTAAGTTAAGCACACTTGGTTCTTCCTTAAATTTTAATGTTATTTTGCTTATTTAAAACTAAAATTAAAGTGTAAAAAATGAAAACACTAAAGGGAAAAAGACGGTAGATGGAAAAAAAATGGTAGATGGAAAAAAATATAAAAAAATTCAACAATGTGCGCTGTTATTCGTCCCATCTCCCTTTCAGAGTCCCCTTTCAAAAGAAAATGAAAGGATTTATTTCCCAATTTTAAAAGGAGACAATAGGCAGGAGGTGGCGCTCCTTTCTAATCTCATTCCAGGGCAGGTGTAGAAGACCGACCGATCGACCGACCGATTTATAACATTTTTTCAAAAATGGTTATTTTCTGAATATTCAATATACCATTTTTAGTACTACAAGCATTACACTATGAATACTTGCTCATATCACCTTAAAGATCTGAAGTGCAATTCTTCTTTTAGAAAATGAAATTAAACTAGATTCAACTATACCTCCTCCCATCTAAATTCCCCACTGTTGCAACGAAGTAAAATACAGCACAACTTTAATTTCTCCTCGATAGCGCGTACACTAATGGAACTGATTCGAACCAGAACTGAGGATAACTTCTTACAGCGCGAAAGAAAACGAGAATAATTTTTTTAACTATATGATGGTCTTTAATGTGCACATAGAGAGAGACAGTGATGGACTGAGTTGCGGTTCGAAAAGAAATTTCCTATTTTCAAACGTCATATTTTGGTACCGTAAAATCGTATCGGAATAAAAAAAAATACAATATTTAAAAAGATATCGAAATTTTGAAAAAAAAAGTCAAAATGTAAATACGAAATCAATCATGATCAAAAGGATGTTTGATGTTTTTGCCTTGCGAATAAATGCCTCCAATATTCTTTAGTACAGGCATTGCATATTAATATTATGTTTTTTAATTTTTATTTTTTATATATTATTCATTTGATTAAAGAGACGATTTAAGCACGTTAATTTGAAATAATATAGTTCGTTACTAAGCAAAATTCAAGAACATCAAACTTGATCTAAAATGTTAGAAAACAAATTCGTAGGTATGAAAATTTACTTATAGGCTGATCCATTGTGTACAATTGATGAGCGTGAAGACTGAGACGACATACAAAATTCACTTTTTTCACTATGAGAAAAACAGGATGGAACAATATGCTTATTCAAAGGTTCTGAACAAGTAGATGTTATTCTTTCTTCATTACTTTGAGTAGAAAAGTGGTTGTTTGAAAAGAGTGGAAATATGGGAGGTTTGGTTAGAAAATTTTGGGAATTTTGAGGGTTTAGAGTGGCAAGTGAAGCTGTTGAACCAATTTCTCTTAGAGAAAGCGCACAAACATTATTGGAAGAAGGATTTCTATTTGAAAATTGCTTTGAGTTTGTTCTAAGAAGTAACGGAAACATTGGAATGAATAAATATGACAGGAAGTAAATATGCATTACATATCTCATGAATAGTGCGTGGATAAGAGCATTAAAATAAGTAAGTAACATTATATATTTAACTTTTTCATAACTATAGGTAAATTCTAAAATATATGAGAAAAATATCATATACAATTTATTCTTTCGATCTGAATCTAAAATGATTCATATTATTCCAAAGAGTAGATACTCTTTCTTGCTATGAATACACATTTATGTCTACGAGGCAGGAAGAGACCAAGAATATAAACTAGGAAGAGACGCAGAATTAAAATTCTTTTGAATTATTTTAATTTCGTCAAATTTTCTCGAAACTTCCACCAAAATTAACAAATCTATTTTTAGCTTTTACTTCAAAGCATTTACAACTGCTACTACATTAAGTGTTTAAACTTTATAGTGTCGAAAATTGAAGAAATTAAAAATAAATGTGTTTGGAAGTGTACTTTTTGTTTGATTTTTCTTTTTTAATAAAATATATTTTCCTGCCAATAATTCTAATTTAGCAAAATAAAACCCTATTTTTAATCATTTTGTGCTCATTTGATCCTACAGGTTGCATTTAATATTTAGCGTAATGTTTTCAACTCACTTAAATTCCATAAAAAGCTTTGGACCAATCAAAAATACAGGCCTTAAAATGTTCCTTTACTCTGGTGCAGTGCTTCTTATAAGAATCAGCGATAGGATTTTTCATAGGTGATGGAAAAAATTTAGCGGCATTCGACCATTGATGTTTTCAAATTTAGGCGATTTTTCTTATTGATCATGACAATGACTAGATTTTAACAAAATAATTTTTACTGATAATAAAAAAATTTTAACATCTAAAGTTTCAACAAAAGGTATTTAAACTTTAATTGGTTTAAGATATTATTTTTGACTTATCTATTTAATTAAAATTTTCATTAGACTTATAAGATCAAGCAGTTCTTCAAAAGTCGTTATAACCTCTCGCAAAAAAAATAACAACTGCGCTGTGTCTTAGATGCCGTCGCTTTCATCAGATTTAAACGAGTAAAAATCAAAAGTGCCCGTTTGCCCGACAGTTGATTTTTTATGTTGGCTGATAATTCTACAATTAGTCGTACAACCACAGTCTTTCTTGATGGGTTAACTTTGTCATATTCTTGAATTTTTTCTACAAGTTGAGCTACTTCATCGCCGGCTATTGTTGCATTTTTCGGTTTTATCGACACGTTGAAAACAGTTTTGTTCAGATAATATGCTAGCTATCATCTGTGTAACCGTACGTTCTCGCTCTACACACGTGTAAAACAACTCTGATATTTAGAGTCATAGTGTCGTCGTACATTGTATTCTTTCATTTGTTTCATTACAAATTAAAAAAACAAATAAAATGTGCATATTTGTTAAGGTGACACTTTCAAATAATAAATAGAAGTTAGTTTTATTTTCCGAAAGGAAATAGGATAAATTTCTGTTCAAAAAAGCAACCTATAAAATTTCTAAATTTTATTTGTTGATCATAAATATTTTTTTGGAAAATTTGTGAAGATAAATTCTCCGTTATTAAAATGGTTTCTATGGTACCCAGTACACATAATCCAGGGATAGGAAGAAAGCCGAGTCTGTGAATAACAAGATTTTCTTCAAATATTACTTTAAGGCTAAGTTTTATGTGGGCCATATTCTAATATATTTTTTAAAACTTCCCCGTGTAACTCAAAATTGAATAGCGGGAAGCAGTTGGCTCACGGGCCGTAGTTTGATTAGCAGTTGCATTAGGCCCTGGTCTAATGCATTGGCAAATGATGAAGATAGTGCTGATAAATTTTTTTATTAAATTAAATGATTCTGATGTAAACATTTCAGATTCTGATTCTTTTAATTGAAGATGAAATTGATTGTATAAAGTTGAAGGTGATCACTGGCGAAACTATAGAAGATGATTAGTCTTAAGGCCCGGAGCCCGGTTCAGAAATCAAAATATAATTAATGTTATTGTGGAAATAGTAATAATGTTCATTGTCAAAAAATTTATTTTATAAAATGCTTCAATTTAAAAAAAAATGGAAGAAATTACAAGTGAAAGAGCACATCTTTTAACATACTCAGATCTTTATTTCCAATAATAGTTATGCTACAAACTTTAGAACTATAAAAATCAGCAATTTGCGAAATTTTCACAAAAACTATCATTTTTCGGGGATAAGCTTAGCGAAGACACTCCACTGGTGTGAGAAAAAAATATATTTATTGATATTACAAAAGTTAAATGTGAATGAAAAGGGCAGACTAGTCTGAAAACAGTAATATAGTAAATGTAATTGTGAACAAATTCACAACAGCAATATGCAATTCCATCACTTTAATTCTTCTATCACCCCCTTCAACTAGAAAATTATATAAAGTATAAACCTTGAACTTTTCCGAGTTTACTTTTTTTTTAACACGAAGCTATATCATTAGTTTCCAAACACAACGTCTTAAAATTACAGGGAATACTTCTTGTTTTCTTAAATCTGTCTTTGCAGTCATACCAAGCTGAGAAGCAATGGTTTTTTACTTTCGTTAATAACTGCGTTAAAATTTGTTACATCGAGTCGAGCATTTATATGCTACACTTTTAGCACAATTATGAAAGTCATATTTTGCAACAAGTGTTTCCAATGAAGAATGGTTTAGTCACAACGAATATTTGTTTAACCAAAAATGATGAAAAGTGAGAGAAGTAACAAAGATTTAGAACGAAAACAAAGTATCTTAATCTAAACTGCCTTGAGATGGTTACTATGGAGATATTGAATTTTAATCCAATGTACTCACTCATTAAAAAATAATTCTGCAATTGGGAATAAAGACAACATTTTTTCTATATTGATTTTGTTAGAAGTAAAATTTTGAACTCTCGCAATTTTATATTTGCCTAAGGCAAAGGTAGGATGGGTGTTTTCACCGAGAACGCACACTTGCACCGCTTGTATCACACTATAAGGAAAGGAGGCCTGATGCTGTATCGAACACAAGACATTGAGTTATCGAAGCCCAGTATCTAACCAACTCTCCTTTCTTTTAAAAGAAATAAAAAAATTAATTAAGATTGCTCGGGGGAGTTAAATATTTTTGCTAGGCGTGTTTAGATACTAGCAACGTTAATAAAATTGTATACTGTATGGCAATTACACTTTTAATGTGAAGAGCTATAAAAGCATAAAAATATATATGTTATTTTTTAATAAAACTCAAAAATTTCTTGTCTCTTTAAAAATGGACATGAGAAGAAGCAGTGTATGAAAGTGTAGAATAGAAGATAAACCACAAAAATTTAGAATTTCAATAAAATCTTACCAATTTTAATCTGTGGATGAAATATTTCGCTAGATAGAAACAATTAAATCACAGAATGAAGAAGTGAAATAATGTTATTTTGTTACTAGAGTGAATGCGTATTTATCTCGAACTTGAAAAATATATAACAAAGACAATAAATAAAATATATAATTAAAAGTTTTGTTTTTACTGATGGCAGAGTGAAATTACAACGGTCGTTGGAAAAGAACTGCTGTAATATTTACATTTAATTAATTTAATTATAAATATGACGCTAACAAAGGAAACACTAAAAGATGTACGCTTGAGAAAGAATGAACACGAATGCAGGAGATAAAATAAAATAGGAGACGACAGAACGGGTTACGCAAATAAGCAAAATTAATTGAAAAGAACGGATTGCTCAGATTTGTAAAAGTTATATGGAGATTTAAGTCATTTGAATGCACTATTTTTAAAGTATGAGATACTTTGAAAAAGTAAAAGAGACTGTTTGTCATATCAATTTAGAAGAATAAGCTTGAAAAAGGTGTTTCATTGTGATATAAAAATTGCAAGTGATGTCAATAAACATTAAAAAAAATGTTGCCTCCATTTAAAGATATTAACATAATTATCCAAAAAGTCTAATTTTGAGGAAAAAAGTTAGTGAGCTTTAAATTACAGACTTTTAATTTTAACTAACGCTGGAAGGATGCAAATATTTTCATACGATTCCGATTATATTTCTTGTTCTTAATTTAAAAAAATTTACTTGGACATTTAGAAAAATGTGAATTAGTTAGCACATTCAGTATTTATTCTAAAGTAAAAAAGTTTTAAAATAAAAGATTTTGTATGGTTCAGCTAACACATAGCCTGAATTTTAACCAAGCCTGAATTTGTATTAGACTTAGGGCCTTTTATCTATGAATTAAAGTGTAACCTTGAAGAAAACCCTACTGATTTGCAAAATCTTCCGTACCAAAATATCACCATCATTTTAATCACCCAAAATGTATTTTAAACTCTTCTTTTTCTATATAGCTTTATAGACGCATATATAGCACTAAATATTTGATGAGGTATAAATTGTAAAGTATATAAATATAGTGTCAAATTCGCTAATTATTATTATTAGGCCTGCGAAAAATTTTGAGTAAATGTTGAAACATTTTACATAACAGCCCAACCCATTTTGAGGAATCAAAATTTTTCGAAACAATTTCGATACCGATTTTTGAAAAAAAGAGGATTCTTACAATTTCCGATTAATCATCGCATTACTGATTTT
Source organism: Nectonema munidae (assembly GCA_030549495.1). NCBI lineage: Eukaryota > Metazoa > Nematomorpha > Nectonematoida > Nectonematidae > Nectonema > Nectonema munidae. The sequence goes on from JAUIRK010000987.1 coordinate 294,680, forward strand.
AACTATTAAAAATGAAATGCATTATTAGGCTTTTATTTTCAGTTTTACGGCAATAAAAAATTTATAGTTTATTTCTTTAGTCAAATGAGCAATTTCTCAAATTAAGTTTATTTTTCATTTTCTTACCATTGTAATTCATAAGAAGAACGTATAGAAAAAAGTTCTTACTTATTGTTCTACTTTATTATACATAGATATTAAATTATTAAACTTCTTGTTGAGACAAAGCTCAAAGAAACACAAAAGAGAGTGGTTAATGCTTTCACAATCAAGATCAGTTATTGGTTTGTTTGTAAACTACTTGCTTCAAAAAATTTCGAATTTTGTTAGAAAAGAAGAGTTTAGTGATTGGAACAATATCATTTTAATCGAGAATCATGAAAAAAGAAGTACTCACCTAGACTCTATCCTAACATACTTAACTAGGAGACAGGGTGCGAGTTTGAGACAATTGCAGACACTAATTCAGAAATAGTGTGATTACTGAAAACATCTCGAGCGTGTCATAGCTGCTATTTATACGATAGATGAACATGGTTTGGCTTTTCAAGGAACAGAAGGCAGGTTTGGATCATTGCTAAATGGGAATTTTTTAGGGTTGCTTGAACGCATAAGCCAGTGCAATCCATTTTTAGGATGGCATATTTTAAAACATCGAAGTGTTGGAAATAGAACTCCTTTTTAAATGTATAAAACGAAATGTGAGGAACTCATTCAAAAATAGCACAAAAGGTCCATGCGTCTATTGTTGAAAATGAGGTGTTGCAATTTGAAGAACTTGAGTGTAATTTGTAAGCCAGATGTTTGGAAATGTAGAGATCAGTCTTATGACAACACTGCTAATATGTCTCGCGGTTATAAAAGAATGCAGCAAATATTTTTGGAAATGACCAAGTTTGCTATACATGTGTACCTTGTGCAGCTCACTCACTAAATCTGGTAAGTGGAAGTTCTATTGACTGCTGTCAAAAAACTGTGAAATTTCTTTCTTTAGTACAATTACTCAACTTTCTCCACGGCCTCAACCAGCTGGTAAAAATCATTAAAAAGTGTAACGGAAATAAGTCTCTTAAATCCCTCTCTGATACGAGATGGGAGGCACATGCTGTTGCAACAAGAGCAATTTAGAATTCTTTCCGAAAATTTTTATAAGCACTAAAATTTATAATGAAAGACAAGCCGCAAAAGAAAGACGCTAGAAGAGAAGCCAATAATTTTGCAGATAAAATGCAAGAAATAGAATTTGTTTTCATGTTAAATATTTTGTATCCCTACAACGTAATGTCACTTCATCTGTTAACATTGAACGATATTCTCAACGCTGTCAAAAGTCTATTCATGCAAACCCAGGGAATTTCAATAGTGATTTTTAGGATGAGCTTCAGCAGTTTCATTTGTGTCCTTTGTAAATTTAGTGAAATAAAAATGTAAAACAGGATTTAGTCATGCTGAACATTATAAAATACTTGTACAATGTACATGATAACATTGAATATGTCTTTCCAAATTTAGACATTGGCTATCGTATATTTTAATAATAATGGTTACAAATTGTTCAGCTAAACGCTCATTTTTTCAGTTAATGCGTATTAAAAATTCAATCAGAACTACTATCCAAGAAGGTGTTAAGAGTAAAATCAATTTTGAGGGTCTGATGAAAGACTTTGCAGTTAAGAAAATAAGAAGAAAACTCTTCAAATGTAAGTGATAAGGTAAAAAAAATATTGTCTTCTCTTTTACTGCTAGCTTTGTTTAATTTTAATACGTTGATTAGCTATATATGGGGCACCAAAGTCTTAAGTGCTTAGGGCTTCTAAGGGCAGTGGAAATAAGATATGTTTTTCTCTAGAATAACCTAATTCGTGATCTATTAGTATTGATTTTGAATCTGAACTACATTTTTCTCAAACTTAGCCCCAGTTTATATTAACCTAATATAAAGGGTGTTTTAAGCATCACTTTATTCACAGAGAGTAATTAAATCATTATAAATTCTTCATCCAAGTTCTAACGTTTCGACGACATTTTTGTACACAGTCAAAGTGAATAAATTTAATAAAGTCAAAGTCTAGTTTACCCGAATACAACATGGCTTTTTATAAATTTTTTGTGTAAATGTGCCACATGTAAATTGATCACTTACTATCACTATTGGGGATCCCAAATAAAAGAACTGCCAAAGAAAGTGTGCGAATAAACGAGACATGGCTGCAGGCGCGTATCTAGGAATTTTTAAGGGGCTTATAAACGGCCTTTCTTTAAAATTACTAGGAAATTGCGCAAATTTAGGCGATGCTTCCACGAGTTAATTTGTCATGCTGTTTAGAAGTAAAGCAAAGCCCAGTCAGAAAGACCAAAACGAGATTTCCTGGACAATCAATGAAATGAGAACACAAGTTATTCACACAAATGCAATAAAGGCTTTAGCACTAATAACTGAAGCACTCAACCATACCAAAATACGAAAAGAAAAACTCAGATTGTTCATTGAATGTTGCCGGCATGATCTGTTGAAGAAGTAATCGCTAGTTGGTGTACACAGTAGAATATTGTTGGAAATTTAGCGAATAGACATGAAAAAGCCTTTATAATTCGCTAATAGTTATTGCAACATTAAACTAGTCTCACGCCAGAGGACGCCTTTACGGGCCTGAAATCAAATCAGATCTTTTGAGCAGGTTCTCAATTATTTACGTTGATCGTAACATAGACATTAACATTATAATGTTAGTAAGAATAGGCCATAGCAATCTCGTTTAAAGTTTTGAGAATGTTAGATTTTTTTCAAAATTTATAATTAAAATAATGCCCGAAAGAAGGGAGGCGCGTCAGACCATTTGAAATCCGCCTTCAGTATAACTATATATATTTAATTATTTAATCAAAATCCCCAAAAACTAATGTAGACTTAAATTTTCGGGGATTTTAGTTTTCGGAGATTTTGGTAGAGGGGAGTTTATTTTTCGGGGATTTAGACTATGAACCATATATTTTATATCTAATGCCCCCAAGAAGTGTCCCCTAGGGCATACTCACCGCTGCCGTACTCCTTGTGAGGGGCTGAATGAAGGCAAAGGATGAAAAAGAAGCGTAGAAAAAGATAATCTGGCGCGTAATAAATATAGTAAAAGAATAAATAAGCTTGCTGTGAGAATGGCAAAATGATAAAGAATTTACGTGTAACAATAAATAGCAGTGAACAGATGAGACATTGGAGAAAATCAAGTATTATTGTGCTTCCTTCTTTTTGAGGCAATAAAAGTATAACAAGAGTTGTAAAAGATGAACGATGTTATTGTCTCTACTAAATTTTGAAATGATGAATTCGATTGTGATGTCAGTGAGTGGTGCGAATCTTACAACAAATGTAAAAATAGTGCTTGGTAAGAGATTGCGCATGGTCCTTCGTACAAAAGCGGATAGCATCATCATTCATTATGACTACTTCTGATAAAACATTCTTAGGAACACACGCGTCTTTGAATAATTACGATGATTCCAAAAAAAGAGCTAACTCATCCACATAAATCTAACTAATCCGGTTTTGCATATACCAGGCTTTCTGCTTGTGTACGAGTTTATTTTTCCCAACAAAAATTTTGCCGGTGCAGGTTTAGACAATTGAGGCAAGCAAGTGTAGGAAAATTTTTTTGGAGCACGGGAGGGTTCACAATATGCGGCCCATTTTTGAAAATTTGTTCCGCCCGCGTAAAGCTCTAGTATAAGCTTGACCGCATTCCAGATTTTCTCGGAATTGTCCAAATTTTGTCGTCACTTAACAACGGAATGCTGAAGAATTTAGATGAATTCTGGTTTTTTATTCACTAATCTTATATATGAAAAAAAAAGTTTGAAAAAATTTACCTCCAAATGTTAATCTCTTTATTTAGTATAAATAAAGAGTATTTGGTTTTTGGCTTTTCAGTACCATTTGTGTATCGATTTGATAGTGTGAAAATTTACAAACCCTACTCTATGCTTAAATCAAATTTTAATTGAAACCCCATTGAGCATAAGAAAATTATCCAAATAAAATAAGACACTTTGAAACTATTATAATCCAAAAATTTTCGAACAGAATTCACCAATACTACAAAGAATAGTTTTTCTGATCTTCACACTTTCCTTCCATTTAAAATGTATATTTTTTATTCTTGAAAAATTTCAAAGTTTTAAATAAAATTTCAAAGTGTCCCCCAAGTATTGATTTTAATTTGACAATTTGCAAATCATGGACACATTTATCAACAATCTCATCAATGAACATGGAAAAATTATAAAAATTTAAATATTTTCAAGTTTATTTTACTTGAAAAAAAAAGATAAATAAATTTAAACAACTCAGTTTTAAATTAATTCTTAAAATAAATTTTCAATTGCTTTTTGTTTAAGATAAATTAAAGTGTGGTAAATTGTTTTAATAAGTAAGTTTGATGGAAACGTCTTTAGGCAAGATTGCTCGAACATGTAGTAGAAGTTGAGACATCCATGCCTTTGCATTTTTGCACGGTAATAAACTGGTAACATACTTTAAAGCATGTGGATTTTTAGTCCTATAAATGAGACATGGCTTAAGCTTGTGGCCTGCTTCTTTATGTATGTATGTATGTACCAGTCTCGTCTACATTGAACACTTGCAGCTTCGCCATACACACCACGATTATGCAAGTTGAAGCATTCTCGAAATCGTTGGAACCACCCTTTGCTTGCCGTGAAAGTTTCAGTGCATTGAGCATCCCTGATGATTTATGTATTTTTTTAATCTCCAGAATGATTTGAATTTGAATAAAAATGCTATTCTTTGTGAAAATGATCAATTATGGAAATAATGTTCAGCAGAAAAGATTATGATGACACAACGGCATGCCTTTTAATGATGGATGTACAAACGTATACTTTAATCTCTAACATTTCATAAAAATTACATCTGCACGTTTTCTACGTTAAAACAATGTGATTCCAAAAGTTGATCGACGGTCAAATTTTGACGGATTTTTCTGGACAAGAGCCTAAATCTTTTAACATGTACAGTTAACTAAATCAATTAAACTGAAATAAAAATATTTCATAAGCTGGAAGTAGAGACACATTAAAGTTATACTTAACGTAAAAACTTATAGTTGAGTAAAACATCTGCTTTATGATTTAGAGAAGAAAAAGAAACAAGTTTGGTATATCAGGGCTCGATTACTAATTCAAAAATGATATCCAATATGAAGTTTGAGAGTTTTCCTTCCAAAAGGTAAACATATTTTTTGTGGATTTTTAATTACAAATAGTTACATACAACTGATTAAATGAATGAATTAATTAATATAAAACATTTATTTCATACATATAGCCTATTTAAAATAGAATTTTTAAATGAACAAAACGAAAGAATAAAAGTTTTAAAAAGAACAATAATTTCCTTCTTGATTTAAGCAATAAAAAAGAATACGCTTGGTTGAGAAAAAATCAATAGAAAATGCAAAAAAATCAATTCACGAGTAAACAAAATAATACTGTACAGAGCAATTACGCACACAGGCTCTGGGTTAACTTGCACTTGAGTACAATTGTTCTACGTCACGCGTGATTTTACTCTACAGGGCAAAATTTGCGTGATTTTACTCCACAATGCAAAATTTGCGTGATTATGAAAAATACAATTGGATATTGATTTATCATTTTCTCCTGGAAACGACTAATGCGCTAAAACTTCACCGTTCAGTATAATACTGATCAAAGTATTAGACGAAACAATTAGAGATTATTTAGAGAAAAACAATTAAGTGAAGAGATTTAAAAAAGCGAATCCACTTTTAAAAGTTCAAATTTGAATATATTAACAGGTTTATGGATATTTGGACCAAATGAAGCTGGAAAAGTGCGAAAAGTCATATGATGTCTTTAACAAAGTGCTTAGAAAAGGATGTGTTCAACTTTAAATTAAAGTATACAAAAGAGAATTAAGACAACTTTAAAGGAAAAGTGCCTATACAAAACAGAAAATCAATTTAAGTATGATACTTTTTTATATAGAGTTGGTGGTTTTCTTGTGAAAAGGATATAAAAACATATCTGCTCGAAAATAGTTTATACAAGGAATAGTTTACGTTTATAAATGGATTTTATGATAATTTATAGTTTAAAAGTATAAAATAAAAAAAACCTTTGAAAGATCCTTTCGATGTGCGCTTTTTTCTGTTGATCTCCTAAATCAATGCAATCAATTTTGCCACTAAAAAGAAAATTAATAGTCAATGCTAATTTTAATGAAAGAAATTAAGTGATCATTAGTTTAATAAAGACATGAGAATAATTTAAAATAAAGAAGAGAAGAGAAAATAGATAATATTGCGATATTTTTATAAAATCACTATATATAGGAATATTTTGTTCATTACACATTGTCTAGCGACCCTAATGCTTTTGTTTACAATTCCAAAATCTTGCAATTCAAATATGCGTCCGGTACACTCTTTTTCAATTCTGCTAGACAGGCGTACTTTCTAAAATTTAATCCATTTTATCCCCTTTTTCTTTTTACGTATCTCATCTTTCTTGTAAACTGCTTCTATATACGTTCATGTTAGAAGGGGTATCAGGTTAAGAAATGCTCATTTGGTATGAATAAAGTAATTGACAATTGCCAAATTCATAAAAAAAAAAACTAATCTTAAAGAATTTGACGCACAATAAACAATCAAATATTTATCGCCTTATTCTATGTTCTCAAACAAAAAGTTCAATAAAGAAAATCAATATTAACGAATGTCAGGGCTATTTTCTCATGTAGGAATAAAAAACATTTCAAAAGGGTCAATTGGCCATAAATTTGTTTAAATAAATATCCCAATAAATTTGTTTTTAATTTAGTTTAATATATATTTTCAAAATGCCCTTCTTGACATCCAGCAAGTAGTATAGAAACAGTTTAAAAAAAAGAAAAAGGAGAAAGGAAATAAATGAGATAAAATTTTAGACAAAATATATTTGACGAAGGTGTCCATTGATAATAATTATTCCAAAAAAGAGATTAACAAAAATATATTTTGAAAGTATATATAACGACAAAAAAACGTTTTCGACAACAGCTGTCTTCTACAGGTTTTGTAATATAACTGAATGGATGACACAAGTAATGAGAAGAAAACTAAATAAAAGCAAATGGAAGGCTGCATTATCACCAAATCAAAAATTAGAATGATAAATATTACATAGTTTGCAATGTGAAATATTGATATATCTTATAAAATTAACCAATAAAATATGGGTAAAAATAATAAATATCAATTTATAAATGTATTTACAAAAATGAAATATGAGTGTAGTATTGATGTCCCAAAGGAATGATGGTGTTTGCAATATTTTTAATAGAATACCAAATAAGTATGATTCCCTAAATAGATTTGTCACTTATGAACTCGATTTTAGACTAAATTTTAATAAAATATATTAAATAATAGAGTTTATTAAAATATGGTTAGTTAGTTAATAAAAGAGTTTTCTTCTAACTTAGTTTTAACCCATTTAAGACCAAGCAAAGCAGACGACTTTAGTAATCCTATTTAATTCCATTTAAATTAGGATTTAGTCTGCGTTCCCTTTGGGAACATTGGTGGTAAATGGGTTAATAGAAAACTCTCAATAGTTGTTCCAATCAACTACTGATTCGTGCTTCATTTCTAATTCACGTTCACAAATTTTATACTTGACATGTTGTGTGCCCAACAGTATATAAACAATGTTGCTTTCGGAAAAGGTAAACGAGAATTTTCGAACTAATTATTATTTGTTCTTACTCCTCTTTCTTCTCTACATGAACGAAATTTACACGGCCCTCTATTTTGTTTTCCAACAGACAGTTTCATTATATGAACATTTCGGCATTTTCGTTCTTGATGAAGAATTCCTTTCGATTGGAAAAAAGAAATGCTAGAATTCTCATCATTACCTATTTGACTTAACTGTAAAAAAATCAATCTAAAAAACTAATGCTAATGAAAATATTCTGTTCTTACAATTTTAGAAAATATCGTCTGCTTTTTTAATTTTTTTTAGAGTGGGAGGAAATAACAGAAAAGTACCAACAAATAAATTAAAAAATATCACATTTTCTTAAAATAGAGATTGAAAAGTTACATTTAAATGAGGCTGTTGGCGCTTGGTTAGAAAATTTCGTATTTTTTTTATTTATTTATTTTAAGAAAGAAAAAGGAAAAAATATATTGATAATGATATAAATTATTATCAATATATTTAGAGGCCAAATTGCCTTGAGGTCGAACTGAACTGCTTCCATATAAACTATCGAGCGTTACTTTGACTTTTTATGGAATAAAAATTTAATAAAGCCAAAAATATTGAATTTTTAAGTTCAAAATTTATGAATAAGGACTATCACACTTTCTATGTAGTAAAAATGCATAATTTTTTGTGTCTAAAAAATAAATGTAGTAAATCGGTTTATTCTGAAACAACTCTTGGATGGCAGGTGAGCTAGTGGTATATTGGAGGGTTTTGGTACAGGTTATCCATAGAAATTTTGGTGAGCCTGGGTTTACACAATATGAGTTGAACAAGGGTGGTCAATTTTTTTCTTCTTGAGTGAGTGTTGGTTACAAAAAAGGGGTAGACGGGGATGGATTAATATGTATTTACTATTTAGTTATATATTTAAAGATTAAATTCAAAAATCTAATTAGCTAACCCACTAACTAGTCTAAGTTCAAGCAAAGTGAGAAAATACGCTATCTACAATCGAATCATAATGTATGTTCTTTTGAATCGATCCAAATCTTTTTAAATGATTGAAAATAGCGGATAAAAATCTATAAAAAATTCATTAACTATATTATTTACTCCTTTAAAAAGTAATGATTAAAATTATTGCATATTAATATATGACTAAATCAGTGAGGCTGTTATTAGAAAGAGTATTTAAAAAAAGATATTTTTCAATTGCAAAAAGACAAAATAGAACAAAAGACAGTATAGAAGATTTTTATCCTTGATAATAAGCATAAGAAAAAATTGAAACAAAATTTATCATTGTATAACCGGTCCGTCCAAAGTTAAGAATATGCCCTTTTTATAATTAAAAAAATGTGATATTTCAGGTTATTACGTTGAGCATCGTATGTTTATGTTTTCACTCCACTTATCTACAATATTTCTCAAATAAAAGTTATAAAAGAAAGATAGGGTTGCCTCCATGTGGAGATACTGAAAATGGCATATTAATATTTCTCGATTGGAACAATTTTAATGCGATAAACAGTAAAATATTTAATTTCCTAGAAACTAAATAGTTTAGTAATAAACTAGGTAGAAAAATAACTAATTCAAAAGATTAACTATAATAAAATAAATACTTAAGGAAAGATGATATATGAAATAAAACATGCCAAGGTGAGCTACAATGAAATGAGTACACCGTACACACAAAAGAAGAAAAATAAATAGCGGCATTTTCTTACGCAAAGGTAGGAAGAACAAAGATTTTTTTCCTTTTCTTATAAATCATAAGAATAATCGTTTTAGGAGGAGTTATATTGAACTGCTAAAGAAGACCAAATTTTGTGGCACGAAGGACGATAAAACGTATGCTAATTGAAAATGAAAAAGCATGGTGCAACTCTCGAAAGATTGCTGAATAAAAATCTAAAAGAGGAGGCAGACACACGTTATCACCATTTCTTGGTGTGCATTTCTTCGATATAAAGGACACTTCATCCAGTACACACATACAAGTGCATTTCATATAATATTTATGCAGTCATCATTCCACTTTTGTGAATAAAGTGTTTGGTACATCCTTAATGAGCACATATATGCTAATGGCGGTTGATGGTGGTGAACCTAAATTCAATACTATTATGTAAAGTACTACAATCCCGGCGCTGTTTATACTTTAATCATATTTATAATACACAATGTTTTCCCTATATGAACGTGATATTAAAAGTTATCCTCTCGCATCATCACATCATATCACTGGATTAGTGTGGAGGAATGCTATGAGTTTCTGCTTGTTTTCTTATCGTGACATCATGTGCTGGCAAGCATTGACTGTTACAATTGACATTTTATCTTACGACGATAACTTCATTCTACCTTTCTGCTCATCTCAAAAGAACAAACCCTAAAAATAAATTCTCAAAATGAAAAATATATAGGTCAATCAGTGTAGCAATGTTGGATCCAAAATAAATATCAATAAGCATTAGCTTTATCACTTCAAACTACATCTAAAAACTCATTCCGAGCATATAACCAATCAGATTACAGCACGCATAAAGCACGTAAAACGCTTCTGCTGTGCGCACTCAAGACATTGTTTTTCAGATTCTAAAAAAAATTCAATCATTTTCCAGTTGTTGCCTACACCACATAAAAGCAATAGTAAATCTAGAGTTTAAGAAGAGATAAACAATTTTATATCGCAGTCTATTTCGAAAGAAGTCATCATAAAACATTTTAATCGAAGAACTTTTAAAAACATTTCTTTGCATCTTCATATCAGCAGCTATACGATCAAGGCATTAGCATAAATTTATTTTAACTATTTTTTCAAGTGTTTCATCTGAGTCACTTTCTTTTTTTTCTTACCATCTTTTTCATAACGATATCCAATTCTTAACATTTGTGCTTTTACCATATTTGATCAGCTCGCCCAACCACATATTTTCCTCCATTTTGATCAAAAAAGATGTACGAGCAACATAAACCCAAAGTCCACATTCTCAGAGTTTCTTTTGACAGACAATAAATTCTATCAAAATATTTTCCCAAATAGAGGACTCTTGAATGGATTCTAAATTATATTGCGTGTAACTTTTTGTATGGATATTTTGTAAGGTTATAATGCGGTTGTTCGGATCCAAGGAGTGGGATTTTGCAATAAATGGTTCTCACTATAGATTAGAGTGATCAGTCATGGTGGTCTAGGCGATAATAGTGATACTTGACACATGAATGGCATTTAAACCAATATAGCAGTATGCACTCATTTTAACTAACTTTTCAAATTTATATATAATAAATTTAATTTTTTCAGGCTTAGTATATGTATAAAAATTTTAATAATTCGCAAAATACATTATCTCTTTTTCAAGAATTTAATGGCAAAAAATTTGACAGAAATATAGAATGCAATATAAGTATTTTTAATATTTAAGTTTGAAAAATTTTGGGATCACTAATACCTTAAGAATTTTCTTTTGGAATTTTTATTCGAAATGTTCTTATTAACAACAAGAAAAATCATTAACTTTAATCTAGTAATCATGTGCTTTGCACAAATAGAACATTAAATCTTTCATCGGGATATGTCACAAACAAAATATTTCAGAAGTCATTATTACATTTGAACCAATAATTTTAGGTCCTGTATTCTTAAACTAGAACGCTACATAAGAAACATATAACCATTTTTTAACCCAAATTGCTTATTATTATTTATAGGGCAAAAATAGAAAAATTATTTTTGTTTCTGATGAGATAAAGGCGATAATGAAGGCAATCAAATTCGTCTACTATTTTGTAATTGAAATTTATTTGCACCTGACGTAAAAGAAAATTTATTCGGATATAACAAAAACAACAACAATGTCCTCAGAAATAGAGAATTCAAGGATTTATGCAATGTTTTTTCACAGAAGATGGATTAAAAACTCTTCTGAAGAATTGAATTTAATATTCTAGAAAAAAAATGTTCATTATATTCTATATTTTGGACCACATGTTGTTAATTTTATTCCTAAACTAATAGAATTGTTACATGATGAGGCAAAAGGAGGTGAATCATTGATATTGTTATCAAAACCAGTCATGGGAATAATATCTTAAAGTTCTTAACGTATTTTTATTGGTTCTAGGAAAATTCGCCGTAAATAAATTTGCCGTAGGAAAACTCGCATTTTATTTATTATCCATTTATTTTTTATTTTATTTTATTTTCCGTATGGAGTAATTACTTTTTATCCGTATTTTCGATCTATTCGGTAAATATAGTTAAGCTCGTCAACTAATTTCAGTCTTCCTCTACTAGTTTCCATTTCATAAACCATCGCCTGCCTACAAAAAACTATAGTCGAAAAAAATGATGAAATAAAGATAAAAAATAAAATAAAGATAAAATAAAAATAAAGATAAAATAAAAAAAGAATTATTTGGCCAAATTTGGTTGTTTGAAAGAGATAAAATGGTACTTCAAAAACCAAACTGTTTTATCACAAATACTTGTTTTACGGCAAAATTGTTTTGCGGCGATTTTCCCTATTAGGCGAAATTTCCCGCGGCGAAAATTGTTGAGGCGAGTTTTCCTACGGCAAACTTGTTTACGACGAATTTTCCGGGCACTATTTTTATTATGTCAAGTGTAACGCATTCCTCCTCCTTGGTTTATACGACTATCATATAGTTATAATCAATTTTGATGAACCCGGGATAAGCAACTCCAAATGAGATTTTTTAATAAAAATTTGCATAGCTTTTAAGAAGGCATTAAATACAAAATATATGCATCTTTTTAATATATTTCAATTTTTACTACTTAAAAGTATGTATCAATAAGCTAAATAAAAAAAAGGATATAGAAAAAAGTTTTTTTTATCTTTATTAATTTAATTTAATAAAATTTAAATTTCAATTCTTATACACACAGTAACTAAAACCACCTCGACATCATGCTGATTCTTTTATTGAAGAAGATCATGAACTTTATTCAAAAAGAACTAACACAGAGAAAACGGTGTTATCTGAGTCTTCATCCCATACATGAGCATTAGGGTGATGACTGCACCCCTCAGCGGGTAGAGTTTTGGTCTGATATGAACATTTCTCTGTTTTTTTTCAAAAAAAAAGAAAAAAACTCACGCCCCGAGAGGAAAAACTACATAAAAGATACGTTGAGCCGAATTTTAAGGGTACATTCCTCTGAAACACTACAAATGTCACTTTAAACAATGAATTTATTTTTTAAAAGAACAAAAATTAATGATTTAACATGTTTTTAAATTGAATATTTGATAATAAAATTCTTAACTGCAAATTTTTTTTTTTTGAATTTGCATGATATTTATAGCAATAATAAGCAAAATAAGTTTTTAATTAAATTTCAGATGAAACTGCACTTTCTTCTTGGTCCATGGCGAGTCAGAGAATCCTATCCAAAATGTGATGCTGACATCCAAAAAATTGTGGAACTTCACTTGCCTTACTTTGAAAAATGGTCTGCAACTTCTTGACTACACCATTTTTTCTTCCAGTGTTAACGTTTGTTGTATCACAAACCATCATTTTTATCGCCTTCCAAAGATCGTATTCATTCAATACTTCCAGCAAACCATTAGCGATTGTTTCAGCTTTCCCGTCAATTAGTTGTAAAACTTTTAACTTTATCTCGCTTGTTTCATTCTTAAGGACAACAACTTGATACCAGACCATTCAAACGTTTCCCGTCAAAGTGCAAGCTCCATTTTTCTTTCTTCTGTTCTTCTTTGAATCTTTTTCCCATATATTTTGCTTTATTTATCAGTGCTTTGTGTCGTATTCCTGACTGTGAAGGTGTTGGCAATTAGATTCCTTCATTTTTTAAATTAGCACAAATTTTGTGAGCTTGATGAGTTGATATTTTTGTGGCAGTAAGTAAGTTGGTAGGCTGCTTGCAACTACTATACTTTTTCGGGCTTTTTTCTTTCACATTGGCAATGAAACTTTTATCTCGCTCATCATCAAATCCTTTTTGTCAATTACTTCGGTTGAACAGCTTTCTTCTGGTTTTGTAGAGATGGCTTTTCATTTTTGTAAAACTCTTGGATGAATTGATGATTGGTCTGCAAGTTGACTTGTTGCATATCCCACTTTTCCGTTAGATTCAATCTGAAGTTGATAAAGATTTTTGTCTTCTGTTGTCAGCCAAACACCTTTACTATTTGTGATATCAATTCTTTTTCTAATTCACCAGCTTTTCCTTTTTTTCTCAATTTTTCATACTTTTCTATCACTTGGTTAACTTTTCGGTTCACTATTCTGATTTCAAAAGAAGAAAAATTCAGTTTGATATTCCAAAGATCAATAATTTCCTCCGAAATTAGTGAAGCAAGTTTGCTTTTGTCTTTTTTGATAGAAGTTAAATGTTTAAAGTGACCAACAATATCCATTTTGGAGGGCATCTTGGCAAATTCATTGAAATTCTTTTCCACCAAAGAAACACCCCTGCTCTTGTTGCGAATTTTGAAATTTAACTAGATTTTTAGCCCAAGCCGACTTGTTCTTGGAAACTGAATTACTTGAATTTTTATATTTACCCATATTATCGATTTTTTACTTTATAATTATTTTGAATTGTTTGTGTTTTTATTATCCTATTAATATAAAATTTGTTTAGGAAAAATTGTTTCATGGCGGGGGCGTGACATTTTTTGAAGAAAAGAAATTTTCAAATACTTTTACTAGATTGATAAGTAAAAACTCATCCAAAAATGACATGCACCAGAAAAAAATTCCAAAAGTTTTTTACCTTTTTTTTTACCCTAATGAGCATATTTACCTCAAATTGGGCATAACAGACCATAACAAATGATTATAATAGTAAATGATGCTCATAAAGTTTGCTGATTCCTCTTTCAATCTTTTTAATACTTTCATTTGATCGTTGAGAAATGGAAAAAAACATCTAAATGTTCTCCAATATTAGCAGAACCTCAAAATTCATGTGGGTACCCCCATTTGCGGGTTCCAGCATACCCACGTGGGCTTGTCCGTTCCGCGCAGTACTCTAATAAAAAGTAGTTATTTAAATGATAGTTGAAGGGATTTAAATTTTAAGGCAATATTTTAAATGTACACGCATATCTAAATCAAAAAATGAACGAGTATACAACGCCAAAATCAGCACCTCTTGTTGCGTTATAAATCAGATAATGTAGCTTCATAAAATATGCAAACGGTGGAAAGTTATAGATAAAAGCTGTACTTGATAAATTGATACTGGGAAGTGAGGGAAAAAAACTTTTTGCGATAATACTGCTGCGCGGATGTTGAGTGAGGAGTGTTATTGTTTGTCGCCAAGTAAAAGAATGAGTGATGATCAATCGCACATTTCCACAATTCTTTGCTAAGTGTTGAATTAGGCAAAACAAATGGCAAATAATTTGCAGCTTTTTTTTTATCTCCCTATAAAATAAACACTTCGATTAACGTAATAATAAATCAGAAAAATCGTCTGGGAATGTAAACTTAGAGTGGCATCAGTAATTCCTTCATTCAAATAAAAAGATATCAATGCTACTATTAAATACCCATCACTACATTTTTTCTTAAACAAGAAAAAGGAAAGAGACTTGAATACTTAGAAAAACTGAATACGATGTAATGAATAATTAACGAATTATCACACTATGATGAAGAATTCATTTTTCCGCGGGAATTTTTACTAACTGACTTTAAGATGAGTGAAGAAAAAGGATTTCATAAAGACGAGCATAAAAAATTTCAGCTTTAAAATAATTAATTTTTAAAATAATCTGACATTTTAGTTTGAAGGATGTAGACAGTTATATTTTGATATAAAATTTTATTGTATTTAAACACAACTTTTTAAACATCTAGACCAGGATTTCTCAACAGGGGTCCATACGCGAAATAATATAAATTGGGGCTCCACAATGATATTTTAGTGGCTCATAACGGTTTTTATTATAAAAAGTTAAGTTTTCAGTATAATTTCCACTTTATGAAATTTAATACGAATAGTTTTCTTTTTCATTCCTTTTGACTCATATACTCACTCATCAGTCAGAACATTTAATAATTGTATTACCAGCTCTATAAAACCTGTGTATAACGGCCACCGCTGGGACCTAAGAAAAGTGGAGCTTATATCGAGGTATCGCATCGAAAGTACAACATGCTCTTGTCACTATTGCGCACACGTACATAATTACTAAATGCGTTTGAACCAATGAACTTTATTAGAATATATACAACATGTAAAATTTATACAACACTTTCAAACAAAAAAATAATAATTTAAAATTTTAATTAGATTTATTTGATGGCTGGAGTGAGTAAGAGGTAAAAATAAAAGATATTTTAAAAATAAGTTCCTTAAGAAAGTCTCTTATGCTCATTTGTTTCTTTTCCTTCATAAGTCCCATGTAAGCAGTTTTTTCTGCAGACATACCACGTTCATTACCGATTTAAAGTGCAAATTGCCTGAGTTTTTCAAGCAGTGCACAAGTCACAGTCACGGTTGGCATAACCATTAGAAAATTTTAAAAAATATCCCCGTTATTAATGAAATCAGTTTTGTGCTAATTGTAAAACATTTTTTGCATATGATTTTCAATGAATTGCAATTAAAACATGTTGTCTCTTGATTGTTGTTGGTACATGTTACCGTGTGGCTAGATCATTTAAATGGAGCCTGAAATAACCGAAATAATGGCGGTTATACACGGGGCTTCATGCCGGTTTGGGACCACAAAAGTATTGGGGCTGGCGCTTCTATAGAGATCAGCTTAAATAGAAAGTGCATCGGGAATTTGGCGTTTAGACCAGGCTTTACAGTAGATATTTATATATTATAAAAATTGAAAGAGTAGACTAGAGCTCAACCGGCTGAATAAAACAGTTAACATAAGCAGAACACAGTTTCGATTTACAAAAGGAAAATGAACTAACGATGCTATTTTTATTTTAAGACAACTGATTGAAAAAAGATCAAGAAATGGAAAAGATCTTTATAGATTTAGAAAAGGCTTTTGATTCAGTGGGCTTTGAAAAAACATAAACGAAAGACTAGTCAAAGCTGTGATGAGTTTATATGAAAGCAAAGATACACATGTCAAGATAGAGCATTCAATCTCTAAGAAATTTGAAAAAAATAGGTTTGCATTAAGACTATGTATTAACCCATTTACGACCAATGTTCCTATTTTGGAACATAAGTAATTTCATCTTCGTCTGCTTTTTTCAATGACTTTGAATATAAATCGTCTGCGTTTTTTTAGATATCGTGTGCTTTGCTTGGTCTTAAATGGGTTAAGCCCTTTTCTTTTTATCATGGATGAAATTCTCAAGGATATAGTTAAAGAAGAAGCGAAATCTTATATGCTGACGACATAGTTTTAGTAGCAAACTATGTTAAAGAACTGGAAAACAAAATAGCTATTTGGAAAGAAATTTTAGAAAAAAAAGGACTAAAAATAAACATGTGCAAAACTAAATGGATGAAAGTTTGTGATGATTCAAAAGCAGAATTTGTAGAGTGATATTATGATATCCTTGTGGAGTTTGCAGTAAAAGAGTTAAAAGGAAATCAATTCTTTGTGTAAGCTGTAATAAATGGGTGCATAAAAATGTACTTATATCAAAAGCAGTTTGTACAAAGTCTCAAATTTTAAATGCAACACTTGCTTAAATGTGGAACCGCTAAACTCAATTGAAGAAGAAAACATAGTTGTAGAAAATATAGAAATAGAGAAGGTTAATAAATTCTGTTATTTAGGAGAGGTTTTATATAACATTGGAAGTATTGAAAACTCTCTAGAAAACAGAATTAGATCTGCTTGGAAAAGATTTAAATCCATAAGTAGTGTTTTGTGTAATGAAATTTTTCTTTGGAATTGAGAGGTTATTTATACAAAAGCAGCCTTAGATCTAGTTAATTAAGCATATGGAAGTGAAAGCTGGCTTTTAAAAGAAACAGAAAAAAGAAAACTAAACACTATTGAAATGAGAATTTTGCGACTTTAGTGCAGACAAAATTTTAAGTCAAAAATTAACAATAAATAAAAACTTTGCGATGTTAATAAAATCAATTACGTAATTGAAATACAAAGATTGAAGTGGTTCGGCCACATAATGAGAAGACCCAAAGAAGAGTTTATTAAAAAAATTCACGAAGAAAAAACAAAGAGAAACTGTAAAGGTAGGCCGAAAATTACTTGCAACAATGTGGCTGAAAAAGATCTGCTAAAAAGAAGACTAAAAGTTCGGCAGGAGCAAAACAGAGAAGAATGGAGAAAATATCGGAATATATTTTTTCATCCATAATTGTAATCTACGGCTAGACCCTAGATTGCTGGGACAAAGCTGTTTAACCAATTATTATTATTATTATATTCAGTTCAAGGGCAATTTTTAATTCTTTAAACTCACATTAAATAGCAAAAATATTAAAATTTTATTTAGTACTAACTATTTTCGATGAATGTATGTATAATTTAAAGAGTTGATAAGCTATGGTACATAAATTGTTTTGTTCTCAATCGGTGTAAAATTTAGTTTTACGATTTATTGCTTTTGAAATTTGTCAATTTCATCGTTTTTTTAAAACAATATGATCAAAATTCGAAAAAGTTTTTCTGAAAAAAATGATTCTTTGCGAATCTACCTTAGTACTTTTCACACATTTTTTTATTTTCAGTCTCTTGTGCCTCATATGTATGGATGTACTTTCAAATGATAGAATGAAACCTTGTAATTGGAAATCCATCTAGAAAAGAAACACACAGGAAAGAAGGATAAGCCAGTAGAATACTTTGAAAAACTTCGTGATGACTTTAAAAACCCCATAATATTGGAGAAATAGTAATTCTACCAGCAGTGTCTGTTATACTTTCCTCCTTTATGAAACAAAATGCAAGTAAAATTACTCAATTCATCATTTTATGCAACTTTTATTGATGAGATGGCATAGGATGGAGAAGAACAATTGATAGCCCGTTTGAAAGTGAAACAGTTTGCCCTTCAACTTGATGAATCCATTTTGATAGAAAATGAGGCCATTTTATTAGCAAATGTTAGATTTAACAATGATGAAGGGCCTAAAGAGGAAATGCTTTTTGATAGAAGTCTTACGACAGACACAAAAAGCATCCGACTATTTTCAACGAAGTCATTATTTATTTCATGGAAAACAATATTCGCCTCAAAAATATAATTGTTTGTGCTCCTGATTGTGCACCATCCATGACAAGCAGGTGCTAAGCTTTTATTGCTCATTTTAAAAAAGTTGTTTCAAAGGTGTTTTGTATTCACAGTCAGCACTTAGTTGCAAAGAAAAATGAGTGCCCGTCTGCATGGTGCTCTTAGTGTTGTAGAACAAGTAGTCAACCATATCAAATCAAATTCCTCCGAGATCGCTTTTTTCATGAACTATGTAAACAAAATGGAGAAGAGGTTGAGCGGCTTGTATTGCACACAGAGGTGAGATGGCTATCAAAGAGGAATGCTCTTCAGCGTTTCTTTGCACTTTGGGGTTCGATTCTTTCTTTTCTTGCTAACGCACAATTTAAAGATGTGTTTTACTTGACGGATATATTTGAAAAATTGAATTCACGCAGCTTCAAGGAAAATATTCTGATCTGATAACTAGTAGTGGTATTGGTAAGGAGGCTAAAGTTATATCAGAATAATATCAGGCATCGTGCATTTGAACAGTTTCCTTGTTCGGCCTCTGTTAGCAGCGATTTGAAAGTTGAAGATCGTGTATTATATGCTGAATATTTGGAAAATATGCATGAAGATATGCAAATTCGATTAAATGACCTTCCCACGATGAATATACCCACTGGGGTTTAGATTCCTTTCGAAGTTGATGTTGCCAATTTAGACATATCTTTGCAGGAGCACCGTATTGAACTACAAAGGGATAAAGTAATGCGCGCGAAATTTTAAGGCAGAGAGCACAGTATATGGAAAACAAATGATATTGCTTCAAAATGCCCTTTGCTCTGGAATAAAGCACGCCACTGCGTAATTGCTTTTCTTGTAGAATCGGGTTTTAGTCGTGTATCTCAACTTTTATCAAAAGTTCACAATAGAATTGACATCGTAAAAAAGTGTTTATGACTAATTAACTTCATGCAACCAGATATAAATAAACTCGTTGAGCAGCATAAACCACAGGGATCTCATTAAATGTCTTTCTTTTTTATTAATATTATAAAAATTGTATTATAATTAAGTTGCTTAATTTTATTAAATCAAATTTTATTAAAACAAAAAGTGAAAATTTTTGAACTGAAAACCTTTTAAATGCAGACAGAGAACACGATTGAAGGATTAAAAATTAAAGAATTAAAAATAAATTATACTTTAATTACTTTCATAAAATATGAAAAGGGAAAGCATTCAGATATAATTAGCTTTTTGCCATAATATACTAAATTTTTTCAATTTCAGAACTTATTTCTCAACAAAGTGTTATCCCATCTAAAAATATTGTACAAAAAGAGGTTTTAGTTTCAAGTTTCATAGATAGATGCATATTTAAATCAAATCAACTATTATAAAAGAAACAAATCTGGAAAATAACTCTAATATATGCAAAAATATCATGGTAGGAAAGGGAGAAACATTAAAATTGTTTTCAAATACTCTTTTTTATGATAGTTGGGTAAAAAAAGCCTTTCACTCAACCAATAATTTTGAATTTTATATCTTTTTTATATCATTAAAAGACTTCTTTGGCTTGTGAGTAGACTTTGTATATTACTTTACCTGTTACGGTTACGTTTTAGACACAAAATCTTATAAAATAAAATTTAAAAATTATAAAAAAAAAGTTCTTCACCTACCTGAAGTTTATTTAATTACTCCAAAATAAGCTAATTTTTTTGTCTCCCACAGATTGATCATCTCCAAAAAATTTGTTTAATAAAATTTGATTTGATTGTTCAAATTATAGAAGATAAAAAAGTAGCTTATTTTGGAGTAATTAAATAACTTTAAAATTTGGGATAAGTTGAACTTACTTTTGTTATATTAAACTCCTTTTCAACCTCCCTCCCCCTATTGTAAACGTTCACTTAAATTGCCCCTGGCCCTCCCAAAAAGTTGACATTTTTAGAGAGTTGGTCGAATAGAGGGAGTCCGAAGTATAAGCGAATATATTTAAAAAATTAATATAAGAGAAACAATTTTGGTGATGAACAATGATAAAGCAAATTAACAAGCAAGTGTAAGAACCACGTTTAAAGAGAGGTTAACTTTTTCGGTGCGTTGAAAATGAAAGAGAGAACACTGATTACAAAACATAAAAAGCGCTTTCACTATTTTATTATTATTATTATTATATTCAGTTATTTATCAATGAATATTTGATTAAGATCGGAACAAAATTAGAACGACTTCATGCATGCGTATGATGCTACACAATTTTATCCGATCGCATGATACACCAGATACAAATTGTGATTCTTAAACTTTTCTAAAATGTTGATAAAATGGCGCTGTCTTCATAAATAAAAGTTGTAAAGAAAATTGAAAACGTTGAATAAATCTTTTATTTAACAAAATACTAGCAATAATATTTCGGTTACTATGACCTTCTTCAGGTGTATATGACGTAAAATGAAAGAGTGGAGTGTCTTGCTTGCTGAGTGCTGAGAGGGATTATTGGTGCTGATCGTAAAGAGATTACTTTAGGTTAATCACATATATAGTATGTATATTTACAGTGATAATGTAGGATAAGGAAAACTCCATTGTGTATATAGTGAATAATGTAAAAATCAAAGTTTTTAACTTTTATTTGGTACTAAAAGGAGTAGTATTGTAGCAAATATTTCAACAGACTCAATCTGTCTTCTTCAGTGCGTTAAAAAAAAGCCATATTGAATAAAAATTCACTTATTTTGGTGGTGTTTAAGTTCAAACTTCTTATATACTTAGATTGCGGAATTAATAGTGCAATTTTCAAAATTTTGGCGAAATTTAGAAACAATTCTATACATATTGTTTTATTGTCTATTAGATTACATTTATGTAAAAGGGTTTTTCAACCTATTTTACATATGGGCCCAACATTTTATGAGTGTTACAGAATATAATATTGAAGAACAGACATTTATGTCTAATATTTAAAATTAGTAATATCTAAAATCTTATATATTATAACTTTAATAAATAAGTACAGCATAGTGAGATGATCTGTTGCTGTTTTCTTCTTTTGGATAGTAATTAGGTAGGAAATGCTCATATTCCTTTGTTTAATAGGTGGGAAAAGAGATGTTGAAAATTATATATTTTTAAACATACAAAAATTATCTATGATAAAAAAAGATATTTCATCAATCCAAGACAAGCTATTTTCTCTAAAAAGAGCCTGAACTTTATTTCCAATGAAAATAAGTGCGTTAATACTTTCTTTTATTCAACCACGTAACTCCATTATTTAAAAGGAATTCATTAAGGCCATCATCACATTTTAAACTAATATTTTAAGAAATTAAACTACTCAGCTGGTAGGATTTATTAAAATTAAATTTTTACTATTTCGTTAAAAATTAACTGCACATTTTGAAACATCACTTTCCGAGGTGATAATTATTGCGACTCCGATTTTAAAAACAGATATGATCAAAAATTAAATTCATAGACATTCTCTTTAGTGCCCAACGTTGCAAAAACGAAGCATAAAAAATCTTCATCATTTTAGTCTAATGTCGTCTTTTTACAACTCATAGAAATTACCTTTTTATTACACAAATACCTTGTAAAGGAACAAGGCTCATTTTATGAGTAGAAAGTTTTTGGAAAAAAATTTAAACCAAACACTGAAAATAATTTGGGATTAATTTAGTTTAGATAAAAAGGTTGTTATAACAATAATTTGAAAATCTTTTTAAAGAGAATGTAAGAAAGACAATAAACTACAAATACAAACTAATAAAACATTTTAATAAATTGTGTTGAAGAAAATAGATCAAAGACATTACGTGGCAACATAGGGCAGAGTTTCAGAACATGTTTCAATTACTATGTACAATTCACATTGACAAACCACCTTGAAATATGCTACATGTGGTCACACTTTTAACATTAGTTTTAGATTGAAAACTAACCAGTGAGCCAGTAATTTGTAAGTGATGTTTTAAAAGCAATTTTACATAATTTGAAGTTTAACTAGAAGTTAAACAGTTAACAAACAAAGAGAATAGATATTACATTTAAGAAATTTTAAAAAATAAATAAAGATTTTATATAATTTTATAAATGGAAGACTCAGCTAGAATACTCTTATGTATTGATTAAAACTTTTGAAGCATGATTCGATCACGCCAAAATTATTAATAAAAGATGTGGCTATCTTTATTAGCATAAACACTGACAAAGCTTATTCCTAGTCACATGTAAAGTTCAATTGAAGACATTTAAATCGAAATAAAAAATAAAATATGGATGCTCTTACCATATCAATATCGTGAATTTGGATGTAAAAATTTCTTTTCTTGAAAAGAATCTTATTAATTTGTATCCTAAAGTATTGTTATAAACATGTTTAATTATAATGCAGACTAATTCAAGACTTGAAAAAATAAATTAAAAGTACCATGAAAAAGAATTGATTTTTGCTCGATTTTGAAATATAGTAATTCCAGAATGAGATATCCCAATTTGAATATCTGATTTTAAGGAATCCTGAAATAAATAAAGTAAAGGATGAGAATATATAAATAAAAAAAATAAAATTTAGTCTTTGACATTCAAATTCATTAAAGTATTTTTCCAATTTCAAATAATGTAAGCAGTGTTATCAAGCAAACTAGCAATTACACAATTGACAAATATATCTTTAAAACTCAAGTCATGTAAAAAATGAATCGAGCTATAAAAATTCAGCTTTCGATAGTAATCTTTGTTACGCGCTGTGGCGAATAGTCTCATTTTTTGCAAATAAAAACTTGTACTTAGTGTATTTAGCCATAAATCAAATACGTTTTAGTTCCTCAACAGAGGTGAGGGATATGTGTATTTTTTGAAAGTGACATTTTCAAATTGAGGAATAGCTAATACATAATTGAAAATTTATTAAATGATCTTTTGATACATTTTACACCTAGATGTTGTTCACACAAGGCAAGCAAATCTAAGACCACTTTCGACCGTTTTGGGTCTGTTCAGTTGGGTGAAGTTGCTATTCACATTTCTATGAGTTGAACTGAGCCCAGAAGTGAAGATGGAAAGCGCTGTTCTACCGCTTCAAACTTGAAGGCAACGGTTGATGCGTTGGAAGAGTGCTGTCTTCCTCGACGCTGGGCTTCACAGAAATGTGAATAGCAACCTGCATCTAACTGATCAGCCCCAATAAGGTCGAAACCAATCTTGGATTAACTTGCCTTGTGACATAACGTAAGTAAATGAAATAAAAGAAGGTCTGTTATAATTAAAGAATATGGATACTTTATAGCGAGCACGAAAGAGTTGTTGTCCGTAGAAATCCGTCGTCTTGATAAGAGATAAAAAATTATACTCTGCATCTGCGGGAGTTTGTCCTCTAATTTAAGGGATAGAAAATAAGTTTTAATGTTTTACAAAAATATTTAAATGATTTTTAAGTTTAAATCACGCGTGGGCAACAATTTTGAACTGCGACACGAATTGAAGGCTACCTAGGGTTTCGCGAGGCACAATAAAATTCGGTTATATAGAAATTCTAAAAGCATTTTTGTTATTTTGTATGAATTTAAGATGACTTTCTTTTTTAATAATTTTGAACAAAAGGACGTAAAGTGGTTTTAAAATGTTTCAAAACGTTCATTTCTTCGAACTGAAATAGATAAGTTGCCCCTGCTATAATTAAATGCACTAAAAAACTGTTGAGATACTTTCTCTTAAATTTTAATTCACTTTTTACATCTAATTAAAAAAATTTTACCGATTTAAGTTCACAATTTATTAGGAAAGTAATGTAATTGTTAAAAATAATCATAGTAAAATTTTACATGCTCATTTTAATGTGAAAATCAAGCGTCTCCTAATATTTAATCAATTTAGAATGTCAAGGGATGGCCTAACAGATGAAGTGTAATCATGTTTACTACAAATTGAATTTTTACCCATGATTCACGTTCTTATGATAGCCTAGCAAATAGCGCTTAAATTCCTTTTTTAGAGATAGAAGATGTTTAGTACACCTTTTTTCACAAGCAAGTTGTTAAGGGTTCAGGCCTCAAAAAAGGTCAAAAATTAAGCAACTTGCTTAGCACCCCTCAGGGCTTATATAATTTATGAAACATTGCCTTCATTTCTCACTTTTCCAAAAAAATAAGATTCATTTTAAGTTAATTTAATTATTTTGAATAAAAATAAAATTTTATAATTTAGTTATAATTAATTTAAATTTTTTATAATTTAATGAAAAATTATAAAGTAATAAACAAAATAATGCTAAGCAACCGCATAAGAAACTTGAGTCCTCAAAAGCTTGAGCCCTCCCCTCTTAGCAATCTGAGGTTTGATAAAAGAAAATGAAGCCGTTTAAATTAAAAAAATGTGCATCACAAATTTGAGTATCTGATCTAGTTGGTTTTGATACTCAATCAATCCAAAACGTTTTTCAAAAATAGCGATGTTTCCAAGATTGGTTTTCAAACGTCAGTTTTGCAGTTTAGAAACACAGACAGCTCAACTAAAGGATGCTTCCTGTCATGCACATGATTAACAGAAACTTCTGAGCTAAAGTTAATGACTGTCTTGAATAAAGGCAGCACATGTTTCCTTTGGTAGAAGTTTCAAATTTAAGTTGTTCAGCTGGTCCAAAAGTGCTTTGATACGCAAAGAACTATTGTGTAGAAAAAAAACTTCGTAGGGGAGGGGGGCATGTCTTTGCATAGTTCTTTGGATAATTAAGGACTGATTGCTGCAGTGTTCAAATAATTTACAATTTTGACTACATAATAAGGTACACTTTTTGCAGAAAATCAGTAAGTCTTAGGGGTGAGAACATATCGGTCCATCATAAAGTGGAAATCTTTATCCTCATGCATTAGTTTTAACTTAAGACCAGAACACTAACTTCGAATTCAACATAGCATGTGCATCATCCGTATAAACCTCACATATGTTTGGCCAATGAAGGCCATCTTTATGACTTTTTCTATAAAATCATCAGATTTTGTAGTTCAATTGCACTGTAAATCGAGTGTTGCCAGAGCATGAA
The DNA here is from genome assembly GCA_030549495.1 of Nectonema munidae. Lineage (NCBI taxonomy): Eukaryota > Metazoa > Nematomorpha > Nectonematoida > Nectonematidae > Nectonema > Nectonema munidae. The sequence continues at coordinate 320,622 of JAUIRK010000987.1, forward strand.
CTTTTTTTTATAGAAAATTTGGTACTTTATGGAGCTCTACTAAATTTTAAATTATGCTCATTTTTATTTTTTTTTATTTTTGCCATCCCTCAAGTTGCTAACATTTTGATATTTTAATCCTAAAACGATAGAATAAATAAATTATTTAGTTTCATAACTCTATTTAATAATTTTAGCATTAGAGAGTGTATTCAGTTATATTTTCAATCCGAAACTTGGCACTACAACTCATAGTTTATAGGCATGCGTTTTATAATAAGCAAGTTTTCCCACGTTTTTTTTATCTTTTGCTACTTTAGCTCAGATGTTTCTGGCAACCTGGTGTCTTGAGAACGACGAAGCTTTTATTTCGACTACGACCTGTTCCCCAACACCCATAAACATTCTAAAAAATAAGGTCTTGCATTGTATTATTTAAAAGGGGGGCCATTGTTGCTTCCTTATTGATGACAAATATCTGCAAGAAAGACTTACTGCTTTTAAAATACAGTTTTACGAGCGTTTCTAACAGCCGTATGTGGATTTTTTGTTTTGCAATTTCAGAAGGGGCTTCAAACTACGCACATGCTCTAGAGCTGATGAAAGAACCCACGGACACAACTCAATGAATTTGAAACAACGTTAATATAGATGGAAAAATCCCAATATTTTCTTGCGTCTTTGGGTAATTTGATCTCAAGATGACGTTTAGGTTTTGATTGCTTCAATGACTCTGCATTCAGGACAGCATGGAACAAGACACTTTTGATTTCTCAATGCAGCAAGATATAGTACCCAAACTAGATTAACGCTAGTAAACACATAAAGACAAAAATTATCTAAAGTTTATAACAAAAATAAAAATGCAATGATGACAAACTATTATCAAAGGATCACAAGGCTTCGCGACACATAGTTTAGTAACGCCTGATCTAGACATTCAAGTCTAATTCCCCATCTTAACATCTCCATCTATACAATTATGTGAGATTGATCCTACTTTGGATAAGATACTGGCAACAAAAAAAGTAAATAAAAATAATTTCCAAACTATTTCAACTATCAAAATTTTCTGATTAAGGTATTTATTTTCATAATAATTTTGAATAAAATTTGGATTTACAAAAAGTAAAAATATGATATAAAAAATAAATGGGCAAAAATAAAAATTGGAAAAAAAAAATTTTCAAAATTTTTTCTTAAATAAAAAGAGTAAAAGAAAGAATGAAAGAAAGAAATTTATTATCAAATCCTTGAAATGAATGAATAAGATTTATGTCATCATCATATTAAAGTACAGGAGTAAATATCATAACTTGTGAGTAGAATTTGAGGGTATTTCAAAAGGTCAGAAGAGCAACTAGAAGAAATACTGCAGAGCGTTACATCGTAGGAAAAGGCAACTTGATACAAAATCATGAACAGTTACTTATAAATGTAGAAAGCAAAGAAAATAGTTTGATTAGCCGATAGAAAAACTAATATATGTACATTTAAGGATATAGCTGAAAATGGATATTGTTAGCTAAAAGTTTACAGTTTACTCAAATTTGATACAGAAACTATTGCTTTCTGTAGGCAGATAATAATATTTAAAATAAAATATATTTAAATTTATCGCTTTCAATGAAAATCTTGTAAACAAAACAGAAGAGCATCATTTAAAGAAAATATAAATATGTTCCTAGCACAAAAACCCAAATATTTTCTTTGAGAAGAGGGTGAAAAAAGCGTTTGGCATTAAGTCACCTGTAAAAGCTAATTTACTGATAGGTGAAATATTTTGGGTGAATTAATCACTAAAATTTAGTATATTAAATAAATTAAGATAATATTAAGCCAAAAAAATGTGGAACTTGAATATATTTTGAAGTCAATATATTAAGCATTGATTGACAGGTTTGATTGATTTTTTGACAGATTTGATTCATTTTCATGAAAAATAAATGACACCATCAGATTCACATTCAATTATTTTTATAAAAATTTTGTAAAAATATTAAATATTTTAATTAAAAAAAGAGGGGGGGGCTAAAATAGACCCACCCCCTCACTGAGGAAATAAGAATAGCTCGTAACGAATAGGGGTAAAGTTAAATCAGCTATCTGTACTATTTTATCAAAGAAACAGAAAATAAAGAACTACAACATTTTTCAAATCTTTCATAAAAAAAGGACTTGTCTGCAAGTACACAGTGCCTATCTGGATGAATTACATAAAGATATGTCTGCAATGCTTCTTAATGTTGTAATTCTAAAAATCGCAGATTGGATATCAATCCCTTTTTAGAGATTGATTATAGTGAAACAGAAACAATAGAGGAAGAACTCATCTCCCTTAAAAATTATTTTGAGCTGAAACCTAAATTCAAAAAATCATATCAAGATTTTTGGTTACAGAAAAAATTGGTGACATTTATGCTTGTCTGTGGAGTAAAGCAAAAGTCTATTTTATTGCCTTTTCAACATCCTGTTTAGTGGAACGTGGCTTTAGTTCTGTTGCATTTCTTCTTTGAAAGCAAGCAAGGAAACAGGCTACGGATCACAGGACTTGCTGATTTGCGACTTTTTTGAGTGAGATTCAACCAGATTTTGATTTCCTTATGCTTCAAGCTCATCCATCTCATTGATATATAAATTATTTTATTAAACTTTGTGTCTTCAATTTTTTATTTTTGGAATAAGAAATTGACACAAAATTAAATATTTTAATTAAATAAATCGGTTGAATCTTTCAAAATATGTAATTTTAATATAAAAATTCGAAGCGGGAATTTTTTGTTGATCAATTAAAATCTTTGAGTAGAATTTAGTAATCTAATATAAATCAATATAATCAATAAAATATTAATCAATATAATCTAATTCAAAAAGTTTGAGAGCTAGTGATTTAGACAGTTAGTTGGCCAAATGACAAATTTATCTATACGAATTGGTGCTTCAAACAAAAAGATTTTGCCGAATAAAAAAGAAAAAAAGATTTAAGATGTTACTTGTGAGCTTTATGCAAATCGATAATCCTCAGTTCCTTGTCATGACTTTGGCAGGGTATTAGAGGAAATCCATCAATATAATTGCAAAAAAGCTGAGACGATTCGAAATCTCCCATTTCCGCTAAAGCATAATGGAATTGAGAAGACAGGAGACTTATTAGTGAATTAATAACATGGATTAGAATAAAAAGCAGAAGAAATGAAGACTAGAAAGGTACATTTTTCTGTATACCTGAAGCCTTATATTTATGATCGTATGTATCACTCTGTTGTTTATAAGATGAATGTGTGTGTAGAAGGAGTGCTTGAGAATCTAACGACGATTAAGAGAAATTAACATAAATTGCGTAAACATTTAGTATACGCTGCTTACTATACTCGATACCGCACCGTTGGAAAAGTGCAAACAACAGGTGAAGAAGTTAATCTCTGATAAATATGCGCTATATTAACAATACAATACTTAGTGTAAATAGAGAGAAGCGTGTTCTCAAAACTCATAGCGTTATTATAAATTTATACTTACACAAGTGAGTACATTTTTAACAAAAAAGACTGCAGAAAAGAGTGCGCTTATTAAAATCCACGCAATGCTCCTATTTTTTAAGCGAAGTCAACTTGAATGAAGTTACTTTAATAAGCGAGGGATTAAGAGATTCAGATTCTTATTAGATTTCAGCAAGGGTTAATTATAAGCAAAAACACTACCCCACATTTCAAATCTAACGAAGTGAACATCTAAATGAGGTTACTCTCCTTGTTCACCACCCTAGGATTAGGCTATCTCTTTAAAGGCGTAATCTGGCAGTCAAAAAAATGATAAATTTTGTTTAACTAAGTGAACGCTTTTCCATCAGGAAGTTTGGTTGCCCTTTCGCAGTAGCAGAGATGAGTTTGTGTAGTGCCAACCACTGTCATGCCAGCTACCGCGTGATACTGTTGGCGCTATGAGTAGGTTTGCGCATATGGGCGTGATATATACAATTGCTTCATATTCTTACTGTCTTTTTTATGCTCCGACAATATTTGCACTAACCATACATCGCTTGAACGACTCATCCAAATCTTAATATAAGTCTTTAGTTACCATGTTTTAAAACATGCTTTTGGTTTATTCTTTATTTAATGTGTCTCGGTAGCAATTAATCAATGCTGTTTGATTGTAGACAAATGGTTTTTTGGTTAAAATATAATTTCTAGGAAGACAATGTCTAATTTACAGGTATATGCTAGAGGTCACTATGTATGTGTGTGTGTGTGTGTGTGGGTGATATGAAAATATACACCACAAACGTTAAAAACAAATAATATGCACATGCAAAAAGGTAGTAAAACTTTAGTTCCAATAATAGCAAAAGTTAGAAGTTATAAAAAAGTGTGATAGAGACATGAAATGCATTGATATCCTCATGAAATGCGTTCGCTAAAGCACAAATTGTAAAATATATTTTTATTGAATTTTTAATTGAAAAAATGTGTTTCTACTTTTTATCAAAAAGTATATTTACAATAAGATTATCATATATAAGATGTCCAACATTTATTCAAAATATAAAGAAAAAGATACAATAAGGGCCACCCTTGAAAAAATTCTTTCCTCAATTTGCTGACGAATGTTTCTAACTTTCCTGTATTATGGCTCATTGACAAAATCAACACAATGCAATGATACTGTACATTGAAAATAATTCTAACAGTGATTTATACAGGTTAACTATCACTGATCTGGCAGGCATCATTAGGACTTGGAGAATTTTTACATTTTGCCAGCCCCTCTATAAAGGCTCTATCTCAAATACGACTTTTTAACTATGGCAGAAAAGGCGGTGGTATCTTAGAGGGTCAAATAAATAGAATATTAGATAGAGGAAAGACATGGCTTCTGGACCTCAATTTGTAAGTGTGCAATGTCTTTTTAGTCTAGTAACCAAATTTGCAATAATGATGCATTGTGAAAACTCGCCATTGCAACGATTGAGACGGAAGTAGATGTGCGAAGCCCGCAGATTTGGTACTTTTTAATGATGAAACGAGCACCTCACGTGTACTTATCACTTTAAGAGCATTTAAAACGAGCTACAAGTTTTGTACAAGATACAAAAAAGATATATAAGTAATGTAGTTAACAGAACATTTACTTACATTGAAGAATATAGCTGGAAAGGAGTAAAGAAATGCCCTCAGGGGAGTACAGAGCTGCAGTTTGCAAGTCGGATCTTAAATGCATGAAGACCTGATACCTGAAAAAAATTCCAAGATTTAAAAATCAAAATAGATTTTATGATATAGGGTGTGTGTTGAATCAAAATAAAAATCTCGTTTATTTTCACAATGCTTCATGTCCTCTGCAATCATCCTCAATCATTCGAGTTTTTAGCATTATTCATTTTCTGAATCTTAGGATTCTAAAAGTCAAACATTTTATCACATCTTAAAAATTGGAATTTACATGATCTTTAAGATTGGAAAAGTTTTCATGATTATCATCTACATTCAGAACATTAGTATATATACTTTTATTTCGAAAAACGCAATCAAATAAAACAGATTATCACAAAGACGCATGCAAGCACAAACACACTCGGGTGGATCAAAGTTTGCGCTTTTAGATTCAAGAATATTCAAATCCCCTACAAAAGCATTCCCATTTGCAGTTGACTTATAAAAAAATCTCCGTTTGATTCAACCCTTCTCTGGAAGACCTGTGAAATACGGGTATATCACCGGTACCTAAGAGATCAAATGTGTATGAGATGTCTATGACCAGTATATAACTAGGAAATCAAATGCTATAGATATATCCAATAGGAAAACTCCTTTATCTTTCATTTATCCATTCTTTATTCCTATATATCCTATAGAGTGATAAGCACTTTATTTTTATTTTTAGTAATTTAGTGTGTTCATATGCGTCTTCTATTTCTTCAGTTGTTATTGCTATATATCTTACTTGTTATCAAAAAATAATTATCTTTTTAATAATACTGTGTAAATTGATCAAAAATTTTCAGCTTAGAATTATAAGCAACCATTTGTAGCATCATGTTATATCTTTCTAACATTTCCTCATTTATACAATTGAAGATATGTGAAATATAAATTTGTGTGAGAAAATATCTGTTCCTATTTTTTGCATAATTTAATGAGTATTATATGTGTATCTTTGGAATAGGAGTATTTAAAATTTTAGATTCAGAAAGAAGAGTATTCGGATTTGTGTTTGACTTAAATATGTATTTGATCCTACCATAATAAGGACACAAGAACAACTACACACATATGAGAAAAAACAAACTCTAAATAATGAGAGATTTTTCATAATCTTTAGTTAAAAACTTACTCCAAAAGCAATATAATCGAGTCAAAATATTAAATCCTACCTCTTTAACAACTCCCTTATTTAAAATCGTTCTCTTCTTAACTTCTTTCATTTTGCTTTAATTCTTTTGCTGTGTTCGAATAAGAAATCCACTGTGTTTAGTTTATCGAAGTTTTTGTTCTGCAACCTCCTTTCAACAGATTCCCAAATTTTGATTTCAAAGATACTGATTTTTCAAGAACTCTCTTAGTGCTTCTTTTACCTTATTTATCTTTGATAAGCATAATCAAATTTCCCAAGAGATCATTTTCTTTTAATTATTATTTATAAATATCATTTTGTACGAATTTTTAACAGCTCGAAAAAGGCGTGATGAAGTGTTTAAGTTTACTTCCATGCCACATCGTTAGGGATATTTTCAAAAACTTCTTCGAAAAAGAAATTTTTTTGCAATTAGTCAGAGTTTTTATTCGATCAGCCTCAGAAGATGCATGATTTATATCGTTATTATATAAAGTATATTTTCAAAGCGAAATATTCTTCACTCATCAATCAAGGAATCAATTTTATCACGAGGAAATAACAACCGGACCTTCAGATCTTCAGCTGAAGAGTAAGAAATATAAGATATAGAATGTAAAACATGTAAACCTCTGAAATTTAGGCCATTTATAGGAAGTTTACTAATATTTCTAACAACTAATAAAATCATGAGTTTAGTTCTGTTGTAAAAAACAGTTGTGTTTAATTTTGTGGAAGACTATATGTGTATGCCATTTCTATCCCAAACCATAACCATTATATAAATAAAATTATGTTAGCAAACTTTTTTTGTAATTTTTTTATAAATAATATCCTTTCCTTAAATATAGTTATTTACTGAGAAACTTCCAAAGTTCCTTATGTGGAACATCACACAACCAAAAATTTTGAAAGCGTAAACTTTTGGAATTTTTTTTATATATTTATAACCAGAATCAATATATATCGAGAAAATAAGTTTATCACGTTATATCTTATAACAGGAGGTAAAAGATTAAGATATCCTTATCTCTCAACCTAACATGCATGAATGCAAACACTCAAATATTTTAAATCTCGTAGCTCAAAAATATTTGCACGAAGATTAAGAGACATTGAAAGACTTAATTAAGACATTGAAAATGGTATCAAGCGAAAGAAAGAACAAAAGATTGAAAAAATGAAAAGAACGTTATATTATATTAACATAATTTTGACACTCTATTTAAAAACAAGCTTTTCACAAATTTTGTCCAAATCTATACAAAGGGATTTTAAGACACACTTTGTCATGCGGTAGAACCAGGAATTATATTTGGAAAAGAGTGGTAGAGGATATGCGTATGTATTTTAAAAAGGCATTTTTATGATGAGTGAGAGTAGGCACGAAATTGTTTGAAAAGCTTATTGTTTTTAAAATAAAGAAATGTATACTTCTGTTTCTTGATTGGTAGCTTTATTTTTATTAACTTCATGAACCTTTACTTGTTATTGACAGTGTAAGTATATTGAAAATAAAAAAGAACTGATCATCCTTTCCAAATTATTGGATAAGCAAGTTTTGTTCTTTTTATCATGAAACTCTCACAAAAACGTATCAGATGATATACATCTGAGTGTATAAAAGGTGTAGAATATATTCCTCACATACAAAATATTTCATTTAAAAAAATACAAATTACCTTGTATACTCTTCCATCAACTTTTCTGGGTCTTTAGGGAAATATCGAACTCTGAATTGAACATTAACAGAAATTACGTCTTAGGAAAAAATAATAATTAAAAGTGAACTAAATTATCACAAAAAATTGCATACCGCTAAACTGTTTTTTAATCGTTTTATGCAAATCTAACCATTTCTAAAAATATAAAATACATTTTAAAAAAGAAAACTGCTATTTTCCGAATTGGTTCATATTATCAGTACTCAAGGAATATCCTTTATAACAGTGGTTCTCAACGGGAAAGGAACTCCCCCTTTGGGGAATTTAACAGTTCCTAGAAGGAAGGAAAATTTTGAAACTACAAACCGTCAGACTCCAACTAAGGAGATCAGAAGAGATAAAATTTAAGTATAATAATAATTCCACTATAAAAATATTACGTGTAAGGGCATGTGTATTAAGGTTGTCTTCAGTGGTGTTGAGAGAACATCAAAAAATTTGAAAATTTCCGGTTTTATATTATGATGATTTTGAATGTTAACTTTGATGAAAAATTCTGAGGCTGGTCATTTTTGAAAGAGAGAAGGTTTAAGGGAGGGGATAAATTGAATTTTGAAAAATGATGAAAGGGGGCAATAAAAAGGTTGAGAAGTGTTTTAGAATTTAAATGAAGAAAAGCTTATTCGCAGATTAAACTAAAAAATCAAAATAAACAGACGAGATAAGATAAAAGAAAGAGAAGAGCCTTATTATACTCAATATAAATAAAAGATTAAGTAGTGCCCTGAGTGGACACTTTTGACAAATAAATTGTGTCCGCTATCATCTACATCTACTAGTGCACATTTTAATCTTTTAATTATAATTTTAGACAAATTTTAGCAACCCAAATATATATAAAGAGGCGAATAGATTTGTTAAATCTCAGTTAAAAAATTTAATGAAGTTTCAAAAAAATTAAAAACGCGGTTCAAAAATTTCCATTTTTAATACTCAGAGTTCACGACAAACAAAAAAAAATCAAAATGCTATTCTTGAAAATGAAGAAAATTAATATGCAGACACATCTCTATATTAGCTAAAGAATAGAAAATGAAGTTAGTTGGTGAAAAAACTTTAGCATTCTTTTATGTTTAACATTTGGTTAATCTCCTCTGAGATTCCAACAAAAATCTGCTAGCACTGCAGAACTACATTTTGCTTTGTAACTATTTCCTATTTTAGTTATATTTTGATAAAATCTTTGTCCATGCTAGTCGCTAAGATTTTTGAATTTATAGAGGAAAAAAGACAAGAAGAAAATGTAAAATGTTAACGTTAAAAGACATATTGCAACCAAGTATTTTCACCCTGCCATATTTGGAGATGCTTTCCTTCACTTTGGCAAGAAATGTGCTTTTAATACTGAATTACTTGCGCCTAATGTTTTAGAGTTGCAACAAATTGTTTCAGGGTTCCTAATTTAATGATGTGTATCGGTAGAAAAATTCTATTTGATCTGCGAATAAAATTTCCTCATCCCTCCATTTCTCCCTAGAGCTCTCCTCTCATTTTTGCGTGTCTATCACCTACGAAGATGAAATCTTTTAAGCCTCTTAGAAGACAAAAATGAGATATAAACAATTTAGGGCCAATTTGGTCTCTGGACAAACTATCTAAAACATGACCTAAAAAGAGAAAACTAAATTTATGCTCGATTAATAATAAAAATATTTCAATGAAATGGATATATTTCTTCTTTATCATTTATTTCTTTGTAATTTGTAGGTATTCATTTTGATGGCTTTCAACAGTTTGCAATAGGAAAAAGATGCCTATTTTTTCTCAAATATCTCTAAATAATTGTTACTAACACTCAAATAATTCAATTTTTAAATGAAATTTATGACTTCCCAAAAAAATACATTTCCTTATTAGACCAAAGTTTTTCATAGAACATGTGACTTTTGCCACCCATCTGGCTCGCTGAATTGTACCTGGATTCAAAAAGTGCAAGATACACTTCACACTTATCCTCCTCAACCAATTTCACGCGTGTGTCCTTGCGGCTTGTTTCGAGCATCAACTTTCTTTCTTTGTACTTTCTTCTCTCTCTCTCTCTCTAAGTCTTACTTTCTCACATTTCCCAAAAAGCGTTCTCTCAAGTATTAAATATAATTTAATAGTTGGAGTCAGATCCAGATTTTCTCACGCATTAAAAAATAACTTTTCAGACATTTCAAATAATGAAAAAATAGTTTAATTTTTGTACACATGCGGAGTGGCCCTAGATGGGAACCCGGATCGCTTTTTCCAAGTACTTGGAATCGGAGTGGGAAGTCGGTTCTTGGAGTCACAGTGGAATTTTTGGGCGTACAAGGAGGTGGAGTCAATTGGATATTTTCACTCCGACTCTTCAATCCTGCTTTGAAGTATGAGCAATTATTCCGAACGCTTGTATTGTATAGATCATTTAAATGTAAACAAATCGTCTTTTTTATATCTCTTTTCCTAACTCTCTCACTTCTACAATGATTTTGTTATAAATGTCTATAATTTCATTTTCAATAAAATATTTTCAGAAAATGAAGCATTTAGAAAGTAACTTATTATTGCGTACTATTAACTTACAGAAGCCAACAATATGAAAAAGTTTCAAGTTGGGAAAATATATTCAAAATGACTTTATAATCATTGCTGACTTCCTAACATTTAGAAATAAAATGACAAAAACAAATATTCAGAATCCATATTGTAAAACAAACGATTTTTACACAGATGTTTCTACCTTTATTAAAATCACAAAGGGACTTTCGTTTCAAATGTAAACAAAATTTAATAACTTTGTCTCGCTTTATATCAATATAGAGCAAATTATATTTTATATGCAAAACTATAAATCAAGTATTTTATCTTCATAGCGTAAAAGCAAAAAAATCATAATACAAAAATGTACACATTTTTAAAGTTGATCTAAATTTTTTCACATCTTATTCTAGTCATCTTAAATCAGTAAAGCCAAAATGTTTAACTTTGATTTTTAGAAAATTTTTTTTTTTTCAAAAAATGATCGCCATCTTGGCATGTATACTTTTGTTTGTTACTAATATCTATATTGAAATTTAAAAAATCAAAATGCTTATTTTTATTCAATTTTATAAAAGATAGCATACTTTCATATTCCAAAATAAGCTAACTATTTGTTTGCTAAAAAAGAATTCACTCTGCATCGATTCTTATAATAGCATTACATCTATCTATACATTGTCACGTGATATTTCAGTCGAGCAACCGTATTCGGAATAAAGAAAAAGGTACCCATTCAAAAGGGGAATCACAGTGCTTGTTATATCTCAGTCCAAAATAATCCTTCTCAAGCAACTCCAAGTGCTGAATAACTTTATCGAATAAAACTTGACCAGTTGAACGCTTCTTCAAAAACATTAAATTATATCATTTAGAAAAAAAGAACTTTTTAACTCACATCAACTTCAAAGATTTCTTCAGAATAGTCTAGAAACAAAACACGGCACGATATTACTTCGACTTCATCAAGTTCAAAATTAAGTTCTGTTTGTCTCAGATTGTACACACCACTATTTGAGCTTGCACGAAGAATGCGAAGTGACATTTTGCTATTTTCACTTGAAGATCCTCATAAATATAAAGACAGGAAGAGGAAAATGACAAAGTTTTGTAGAAGAGTGAAACAGAGAATGAATCTACAAATAAAAATCATATCAAAATTAAAACATTGTATGGATGAAAATAAAGAGAACATCAAAAAAAACAACTCATCCCTATATATTGATTAAACTACCAAACACGATTATCTAATTGTATCGGGATTTGGAAAAAAGACAAATGCATTCATGGTGAAAAAAAGCTACATTATGTTCACTTTTCACAGCATAAAAAGAATTAGGCATGGTTGTGGTGATGAGGCGAGAATTCGAACTCAATCATTTTCTACTTTTCATGCTCATACACAAGTCTTCAAAAAGATACGAAAAGAAGGACAAAATTGAGAGCATACAAGATCATGCGCTATAATGCAATGATTAAGAGCATTGTACAAAATCTTATGGTTTCTCTATCGATTTTCATTATCTCTTGAAAATTTACTGTATATAAATTTAAAAATTGAAAGCCTTGCTATTCATCGTTCTTTTCAGTGCTTAATTCGATGAATTAGGGCAGAATCGCCTCTGCCAATTCCTTTTACTCCCCAGAAGTGGGCCAGGGGCTCCATAAGCAGCGTCTACTTATCGTTGTTGGTCCCCATGATTACGCCATCTCATTAATAGCGCCATCTGTCAGTCAAATAAAAGTCAAATTTATTTGAGACTGATTGCGTATTTCCTTTTCAAGAAAGAAATCACATGGAAAGTGTAGAATTATTTTACACTAATGCAGCAAGAAAGATAAAAAGCGCAAATTCAGCCAACCTACATAAAAGCCACTTTTAGATGCTGCTGGCTACAGATGTAGTTTTCAGATGTTCTCTATTTATTCGTTCATTTAAAAACATTGATAGAAAAAAATTTCCGATCTTTAAAGTTCTTAAAGTAAAATTTATATTTTGAAAATAATTAAGAAGGCTAATAAAGTGTATTTATAAAAAATTGCAAGTTAACATTAAAAAAATGTATAAAGTTGCGTTTTCCAATTACTACTAACTATGTTTAAAAATTGAGTTGGAATTTTTTCTAAAAAATGAAAATCATTCCACAACTTAGGTTAAAAATAAATAAATTTATTCATTTATATTAATTAATTACAGTGAAATCTGTCTATAACGAAATTCCGCTTATAATGAAACAATTAGCTTGCCTGCTCAGAATCTCTAATTTATTGTTTTAATTAAACGGCCATAACGGAATTCCGGGAATAGCGTATTAATTTCCTAACCTTTTAAGTCATAAAGTCATTATAAATGGACCTAATATAAAGTAGCTCCCAAAACCACGGGAGTTTACTGGAAGGACTTCCATGCTTAAAAGACTATGGTTGATAAACAAGCGCTACAGTGTTGCTTAAGGTCACAAGACTTTGAAGACTACTAAGGACTAGACTTATATGTTTTATTGACGACTGTGTATATAATTTAGTTTTACATGTGTGTTTATTACACAATTTATCATATAGTGTTTGTATTTAAAGTAAACCATCTTTTATTCACAAGAGTTTGACTGTTTTATGTCTTTCTTGATATAACGAACTAAAATTGACTTCACATGGTAGTTCGTTATGACCAGATTTTATTTTTAATTAGATCTCTGTATCTATGTGTGCTTGTGTGTGTGTGTCATTGACTGTGTGTATATGTGTTAATAAATGTGTGCGTATGTATATCATTTTCACTTTAAATTCGTCCTATTCACTTAAGATACTTTTTTTCATTTCAAATGCTTCCCTTTTACATTTATTTTAAATTGAAAAAACACGAATGAAAAAGGATAAATTAAATTAAAAGTGATTTTATATACATATTTATATTTGTGTGTTATTAAAGCATTCCGTGGGTAGAACAAATTTGTCCATACCCGCACTCGCCATGTTAATTTTAAACCAGCCTCATTGATGGAACAATACAGGACCAACAGCAACTAGGAATTAAATTAATTTTTTGAATACAAGGCCCATTTCTTAATTTTTGAAAAATACTTGTCTCGCCTCTGAAAGAAAATAAATTGAGATTTAAACTAATTGTGAATTGAAAGCCAAATTGGTGAAATCAAAAATATCAAAATTTTGGAAATTTATATTTGAAGAGCACGCAGAAATTGGGCTCACGTTACGAAAGGTTCCGACAGCCTATATCTTTGTGAACGGATTCTTTTATAAATAGAATAAATGCAGAAAATGATTGCCATAGCATTGCAAATTACAGTAGTCTGTTTGAAACAAACAAGTAAGATTTTTTAAAGGCTGCAAAACATCTTTGAGTTTGGCGAATGGGGAGTTAGTCAATCAAGGTAAATATTACCACTTTAAAGATTCCTAAATATGAAATACGAGTGAAATATCTCATCTAGAATATTAAGATAAGAAGAGGTAAATTAAACTTAGAAGCGGATCGTCAGGAGGAAAACGCGTAATATTACACAAGTGCGTTGATCGGAATGGCAATTCTTTCTATAGGAGAGTAGAGAGAGCGAATAACAAGTAACACAGTTATGGAAAATAAAACACGCATATGTTGTCAGTAAGAGTATATTTAATTAAAAAATTCTCGATTCATTTTACTAATCCTTATTTGATGTAATAAGCTTACAGTTACAATGATCTCAGGAATACTTCGCAAATTATGAACAGCATTATACCTAGGCTATATCTCTTGGAAAACGGTGGAAGCTGTATAGTCATGATTTTACCAAGCCATCCTTGTTTGTAATCGTGACAAAGTCATCGTTATTGTTTTTACACTCATCTATTAAAATTGAGTGCATTCCCGCTTCTTCTATTTCGTCTTTAATTCGCTGAATAACGCTTTGGGCTAGATAAAAAACGCTTGGTCTTGGAAAACCTTTGGAAACTGAAGAAATTAGATCTAGCATAGGATGACATAGTCAAGGTATTTACAATACTGACAAAATCATAGATATTCAGACTTACGCATAAATATGCAACAATAAATACAATACATAAATTGAAAACTTTATTCATTACATTTTTAGCCTATTCAATTCAATTAGAAAAACTTGGCTTTGATTTCTTTGATCAAATTGTCAACGTTGGGTGTCTATTTTGATGAAGTTCTTCAAATCCTAATTACAAAACAGCCCAAAAATAAAATCTTTCAGACATTTTCTGACTCTTTTTGCAAAAAAACAGTCCAGAAATAAAATCAGTATGTTATTATAAAAAAATATATTTTATTTAAAATATAAATGATTTTTTGGAAACGATTATCACACGTAAACCACCAATATGATTCAAACATTCACACATTTTGACATACTAAATGGGAAAAGTGATTTTGAAAATGAAATGGGATTGTTAGATTTATTTTAAAAAATATATTTTATTGAAATGTGAATAATTGTTTTTGAAGACACATTCCCAAATGTAAATCGCAAATTTAGAATGCGATTTATTTGGACTTGTTGGAGTAAGAGTCGACAAAACAAAAGTATGCCGACTTCCATAGAATAAAGAAAATTTTTATAACATAGCGTTTCTTTATAAAAAAAATTACACTTTTTTTGTTAGAATCATTTTTTAAAAAAAACCTCCCCCTGAATACGAGTGTGTAAAGTTAGATTCCTGTCAAGGATATTATGGCTCTGATTAATCAAAAAATTCCAGTTTGAACAAAATGGTTGGCGCCAGGTAGAACATGCGACTGATAAACAATCCTCTTTTCTAGATATACCACAAAGGAAAGAGCTATTTTTTAATAGAAAGCACAGAAAAAAAACATCTATTACTATATTGGGAAGAAGAAAAAACACATAGACCAAATATTGTTTAAACAGAGAGAAATGAAAAATCTGAAATATTGAAGATAAATACCTGGTAATCGAGATGTATCCGATATCCGCATCCGCAGAAGTGGATTATCCGTAAAAAAATTTATATCCTCTTAACATCCTCATCCGCGGATCATTTAAGTTTCAACATTCACATCCGCAATTTTTAAACATTTTTCTTTTTTCTATATACCGCAAAGTTTTTTCGGAAATTTTGAATTATTACTTTATCAAAAATTTTTCTGATAAGTCTTTATGATAACACATATACATTGACATCTTCTCTCTAAATTTTAAAGAAGTATAAACCTTGCGTTTGCTTAGAATAGCAATTATGATATCCGCATCCTCTAAAAAAATGATTCTGACATCCGAATCCGCCAGGATGTCAAATTTAATATCCGCATCCACGGATACAAAAAATTTCACATCCGATATAATATATCTCCACACTACTCCATCCTATATCTCATCTACATCCGATATATCTCCAACCTGGTAATAATATTGTTAGTCAACATCGGAAAGTGGTGCTGGAGACATCTGGGAAAAAATGTTCAAAACATTAAAAAAATTGAGAGATTTATGACATGGAAACTGAAAACTATTTGAATCATAAAAATTCGAATAACGAACAATAAAGCTCCTAGATCCAATGAAATAAGTATGGTGAAGGCAGAAAGATGTTAAAAATTAAATGACAGCAATTAAAATTGATATGGAGAACAGAAGTTATACCAAATGATTGGAAATTAGTATAATATTTAAGAAAGAAGGCGATACTTGAAAAATAAAACAGTCTGAAACTTAGTGAAAGGACATTAGAAAAACGATTACGTAAAGTTGTGAAAGTTGAGCGAAAGCATTTTGGCTTTATGCCAGCAAAGTATAGTAGACGTCATCTTCATTGTTAGAATTGAGAGAAATATAAAAAGAACTAGTGTGCTCGTTAAAATTGAAGAAGAAACCCCTGTTGGTTTGGAACTAATGAAGTTCGGCCAAAAAAAGTTGGTTTTTCAGACAAAAAAAGCAGATAGACCTTTTTAAAATTGAAAGACAGAATGTAGAAGAATTTGAATCAAAAAAGTGATACAAGCGAAGACAAGATAAAGTGGAGACTTTGGATCATGGCAGCCGACCCCCAAATCGGACTAAATTTTTATTCCAAGCAACTTCAGTTTAGATAAGCTTGAGTATATCTATATACAAAGATGGCGGGACCAAGCCACGAACCCGTGTTATAACGGATATAACGCAACACGTGTTAAAAACGTAAGACAGGACTCCTCGCGCATTATATTTAATGCCGTGTTATAATGGATCTACCATGTAAATGTTCAAAAAACAAAATTATTAAGAAAAAATTTACATCTAGCACAGTGATCACGCTCATAAAATTTTATTTAACTTTTTCCTTACCATATGGTGAACGATGAAAGACTTGTTATAAGTGTCTTCTAATGCAATATGACAACAATAAAGTTTAGAAATCATTATATAAGATATAGGTTTGAAGAAAAAAAATATATAATTGACTCATAAAAATATTGACCTTGTAGCATTTTCATGTTAGGTATTTGAACAGTGTGGTTCTTTTTTTAATTATGTACATAATATGCAGAAACTTCACATTTTTATCTTAATTCGCCACTAACCGGCCCTAGTTAGTGCGTTTGGCCCCTCCTACTTGTTCTAGAAGTAATTTTCAAAATTTTATAAAAAAAATTAAAATTCGTATATTTCAAAGGCGGAATCAAGTGATATGATTATGAATGCAAGAATAAGGTATATTGTTTAAAACAAAAAAATTAAAAACTCAAAATATTGCATAGATAAAATAAAAGCTCAGCTTGCTAATTTTAATCTTGAAAAAACTCCTTGAAACAAAAACGCAATAAGATTAGTCAAACAATTGATGAACATTCTGATGATAGAATGAATTATGCTAATATTCACAGGCCGTGAGTAAAGTTGGTTAGGTACTGGGTTTCGATAACTCAAGGTCTTGGGTTCGATCCCATATCAAGCCTACCTCCTCATAGTTCGACACAACGGCCTTTTCGATGAAATCTTTTATTGTAAAAAGATATATTTCTTCTATCTTGGAAAATATTTTAAATCATGTAATATGTTAAATAGAAAAAGGTAATTTTGTGATTAACTTTCATTTTTAACAATGAATAGAAAAAACCTGCATATAGGGTTTAATGTGAGAAAAGAGAAACGAAAAATTAATCATTCTTTCATTCCGAAAAAAGGCGTCGCTTATGTTAAAGCATTAACTGAACTATTATTTAAAACATTTTGTGTATTCTGTGAGCAAAGCATAAAAAAGACATTTTTAATTTTTTTATGGTAAGCCCGGTCCCAAGTATTGCATAGTTTACTACGGGTATGTATTTATTATATATAAATTATGGTAATCATAAAAAATAACCTAAAATCTGAGTGAAAGCTGGTAGCTATGCGCCTGATATGGTGTTATATACCTACTTTAGATACAAAATCCCTAATTTTGTATATTAACCGATTGAGGATGAGGAAGAAGACTATAGATTTTATAAAAGATTCAGAGTAATACTTTAGTACTCACATTTGGGGAAAAAATCCCTGGCTATGCTACATTCTCATTTCAAGATTCCTTCTTTTATTTTTTAAAGTCACTGCAAAAATTAACTTTAATATTCCATTTCTGTTGTAACCAGATTTGGATATTCTTTCTTCAGGCTCCAGCATTACGATACATGAGTAATTACTTCTCAAATGACCAAAGTATAAATGTTTGCTTTTAGTTTCATAGGAAACTCATTTCATCTCTCTAACCAAGTCAAACTAACTTTTATTTCAACCTCATTTTCATAGCCACGTTTATCGACTACTAGAGAGCACAAATAATTTGGTATCAAGATGTATATTAAATCGATACTCTGGATCAGTGTTGTCATATTGACCTTTCTTGAAAACACATGGCCATGAATCTTTATGTTTGACGGTTTTATCATATTTGTCCTTTCAAGGCAAATTTATATCTGTATTCAATAATTATTTTTTAAACTAATATATTTTATGATAACACAAAAACATTATTTTCATAAATATTTTATTGCAAATTTGCATCAACAGGTTTTATTTTTAAAATCATTTTGTATTTTATTCTTATGTAAAAATTAGTGAAATTTAAATATCACAATAATGATATACTACTAGTGCTATGTTAAATTTTAGTATTCTAAATATTTTTTTATTACCCATGGTTGAAACTGACATTTAATAATCGTGGCGCTTTTAGCAAACTTTGTAATTGTAACTTCGATCATTTTTCTAAACATGAAACTTCTGCAAAAAATAAATCGAATACTGATATCTCATGTCAAACCAACCTGTCAAAAGTTGTAGTCCAAAAGGAAAATAATGAAAAATTAGCTCGGTACTTTCCTGTTATCGCCCCACCACCCATCGCTCTTCTACCACGATAAATATTCTTGTATTGTTTTAACCTAACCTACATTAAACTTACTATATATCATTAATCAAAACCTTTTTCATAGAAAAAAAAGCCCATAAATGGAAAATTTAAAGAAATTGAATGTACAATTAATGATGAAGGTGTTAAAGGGGTGCCAAATTACCGACATCAGACAGTAAATCACAGCCGCAATTTTGTGGATCCCAAAACCAGAGTCCATACTCAACATATTGAGCGTGTGTGGCGTTCTCCAAAGGTAAGAAACAAGAGGCAATGTGGAACTAATCGAGAGATGCTATCTGGATATTTAGCTGAGTTTCTTTGGCGTCATTCATCTTCGATTATATATGGTGGTAATATGTTTGATGCGATTCTTTTTGATATAGTTGAATTTTATCCACCTACAGATTAAAAGATTTTTCACTTGTTTTTTTTAATACATTTGTGTACTTTAATACATGTTTTATAACATTTTGGGGTGGTGGGGCGATAACAGGAAAGTACCATTAGCTCTTTTTATTGATGAATCGACTGATACTTTTATTAAAAACATATGTCATATGTGAATGAAGATAAAAACAACCAAAAAATTAAAAATGTTTTTTATCTATTCTTTCTATTTCTTCAGATAATGCGCAATCTCTTTTTGATGTTTAAATTTAAAGCTGCACATTATGAGATCCTAAAAACTGCATTGGTTTGTCAAGAGATAGTGCAGCTTCAATGGTGGGAAAAATAATTCAGTTTAGCTGTCTCTGTGCAAAAAGGAATTGCCTTTTTTATTCATTAGCATTAACAGTTCACATTCTTTTGAAAAACTTCCTTAGTTTTTTACTCAGTGAAATACATACATGCTTTTGAAATAGTGAATTAGGAATGGGAGAAGTATAAAGCTATAAATGACACTCAAAATCTGAGAATAAGCAAGCTTGTCAAAAAATTTCAAAAACAAGTTGGCATGTCAGAGACAAAGTGATGTATACTATTTTAATGAATGGGAATGAGCTTCAAAATTATTTTATTTCAAGAGAAAAATTCTTGCAAAGCAGCTCAAAATATTAGGCAAGATTATTAAAAAAAATTCTCTATGACAAAGCATATTATTTGTATTTAATTTTGCCACTCCAATTGGAATAGATTTTGAATCACTTAATTCATTTCAATCTTCTATTGTTGATCATTATAATGAATCTAAAGAATTAGAGTCACTTCTCAAAACTTTGAAAAATCAAGTACAGTCAAACCTGCCTTAGCGACCCCCTGTATTAAACGACTCCCTGCCCATAACGACCTTTTTTTCTTCCTCCCAATAAAAATTTGACTGTTTTCACCCTGTATTTAACGACACACTGTCTAACGCGACCTTCGACTATGTTTTGCACTAAAATTTATTAAAAAAATCTGCATTAAACGACTATTTTGCAGACAGTTACATTTTAAACACACTTGAAAAAAATAGTGCAATTGTTGCACAGTAAGACTAGTAAAACTGAATTTCTTTTGTGACACATCATATGTCGTACATCAATACTTTGAACACAATCAATATGACATGGATGAAATCAGCCTTATGATGAATAAAAGCTAAAAGATTTTCCTTGTTGATTTCTCAATATCAGCCATTTTTCATATCTTTTGTTCTTGTTGTTTTTTACGTAAGTTTATTGGTTACAAATTTCAATATAATAGTTAGATCATGTTTACATAGTAGGTAATATGTCGAAAAAAAGAACATCACTTGCTCTTCAACAAAAGTACGATGTAATTAAACTTTTATTTTATTAGTGGCAGAGCAGTATATAAAATAGCTACTGAGATGGGTGTAGGTAAAACTCAAATCCAAACATTAGGAAAAAGGAAAGCACAAGTGTTAGAAGATTATTCTAAATGTTGTGTGTCAACAGTTTCAAAAGAAAAACTATCTCACAGGTAATGAAGAGATAAACACTCTAACATACAGGGGGTTTATTGACGCTTTGGCTAGAGGCCTTCAGTAGTGGACCAATTCTCAAAACTAAAGCTTTGCTAAGAACTTGGAAAATCGAATTTTAAAGTTAAATGGTTGGATAGTTTTTATGTGAAGGATGTCCATGTGGAAAACGATAAAGGGAAGAATAACAATAGCACGTTGTGCCAGTATGACTGGAGAAAAATAAAACCTTTAGTGATTGCAAAAATCAAAGTCTCCTGATGTTTTTCAAAAGGAAGTTGAGCCCTTTAACAGTGGAGTACTAGTTTAATAGAAAAGCTTGGATGACTGATGAGATTTTTGAAGACTCGCTACAAAATTTTTATAGGAAAATGAAAGTTGGAAAAGGAACGTCCTTCTATTCATTGATAATGCCCCTTGTCATCCCAATCTTAAGCTCAGTAACGTTAAAATTCAAGGGATAATTGAAGCAATGAAGTTAAAATTTAGAAAACGACAAGTAAATGTTTTTTAATTTTTTAATCTACTGAACAATCGCTAATTTTTCTATAGTTTTTCCATATAGTCAGACAAATGGAAGAGATGAATCAAGATGTATTAATGAAGTCAGTCCTTAAAATCAACAAATATTGGATGTCATTTTATTGTGTAGTGCAGAAGCATGGGAAGAAGTTGAAGAAAGAATCAAGAAATGCTTCATAAAGGCCGGATTTCGCAAAGAAAACATTTCTGTGTGGAATCCTGAGATTGAAGAAGGAATACCTACTGCAGTGAAAAATTTAAGTAGAGATGTTTTCGGGGCTGAGTATGAAGCTTTGCAATATTGATAAAGACTTGTACACATGCGATGTTAAGAATAGCGTGTTTGACTTACCTGCAAAAGAAGCATTAAAAGAGATCGAAAGAGAAAAGAAGAGAGTTCTTTGGAAAGTGATAAGAAGAGAAGAAAGTGGCACATACTCTTTAAAAGAAGCAATAAAAATTGCGGATAAACTAAAAAAGTTTGCTCTTCATCATGGCTTAGGAAAAGCTCTTGAATACATGGTGAAAACAAGTTCTGAGGTTGACAAAATGTCAGCAAAAACCTTACAACAAAAAAGGATGACTGATTATTTTAAAGTTTAAATAAATTAATTTTAACTTTTATAATTGTGATTCAATCTTCTACGACATTTTGGTTTACAATTTATTGAAGTCAATATTTTGAAATATTTTCACTGTTTTTAACGACCACCTGTCTAATGCGACCAAAATTAGGTCTTACCTTGAATGGTCAAAAGAAGGTTTCAATTACAATTTGAACGTTATTTAAACGAGTTTATCGATAAAGAGATACCTTATAAAATAGCAAAATATTAATGGTAAATTCGTTTGTTTGTTATTCAAATTATTAATCAAGTTGAATTAAAATTTTATGAAG
Organism: Nectonema munidae; assembly: GCA_030549495.1. Classification (NCBI taxonomy): domain Eukaryota; kingdom Metazoa; phylum Nematomorpha; class Nectonematoida; family Nectonematidae; genus Nectonema; species Nectonema munidae. The sequence continues at coordinate 342,868 of JAUIRK010000987.1, forward strand.
CAGCACACGTGTTTAAAAATCTTAACTTTTTAGTCTAATTTTTGTTTTAAAATTTACATTTACTCTATAGTTCACATTAAAATAAGTATTTTGCCATTTTTGGTGATTTTCAAAATGGAGTTTGATCATAAAAGTTTTTCAACGTCTGGCAACTCTCATCTAAATTATGAACTTATTTTTTCAAGTTAACCAAATATGAATATTATATAGGCTGCATAAGTCTATAAAATAATATTCCTCTCAAAAACTTGCAATTTTAAACAGCTAATAAAATTATTTCTAGTACGATTATAAAACATTTGAAAAACATTTCTTCTTTTTTAAAACTTGCTTAATAAATTCTTCATCTCAGCGTTAATTTATGACTTTTTATAAATATTTAATTGAATAAAAGTACATTAATATTGGTTGGTTCGTTGGTTGAAGATATCAAAGCCCTTACAGCCGTAAAGCTATATTTGAAATGGTTAATTATAGTTTAATAATTTTGTTTTTAAGAGCCGGGAGCCCGTGACCTTCAACTGTTAAGCTAAAAGGTACACTCTAACAACCACTGAAGCTCTAAATTACATTGTATAATAAAATAAAGTAAAAAATAACAGAAATAATACCAATCAATCTTAAGAGATTAAAATATTTTAAAATAACAAGAGAAAAAAATAAGTTTATTCCATTAAAAAAGTATAACAAATCATATTTAAAATTAATTCATAAAATATTGATATATTATTTGTATATATGATATTTTTGGGTAAAAAGAGGCTTCCTAATTTTTATTATGAAAAGACACAACTTGAAAATATCAGTTTTTTCAACCCACGATTAGTAAGTTGTGAGCAATTGATTCCATTCAATTTCTATGATCAGCCACTGCAACCTATGTGGCCGCAGTGGGCCTGCGCTTCTCATTTTTCATTTTGATCATATATTGTATGATTTTGCTAAATGCAAGGTTCGCAAAGCAAAGTTACTTTGATCTTCATTTTATGTTAATGAAAAAGTAATAAAACAAAAGCCTTTTCTTTTTTTCAAAATCTTATTGCTCACTTTTAATCTTTTTTCCTACCCACACTGAGCCCCGCGCAATCCATTTTGCATAGGGCCCCGCGAACACTAGGGCCGTCCCTGCCTATGATCTTTCAAAGTATATTGATAGTAGTTTGAAGTCAAATGACCTAGACTTCATCTTTTCTCAAGATACGTTCTCTACAAATCTTTCTTTTTTTATAGCTTTATTTAATTAAAATTTAATTTTTAAAGTTTTATCCCCCATCCCCTCCCCCTCTAGATCCGCCACTAACAAGTAATCCTTGAGCCCTTTACTTATAATAGAAATAAATGAAAGATACAAGTGTTAAATCTAAAATGTATGTAATTAATATAAATAATAAAGAAACCTACATTTGATCAATATAAGGGGAATATTTTTTGCTAACAAAAGTTTATCAAAGCAAGAAGTAATGCAGAAGCTTATTACATGCCATTCTTTTTAAAAGGCATAATTGCTGAGAACCCAGCTTTGCCGCGGCAATTTGAAGTGGAATATTTTATTCTCTCCTGTATTTCATTTCTTACTCTCTTATTATTTTCATCAATTTTCTAGCTAAACAAGCTGAAAATTTATAAATTATAACCAGGAGATTTCAACTTGATAGATTGTAAAAACTTTTTTTATGAAAAAGAAATCGATTACAATAAAGAAACTTCTGTGGGAAGACAAAAATTAGATGACTTTTTGAGTAAATAAAATAAGTTTCAAAGTGAGGAAAATTTGAAGGGTCAGACTTCATTCACTTATTTACAGGTACATGTATGATGCATACTCACTAGTTTTTATGGCAAAAAAAGATCTTTCTCATACAGAACATACTTACGGACAATCTTACCTCATCGTATGAAACCAAAATTTTAGCATTCTTAAAAGCATATACCTACACAACAGCTAACTTTATTTTCTTAAAATCCAATTACAATTATTTCATTTTCCACATAGATTCACAGAACACAATAAAAGATCTTCAACTTTAAAGGAAAATCTCTCTATCAACACTAGGCCTAGCTGAAAAACTAACCAACCTTAGTAAACACTTCACAATCAAACTCACCTCTCACTCATCTTCTTTTGAAAACAAAATCTTTGACAGATATGCCCATTGAGGTGAAATAATTATAACAAATATAAAAAATTGTAAAAATTTGACACTTTATTGCTGATTTTGCTAACTAGTTTCGGAGTATAAACTCCTTTTTCAAAGCAAATATATAAGGAAATAATTCTTTTGAAAACTTCTTAGTCGACTACCTATCAAAGTCCACCCTCCCATCTTCACAATACTTTCTAAACCCATTTTTCCCTTTATCAACTTTCGAACTATTCCTAAATAACTCAATCACAAATGAATGGCTTAACATCATACCTCTAGTTTAGCCCAATTCACTCTGAATACAATACACTTCCACGTAACATAATACGATGGTTCAGCGCACATTGCCCATGCTATGCATACCTTTTCAAAAACTATACTCAACCCCTTTTGAAGATTTAGAGGCCCCTACATTTAAACTTCTATCCACATCAAACTCCACTGCCCAATATTCTCACCTCAACGCATTAAAAACATTGATAATATACTACTACACTTCACAGATCTCCCTTCCTCCCTATTACCACTTCTATCCCACCCCAAAATCACTCATCTCATTTCCAAATTTATCAATTCAATAGAACCTATCCTCAACACCTCCCAAAATCTAATCCAATCTCATTAACTACTTAGGGAAACATCTTTTCTCAACACAGCGTCATACGAATAACCATTAATATGAACTCCCAATCTACCTTAAATTAACTTATCTATTTTAGACGTCGCTCCCTACTTTTTATTTCGCCTTTATCCAGTAATTCTCGCAAGCATATCAACTAACGTTGGAAAGTGCTTAGTTATCTCACTTACCTACCTGCCTACCTACAATCGATAAAGTTAAAATGTTCTAATAATCAAAATTGAAGTATTTATTCTATCCAATTAAAAATATATTTTTATTTAACCGGTTGACAACCAAGTGAATTATTAGGAAAATAAAAAATATCTGCGTTGATAAATGCTTTCAAATATGAACTGTTGTTAACCAATTAATTTTTAATCCATTTTTCAAACTTATTCTAAAATTCAATTAGTATTTTTTTATCATTATGATTTATTTCGGAAAATCACAATTTCTTTTTCCAGTTGTAAAACTTGCTTAAAACTGTTATCCTCAAGTTATATTCAAAACCTCTTATCATTTGGGATGTGAAAATATATGTTTCATCGATGTACATATTTTCAGCTTTTTTTAAACTATATCTGCTTATCCTGTCTTCACATAATAAAAATAATTCCCCGTTAGCATTGGAAAGAATAAAAGAAAAAAATTTTCATGTAATCAGAAAAAAAATTATATTTTTTAAAAGAAAATATATTTTTGAGAAATGTATGTGATGAATCGTTATCTATAGAGTTACGTTTCACCATTTTTAAAGTGTTTCCTTAGTTCTGACTATAAATCTCTTTTTCGTGACATTAGAAGTATTACTGAAACAACAAATGGTAAAAGAAAAAGATTGATAATTAAATTTTATGCTGACTATTATACTTTCTTATACATACTTACCTTACTTACTATAATAAATTTGTTCTTCTTATTCTCTTTGAAAAGATTAATTATTTTTATAGTTTTTTCCTTTGAAAATATTAATTGAAAAGATGATATAGTTCTTCATGTGAATATATATTATAAATATATAGACATTGTTTGCTACACTTTATTACCTTTGTGAACTCTCTTTTTTTTATAATAAAATTCTCCTACTACTGAAAACCCACATAATTTAATGAAATAGAGAGCCTAAAATTAGAGGTGGAGATATAGATGTATAAAGGATATGAGGGTCTAGCTAAAATGTGCACTTTTTTTGTAAAAAATATCATGAAATATAACCTCCATTTCCTTCTGTTTAATGTTGCTATTTTTAAATATTGTAAAACTGCATTTTGTAATTGTTATCAAATAAATACTTACTAACTTACACGTAAAAAATATTACCATTAAGTCAACGTTTTAGGCTTAAAAATTTTTGGGCTCTAGTTATTCCAATTTTAAAATGACCTTCAGAACTCTCACAAACAAAAAATATTATTCAATTCTGACTAACTTTACTAAAATTGATTTATTTAAAAATAAAACAATTTTTCCTTTTGAAATACTCTATTGTCAAAAATCAAAAAAAGCTAAATCAAATGCTAATATAAGTACTTATATTTCTAACTTTTTTCCAAAACGAAATTCTTTTTTTTTTATCAAAAAATTATATTTAACGTTTTCTGATTTTTGGATGATAGGTATGATAAGTAAGGCGTTAATGGCTAAGTGAAGTGCGCAATCGACGTTAAATTATATATATTTACTTTATAATTTCTAGAAACTTATTATTAGTTTCGACCTGTGGTAAATTTCAAACCAAAAGGCAAGCACAACAATCTAAAATATTTTTTTCAGGAAGACCAAAAAATGCCATTTGTCTACATAGAGTTCTCTATTGATGAGGTTTCCTATTTGGAATTTGCCGTTTTCACTTGTGATCGAGGATATGTGGTACCTTCTATATCTACTTGAACAACGCCCAAAAATTGAACGGGGTTTTAAATTTCACTCTGCTCGAGGAACGGGGTTTTAAATTTCACTCTGCTCGAGGAACGGGGTTTTAAATTTCACTCTGCTCGAGGAACGGGGTTTTAAATTTCACTCTGCTCGAGGAACGGGGTTTTAAATTTCACTCTGCTCGAGGAACGGGGTTTTAAATTTCACTCTCTGCTCGAGGAACGGGGTTTTAAATTTCACTCTCTGCTCGAGGAACGGGGTTTTAAATTTCACTCTCTGCTCGAGGAACGGGGTTTTAAATTTCACTCTCTGCTCGAGGAACGGGGTTTTAAATTTCACTCTGCTCGAGGAACGGGGTTTTAAATTTTCTCCTCTCTCGATGAATGGGGGTTTTTTTTTTTAATTATTACTAGTCAATCAAATTTGCGTTTGACGCCTTAAAATTATCTCCGCAAACATTCATTGACATTTTAAATAGTTTTATTTTTTATTTTAAAAATTTTCTTATCAATATAGTTTTTGTATTAGTTTATTTCAGGGGTGCAAAAATTTTTGTTAAGTTTAGTAGCACGTATATTTAAACTTTGTCATACATCATTCATACGCCAAATGTATTAAAATAATTAAAATGCAATTACTTTAGAAATGAAATATGCAATCTATTTCTTACCTAACATGTTTAGTAAACATTGTTTACATAGAAAAATAGTGCAGGTTATTTAAATTCCCATATGTACAAGTTTCTGCCCACATGATGGATGCCATAGTGTAATACTTTCATTTGGATCAAAGTCCTTAATGGAATCACCACTGAGGCCGATAAACATGAGGGAATCAAGGTTAGCTGTTGTCAGTCTTGTTCTGAGGTCTGTTTTGATGCAGTTCATTCTGCTGAATCCCCTTTCGCAACTAGTAGATGAACTTGGTAAAACCAAAACAATTGGCATCAGTTTGGATAACACTGGGAATCTTTCAGGGTGTAGCATAGCCTATTTGCAAAGGTGGGGGAAGGACAGGATTTTCAATCTAAACCACTCATCAAGCAGCATTTCCTTTGCAAAGGAAGCATTAGGGACTTCCATGTTAGATAGGGGTTTCTTGAAATGCTGCACCAGTTGCTCAAGCTCAGCATCCCTAAAATAGCATCCTCAGCATCCCTCTGTTATATTATGTGCTACTGTTGCATCTATGGTCTTGAATCGCTCTGTCGAGAAGCTTTCCCATCAGAGAAGATAATTCTTCTATCCTTTTGGTAGCTTGTTTCCCCTGCTTCTACTCTTTCTAACTGGACTTCTCTGAAGACACCAGTGGGAGACAAAAAAGACTGTCAATCTCTCCTGGGTTATGTTGCAGTTTGTTTAAAAGAGAAATAGCATGGTTCACTGATAGTTTGATTTCTGACAACATTACGGTTTCTCTTTGAAATGTAGAAGAAAGTGGGCGTAGGACTGCCAGAAAATCATATAGAAACCTAAAATCACAAATGGCTTTCAGCAGTCCTTTTGATTTTTGAGCATCAGAAGTTCCCACATTAGATTTGTTCTGCAACCGAAAGACCACAGCCTGCCAACTTTTCAAAAATGCTTGAAGTGCCTATTCTTTGCTGGCAACCCATCTCACAGCATTGATGTCTCTTAGTTTTAGCAACTGCATTTCTAAAGCTGCTGCAACTTCTTTTAGCTTGGATGAGCGCTTTGGTGAAGAATGATAATAGATATACAATCCTCTGAGAGTCGTCTCAACTTGTTGCATAAATGGTACAGCTTTCAATGAATCCAGGACTGCCAGTTGTAGTCTTGAGCCACACAATGAATGACAACCAAATGGGGAATATCTTTTGTTTAGCAGCAACACCACCATTATAGCCCAACATTGTTCTTGCTCTATCGGTTACAAGACCTACCACTTTTCCCTTGTCAAATAGATTTATTCCCAGTCGTTTTGAGAGAGAATATAAAGCTGTAATATAGCCATCAGCAGTTTCATTGGGTAACTCGTCCAGACCTACATAAGACTCTGCAATAGTCCCCTCAGTGGTGTAGCGCTTATACACAATAACAGATTCTGAAACTGAAATGTCAGTGGAACCATCAAGTAGAAGACTAACACAAGGAGACTGAAATGTCTTCCATAAGTTTCTTTCGAGTGGAAGAAGCGATGCTATGAATAGATTCTGTGCACATTGTCCTGTTCACATATTTTTCTTTCACTGGAATTCCCCATTTCCTGATAAGTTAAATTTGCTTCTTATGGCTTACTCCAATAGGCAATTAAATGTGCAGTAATCAAAAGTTTTTTGAAGTTTTCCATGTCCATTTTTAACATACACTTAGCCAGTGGTGTGTCTTCTGGATTCTTTCCGGGCCTTGTATAATCGTGCACAGTTTCTGTGGGACACACTTCTTTCATGAATCTTAAAAGTTTCTTTTCTGAATGAATCTTTATAGCCCAAAGCAAATTTTTATGATGCGTCTTTTTGTTTCTTGAAACTGTAGCACCAGTTACACGTCACTTTCAATACTTGATTATTATTGGCATCTCTTTTAATTGAAATTCAATCAGAAAATTCTCTGGCATACGAAGCTTTAAAATTACCAGGACGGGAATTTTTGCTCCCATGCTGAGCAGTTTTCTGCTTTTTCTTTTCTTCAATGGCAGCCATGGGCTCTTCTATATTTGTACATTTCATCTGAGAATCAGAAATGCAATGTTCTTCTGAATCACTGTCTTCATTTTATCTCTTAAGAAGTTTTTCTTGCCGCTTCAATTTAGAGGGTGACCAAAAAAAAAAATTTAAAATTCGAATATGAGGACTTCTATTTTTTAATAATAATTTAATATTCAAATCGCCAACACCTAAAGTCACTTTAAAAAAAATCACCAACACAGTAAAATCACTTTACACTTTAAAAAACAAAAGAGTAGATGAATAAATGGATAAAAATAAGCGAATGATAATAAAAAATTTGCTGCCTCAATATTAATTTTAGGGACCGTTTTCATAAATTGAAGCAAAAGTGACGTGACATCTCTTCAGAGACATGTGATGTAAGTAGAAGTTGCTACTATTTCCCCACAAACACGCAATAGCTGTTACATTATATACGAATAATAAAATGTCAGACAGCTACTTCAAATACGTATGCATTGTCATCTTCAAAACTTGTAACTATTGTGTTTTTTCTAGAAACTTCACCGCACGGTTGCAATAATAGCGTAGGCGTAGTTTTAACGGTTCATTGCTTCTCATATTTTTACCGTGTGCTTATCGCAACTGTATTTTTAAAAGTCGCTATTTTCATTATTGACGGGTAAAAATGGTTATTATTTTTTCTTACTACACTACCATTATTGCAACTATGCAGTGAATTTTCTAAAAAAAATGTAACATGACAATGCATATGTATTTGAAACATTTGTCTAAGACTCTAATATAACAGCTATTGTGTGTTTATGGGGAAATAGTAGCAACCACATGAACCATTTTGTTACAAAATCTTTCTTTTGATTTTTAAAAAATATGAAAAGATAATTATAAATGCCTTTAAAAATTTTAATATAATATTTGTTGATAATCCGATACGTTCTTACGTGTGTCGAAGCATGAACTATCACGCTAAAAATCGGCACCAACTTTTCGAACAACCCAATATTTTGATAGTTTTCAAAAATTCTTTTGTTTAATTTTAAAGGATTTATTTATTGTTTGAGTTCAAAGAATAATTTTTGTGCCAAGTTAAATTATCTACAACAACAATTCTACAGTATTTTTCTTGTAATTTTAAACAAAAAATGGTGGTGTGTCTTATGACCGAAAAATACGGTTACTTGTTGAACTGCAATATTTTCAATGATTGAAAAAATATTACCCATATTATATTTCTCAGAATAACATGCAGCTCCGAGTGAATTACTTGAATTACAAAATTGATCGCAGCCATATTGTATAAGATTCAGTTTTTCGAAAATAAGCTAAAGTAGCCGCACTTATATCGCATATTATTGCCTCCTCGTCAAGTCAATTTTACGATGCTAAGGTATAGGTGCGTCAAAAATTTTTATGCCTCCGACATATGACTATTATTCTGAGAACATTGCACATTACGATCGCACAGGCTAATTTTCTGGTCGCGCGCCGCGAGTGTGTATTTGCACCCCTGTTTTATTTTATTATACTAATATACAATGATTGAAATTAATCTTTATAAAATTTTGAATTTATACCAGATAATTTATAACATTGCTATCTTTCACAAATGACTTCGACTAGAACATGCAAAAAGGGGGCTACCTACAATTTTAAAAAAGATATAAAAGGAGGGGGGAATGTGAGATAGTCAAAAGTTAACATCATTTTTCAAGAAAAAAATATTAAAACACTGTAAAAAAGCATATTTTTTTATTTTTATCTTATATCTTTAACACATCCTTAAAATTATTAGGGGGCAAACTTTTTTAAAATTTATATGAAAAGAATTTGTGTCTGAAAATCAATGGTAAAACAAGTAAAGTAATATCGAAAGTCTACTGACAATCCAAACAAGTCTTTTAATGATATAAAATTGAAAAATTCAAAATTATTGGTGGAATGAAAGTTATGGATCCCTAAAAGAAGATAAGAAAGCTTATAGAATAATCTATAAATGAAAGGATGTCTCTAGAATGATATAATGTCACATCACTGGTATAAAAAAGCTATTGTGGTAAATTTGAGGAATTTATCAACTCATCATAGCCATAAATCATACCTCCAGAGAAATGCATTATGAGTTTATGAAAAGCTATAAATCTCTAAATTGTTTGTCTTCACGATCATGTGAAGAACGTGTTCAAGCCTAAATCGTTATTCAGATGATTAGAGACGAAATAGAAGAATCGGGAGTATACTCAATCCTAATAAATGAGTTTAAAAATAATAGCGGACATGAAGAATTATCAGTTTTTTTTGTACTGTTCGTTATGCGGTTACTATTACAAACAAGGTAATTCTACTTGATAAAATCCCTGCTGTTTTCCGCGGTGATTGGAAGCTTAGAGTAGAAGTGTAATAATATTGGTATGTGTGTGTTCATTGGACCAAAATTCTTTTATAATTAGAATGTGCGCTCTTTGAATGTATGTATTGTATATATAGACACATATATCCCTAAATTTCATTTTACACATTTCAATTAGCTTTTGGTTTGTTTTGAATGAGATACAATTTTAACACAATATTATTTAGAACCGTGAAATCTACATTGCGACTACTCAAAACAACCATCAAAAGTGGTCTTTATGGACAAGGGGTCGTTTAATCATGGTCAATTACGCTCAATTAGGATTTATTGAGAAAATTTGAAACTCGTCGTTATAGATAAGTGTTCCGAAAAGTTAATTAATTTTGCTGATGAAAAATCGTAGATTTATGCTTAGTATCTTGGCAAATTTCTTTGGCGTGCTTTGATGCATCCTCCCAATATAAGTAATTCAGAAACGGTTAGAATATTGAAGGCATCAAGCAAGACACATTTTGACAGAGGTAGTATGATTTATAATAAGTATTCGAAAAAGGTCATATATAATTAAATGAGGCGTCTTACATTTTATATTTTGTATTTGGAAGAGATGATATGAAATTAAAGGTGATATTTTTTCACTTGTATACTATCAGCTAAGATTAAAATAATCATTTCACTAACATGGATAGGAACTTCAAAATTTTCAAGCTGTTACAGATGCCAATGTGCGAAGATTTAAACGCTATCAAAATAATTTCAGAATGTGAATAGAATTTGACCTTATTTTTCTTTTTTGCGTGAAGGAGAGAGAGAGTCTCTTTAGGACTGGGCGTTGAATTTAGGAGCTATGCTCCTCATATCCAGTGAGCAGTGACCTGGCTTCTGAAATGCTAGATGTATACGTTGCTAATAATGGAAAAGTAACAAGCTAGCTAGAGTTTCTCTGAAATTTATAGGATGCGATACCGCGAAATCTAGCATTTTAGAACTTAAGATAATGTAAACTACCTATAAGGACAAAAATGCAGTGTCCACGATCGTGTCAGTTTTTGATAGTCTTGAGAATCCAATAAAAGTAAACAATTTGCTCAAATACTCCCTTTTATTATATGTAACATAATCATTGTAAATTAAAATGAAAAAAATTTGTATGTTTTGGGACACTCTACTAAACACCCTCCTTTATTTTGTTAAAGTAGCATCTTATCATAACTTGCATTGAACTTTTAAATAGTCAAAAAATAATATTGAAGTAACATGTAGCACTGCTATTCTTCATTGTTGTTCCCCTCACTTTTTAATAGCAAAGCATTTTTAGATTTAGAATCAAAATTGGATGATTTTTCTGATCTCTACTCTTTGCAAGATTACAAAGATGAACTTCAATTGAATATAGAAAATTACAAGAGCATCCTAAACACAAATTATACTGTGCGCATTATAAATGGTAATTTTGACATTTTATTGCATTGAAATAACTTTTATTTTTAAGGCAACGTGCTTAGTTCTCTCAGAGTTAAATATGAAGGAAAAACATTTTCTCTTGGCGAAATAGCACAATTAATCACAAAAACTCCCAATCTCATTCTTGTCAATTTTATTGGTGCTCCTGAAGTGAAATTCTTTTATTTATCATCATACGAATTTGTGAAGATAAGGCTAATTCATTGTTATAGTTGATGGTTCCTGCAGAAGATACATTAAAAAATTGTGGCCTTAATTTGGGCATTCAAAAAGAAAGCACTACCATTTATGTCTCTACCCCAAGGTAAACTTGTATTTTATTTTGCTCGGCCAAAAATGAATTTCGATGAACACCTTATTTAGTGTCCACTTAATTTTTATTGCTCTTTTTTTCTAATGTATCAGACTAAAAAATCCTTTTAAAGCATTACAAAATGTGTAAAAGAAAAGTTTGCATATTTTTTAAGTATTGCGCAATCACTAATGGTAATTTAAATTTCCATCACTAACTTCAGAATCACAATGGAACATCGAGAGAAAATGTCAAAGTCTATAAAGGCGACTTTGGATACCTTTAAAACGAATTCACGGAAAATTTTTTCTAAAGCTAATACTGATTTTGAAATAAATGGCCAAAATTTCCCCGAAGAAATTAAGAAAATTTTTAAAGAAACGGTAGTTTTTATTCAGCTCCACACTTTCTCATCTCTAGACTAATTTCTTTTATTAGATGCTCTCTTTGTTTAAGACTTCAGCAATGTCTTTAGAAAACGAATGTGAAACGAAAAGAAAAGAAGTTATTTCTATCAAACTATAATTACATTTTATTTCTTTTGAACATTAATAAAGATTCTATTTTTAAGTTACTGTTTTTCATGCCTCTCTGCTGAGTGGAGTTAAATTTGAAACACTCGCAAGGCCTCAAAAACAAGCACACTTTAAATTTAATTAACCTTTTTATTTTAAAACATTAGGATTATTGAGCAATTCTTTTGATCTTATTTTTCTGTTGCAATTATTTAAATTAAGAATGCAATTTTTTTGCAATCAAATTTGACCAATCATAAATGGCTCTTTTCTTTGTATACAAAAATACCAATTTTGGAGTAATGAGGACTTTGCAAAACTAAGTCATATTTTTTCAGGAATTGATAAAGATAGCTTTTAAACATAAACTATAAAATGGGCACATTAAGGTGACATTTCTACGATTCATCATACCTCTTTGCAGTATTTATTTCAAGATAACAGCTAGAATATCAGAACTAGCTTCACGAAGTGTGTTTTTGATCAATGAGTAGCATTTTTAGTGAACAAATTATTTTAAAGGATTTTGATGGATTCATTTTGTTTTATATTATTACAATGTGTGCATGTGCAAGCAAATGCATAACATGTGAAAGAAAGCCTTGCTTGGGGCACACAAAATTTTATTTCTGGTAAGCGCAAAAATTGATGGAACTTGGTTAATGGGATGGAAAAGTTTGGACATCACCGATCTATAAAAAAAACACGTAAATTTCATTTTAAAAAGTGATCTTTATGTTTTAAGCTTTTACAGATTCTGATTTTTGTCGTTTCTTCCTCTATAAAAAAATAATAGTTCTTCACTTCTTTCCTTTTTTGGATAACTCACTACATTACAAACATTAAATTTTCAATTAGAACAGGGGTCGCCAAACTTTTTAATCCGTCGACGCCCAGACAAGTTTAATAAAACATTAAACCATTTTTGACATTTCCAACGATGAGCAATAATATATGATGTAGAAATTTAGGTATTGAAATGTTTATAATTATGTCATAAAGCTTAAAAAGACAATTATATTTGAAAATTTAACATGAATTATTTTGGATAAAACTTATTGTGTTATTTGGCAATTGATAATGAATACCTTGAAAATACGTTAACTTACCTTTTTATTAAAATAGTTGGCATTATTGGGATGCATGTTCTCGACGAGCAACAACCAGACTATTGATGGTCGATTGAAAATTGATAGGCTTCTGGGGTCACGATGTTTCAGGCTGAGTCTGCTCCTTTGTTTTCTCAAAATTGTGTTCGCGTGGCTAACGCTACTACAACCGTAAAGGAAGGTGGGAACGCAAATAAGAAAGGTGGCTGCTTTACTTAGTTGCGATATTAATGTTGCTTCGCTAAAGTTTTTACATTTAAACAACGCGCTAACTTCGAAATCTTCACACATTACAACAACTTCATCTTCTAAGCTAGATTCATGACCATCATTCTCCGTTTTCATATCAAATGAAGTAGCAAGCCAGGCATGAATATGCAAATTCTCCTAATCCTTGAAATCTGTTTGATGTTTTTTGCGCAGTTTTAACTCTTCACATAGTGACGGATCCATATTCCTTTAAAACTCTTGGAGTGACCGTGCAACTCAACAAGCCTTTGAAAAACATCACCTTTTGAAAACCACCTTACCTCAGTGAAAGAATGTGTTGAAAGTTACATCATTTGATTCACATAACTTTGCAAATGTTCGGGAAATGAGAGGACGAGCTTTAAGTTTGTTAATAACCCTGCTGCACCATTTTAGAGCTTCAGGTACACTTAGTTTTTTGGCTATAAGATGCTGCCTGTGTAAGACACAATGGACGGTTTATACAGTAGATACCTTTTCTTGAGAATGAAAGAAAATCCTCTGTAACGGCCTACAATAGCTGGTGCACCGTCATTTGCTATTGCAGTAATAATCCCGAAGGGAACGTTTCTATTGTTCAAATAATCTTCCAAACATAAAAAATTGTCTCCCCTTTGGAATCAGTTTCAAGCACATATCCCAACGAGCTATGGCGACCACATTATCAGAAGCAACAAGAGCCGTATCACATACAAGAACGAACTATGTCACATATCACCCTACTAAAAACATGTACAGTTAAACACCCAGCGCTGTTTTACTTTCACGCTCTTCACTGATCATCATGGGTACCTTCACTGCCGCAGAAGTCGGCGAGTATAATACATACACTCTTTTTTATATACAAGAATCTAGTGCATAAGAAATCAGCAATCATTTATCTATAACTTTGGTTTCTAACTCAATGCGCCCTCTTTGGTCATTTGTCTAAATTTAATTATCAAACGGAAATTTGAAGAACGGGTATTTAACCGAAAATCTAAATACAATTTGGCATTTTTCCAGACTTCAGCAACCAATAAAATATCATTGTTCTAACGTTAAAACACTAAAACTCAATAAAATATAATGAGATCAAATCATACCATAACTATGAATATAAAAATATAATAAAAATACTCTGCAGATTTGTATTGAGCACAATCTTGAAAACGTACGGGAAGTAAAACAACGTTTACAAAAATTCTCAAATGTATGTATATTTCGGTGAAATGTGCATTCGGGCCAAAAGTCCGTTCGGTCAAAAGTCCATTTAATAACAAATAAAATGCTGTTTGATTTTTATACTAAAATAAAAATGCTGATAATTTTATTTCTTTTGATCTCCCCAGTCGGTTTATTATTTCAAATTTTTCTTCCCCTTAGAATATGTTAAATTCCTCCCCTGTTCAGAACCACTGATCTATAAAGTTAACTCAAATACATAATTAAGAAACATTATACCATAATTTTTTCTTTTCCCTTTCCATATGAAGATAATAATAGAACACAAAGTAGAAAAATGTGGGTGATATGAAGTAATAATCATGTGTTTTTGTTTAATTAGTAGTCGAAAGTAATCCTCCAGTTTGCTAAGTTAATCAGTGAAGCATGATTTACTAATCTTTATTTCAAGTGTTTTCAAACAGTGTCAAATGACACTCTTGGTTTACTACCACTCCGTTATTTTGAGCTTATTTCTGTTGAATTTAACCTACTTTTCTCAGCTTCTTTCAATGCCCAGCTTTCACCACTATATACTAAACCTGATCTAATACAACGTTTATATACAAAACCTTTTAAAAGTAAAGAAAAAGTACTTCTACACAAAATACCGCTTAAGATTTCATTTTCTTCCAAGCTAGCATTATCCTATGTTCTACTGCGTTTCCAAATGTGCAAATAAACACCTTCTCGAAAATCTCTCCTAAAAAGCAAATTTGATTAACTTCTTCCAATTCTACTCTTTCTACACTCAAAGTTACTACATTTTACATACTATCCTTCTATTAAAGCACCTACTATGTACCCACTTATTCTTTGAGTGATATTCCAATATTGTTAAAGTTAATAAAATTAATGATAAAGAAAACAAAGAGGTAAAGGTAGCATGGGGTGTTTTCATTGAAAAGGCACAATTTTGCCGCTTTCATCGAACAATGAGGAAAGTTGGCTTGAAGCCGTGGCGAACCCAGTATCTAACCAATCTTACTCAAGCCCCTTTTTGTAGTCCATCTCTTTGATTATGAGTAGACTTTTATTACACGTCCATCTATAATTATTTGTTAAAGCATTGAAAAGAGTAAATCAAACACGTCCCATTTTTTCCTTAACACGTATGCGTATTGGTAACGCCTAATAAAAACATTTCTATTCCAGCTAAACAACAAAATGCACAACTTATGATAACTCAAACTGAGGAAAACTGGAAACATTTTTTAAAGTCCCGCAAACTTCAACACAAGAAGCATTTTAGTGCGGTATATTTTAATGTAGGATGCGGAGTCTTGCAAAAGATAAAAAAAATACCTTACCGAGCTTTTTAGGATTCTTAGTGACGACTCTTGGACCTCCTTGTGGACTTAAAATTCAATAATTTTATTTTCAGATTTAAGCAATATTATTATGTTATCCCTAAAATATTTATCCTTGATCTGCTTAATATTATAGACCTGGACCGCTTGCTTTCCTTTCTTCCAAACATCAAGTCAGAGCTAAAAAGGATGTTAAACATTCTACATTTTTTTTTGCAAATTTTGCACCTAACCGAATTAATATTTTCGCAGTGTATGAGTGATATCCTTTTGCAAAAAGGCATCATGCTTTTACAGCACTTAAGTTTGGCTCTAAAAAGATTTAACATCTTCGTAACATAGGCAAGCTATAATATTAATATTGAGAATGTCTAAAAGTTGAATAAAGATGTGTATGCAACAAAGTAGGAAATAAAGAAAAGATGTTCCTTTTAGTAAACATTGTAACGAAGTAAAAAGTGAAGAAACACTATTAAAAATTTATTCCTAATAAATAAAACTAAAATTACTTAGTCTAATAAAATAACAATGAATATGTGAGCAGGGAATGAACTTCGTGATTATCTAATGCTGTAGCGCAAGCCAGCCATTAAAGAAGCGCTCAATAGGGCGGAGATAGGAAGTGTCAGAATCCAAGCCATGATAATGCTGATGAATAACTTCCAATTCACACCCTGCTTGGATTTGATATAACCAACTGCTACAATTGACCCCACCTTGCAATGAGTTGTGCTGATGGGAATCCCAATATTCGAAGCGAGTAAAACGGTGAAGGCTGAACCAATCTCTATAGTGAAGCCACTGAAATAAAAATAAAAAGACTACACGCACGTTCATGGGATGAGGCGACGCGTGCAAACCTGGAAGGGGTGATCAGGGATAAATCATCTCCGAGAGTCTCGATCACACGCTTTCCGAAAATCCACAGGCCTAGGCATATGCCTATGGAGCCGTAAAAGAGGAGCCACAACGGAGTTTCAGTATTTTGATCGACTTGTTTAGTTTGGTATATGCACCACAAGGAAATTAGGGGGCCGATGGCGTTCGACACATCATTGCCGCCGTGAGCAAAGGAAGCGAAGGAGGCCGTTAAAATTTGCAGAAATGAAAATAGTCTTCCGATCTCAGCGGTGTCCTTGTCAGGGTTGTAAAGGTTTGCATACTTTGCACCATTCTTTTCTATCTTTTCAGTGATATTCGGATAAACTTTATCAGTGCTTGTCAATGAATCTATTTCATTCTTTCCTATCTTTTCAGTGATGTTCCCATAGGCTTTATCAGTGCTTGTCAATGAATCTATTTCGTTCTTATCTTAAAAGTGAATAAAGTAGAGCACGTGCAAGAAAGTAACGAGTATTTGCTCACTAAAGCTTTTTGTATAAATAGATGCTTCTTTTGGCGGTTTTCTCGCTATTTCTTTGCCAGCCTTAAAAAGTTAAAGAACAATCCTTGTAGACATATATTCACTCGCCATATACCAATGATTTCTAATGATCTCAGCATATCGCTCTCATACACAAAAATTAAAGTTGCAGGTGAACATTGTGCTAATTTTTCTATGATTTTAAGTCTTAGTTATGTGGCAATAGAAAGGATTTCTTTAAGAGTCCTAAACCATGGTACCACCCAATAATTTTTAATTAACTATTACGCTGCAAATGTACAGAATACGGTGAGAATAAAATTTAAATAAAAGGATTTGTCCTTACCTTGAATTAATTTTTATACAATTAAAATTTTAAAATTAAAGCTATGAAACTCAGAAGAAATGAATTTCTCGTTATTTCATTTAAAGGAAATAGAAATAGCAACGCAAAATTTTTTATGCTTATCTTTTGTTCATTAACCGCTACAAGTTCGTGTATGGCTGAAATTTTTTAAAGTGTTTCACGCTATTTTATTAATTTTCTTCTGGAATGAAATAAATGATATGTCTAAAATTATGAAGACTAATCGTATGCTTTTTTTCAAAGCACTTTTATATGCAAAGCAGACGATTCTCATTTCTTGGTACACATGTGTCACACTGATCCTCAAAGGGTTGCGTCTCTCATTTTAATTCCTATTGAGGATTCTGTGCCAGTGTGGAGTATACAAGTGGGAAAATATTTCTACAAAACAAGATGGAGAAGTAATACTTTTTTAAATTCAATAAAACTTTACCTTGGGCCGCAGCGTGACGCCCATGTCACAAGGGACGAAATTCGTCTGTTTTAAATATACAAAATGCCAATGTAAAAGAAAGCAAGCAAGTAGACTTAAAAATTCTAGTGCTCAAAGAGTTAAAGTAAAAGTATATGATTCATCAAATAAATATATCATTGGCAAAGTTTCCGAAGTTCAACAAAGGCGCCTCAGTGTAAAAAAAGGTTTAGAAGGAGTGTACTGAGCAAGTACACTTAGTAATCATTGGTTGGCTTAAATAAACGCCGTATAAAAATGAAAACAGAGAAAGAGCTCAATCTACGATTGGTTAGTATAAAAGGAATGAAATTGTTGTCATAAGAGCTTTATCTTGAGCTGCGTGTTAAGAGACTGCAACTGGACTAAGGATAGATATATAAATGAAATAGATCCTACCTATTGAAAATGTGTCTAGATATAAGAGATTAGTTGAGACCAATGCTTAAAAAGTACTTACTATTACTTCCCCATCTTTCATGGAAGGAGAAGAGATACACGTAAGAAGAGTTGTTTGAGAAGGAATAGAAACACATTTTTCTTTTTCTTCCTTCAACATGTCTAAATACCGTGGAAAATGTAATTCAAGTTAATTAAAAAATGTGCAATATTTTCGAACAACCCGGCATCTTCTCCTTCGAGCGAAAATAAGATATCTACAATGAGAAGGTTGGTGTACGCCTGCTTTTTAAAGTGCTGAGAGGCAATTGCTAAAGACGCGTGTAGTAATCGCCTTAGCTGAGAACCACTCGAGACATTTGTATCTTTCACATTTCCAAGGCCACCCAGGCCTAATTTTGCATTTCTTTGATGTTATCTTCTGGAAATTATTGGCAAGCAAACTTACTGTTTTATTTATCAAATAACATTCACCATATTTAAGTAAAAAAAGTCGTTTTTTCTGATGGAATCAATTTCTCAGCAAGGTATCAAAATTACAAGAGCTATACTTAAATTAAAAATAATCCATTCAAATCTTATAATTATATTAACAATAAATTTATAAGTTTTTAATTAAATTCAAATCAAATTTTATATTTTCATCCATTTCTATATAAACAACAGGGAAGTATGCTCAGCCGCCCAAAACTTCATTTTTGTGTAGCAAAAAGTTTAAAAATCTTTTCAATTTTTAACATTCTTTACATTCCACCTAACTTTTTTTTATCTTTTCACATCTTTCATCGCATCCGTGTAGTTTGGGGTATTGATTTTTAGGTCTTAAAGAATGCCAAAGAGTTTTATTCGTAGTGTTAATAAGCTTAATTTCAATACCCAATTTTTTGTCCTCGTTTTTATCATTCGATTGGTTTTTTCGTTAATGTATGGTGTTTTGAGTGTAACCTTTTTGTTTTATAGTTTTTAAAGATTAAAACTAATGCCATCTATGGCTTCTTTGTTACTATACTCATTTTGAAATTTCAATTATGGCAGGTAATAGTTTAAAAACATGTGGTGCTTTTATTGAATTCATCATTTTAAATATCAAAGATAACAACATATGTCTATCCTCTGACAAAATATTTTTAATATGATTAGTATATGAGCTAGAATTGAAGATATCAAGTTCATTTGTTTTATCCGACTTAATAATCGTTATGCTATCATCTCTAATAACCTTATTTAATTCAAATCTCTCATGATAACTAATTTTTTAACTCTAACTCTTTTCAAATTTTTTAAGATATTTTATCATTTTAAAAGTGCTTTCAATAGTACAATCCGAGGATTGTAATTATTGAAAAGTTCTATTAACCTTTTCATGCACAATAGAACACCGGTGTCCCATAGAAAAAATCCTCTCCTTTAAGCATAAAGAAAGGCGAAATTTTGTGAAAGCAAAGGTAGTTGAATCTTAATCCGTTAACGACCACATAACCAATGTAAAGCAGATTTGTATTAAAAAGCACTTATAAACGCAGGTGATCAAATTTTTATAAAGGCGTCACTAACCAATTAATAAAATTTTCCAAATCCTAATTTTGAAAATTATTCTCTTCCCACCAAGGGAAAAGAAACTAATCTCTATAGTTTATATATTTTATCTAAATCCTTGACTTTAAAAAAGAAAATAAAAAGTATTGGAATTTTGAATTGTTACGGTCTTTATCAGGAATGGTCTGAATCAAAGCTCAGCAAACTACGCCCCGATCTGAGCCACGAGATAAGTTTCTCCCGACCGTGAACAAAATTTGATTTGCATGAAAAACAAAATGTCATATTTATTTTAATAATACAATTTCCTTTTAAAATCTAAAAATATAATAGATATCATAACTACTAAACTCTCTATACTTTCACTCAAGCATGTTAACAGTGTGATGACGAATGCCAACAAAATTAAATCAAGTGTTGAAGCGTTTGACAAAGGACACTGCATTTATTGTAACAGAAGGTTAAGCGGTGATCACATAATCAGTGCAATCCATGGCATGGCAGTAGACAATTAGGAAATTTCATAGGCGGACATTTTCAAAAAATTGCATCCATAAAAAATCGTGTAAAAGCGATATATTTCTATACGATTATAGATATATCAAGTATCGCTTACAGAAAGTGACTTTGTCGTCTGTTGATTAGAGTGCATTTTCCTATATTTTTATTTATTACTAAATCATACACATGCAAATAGGTAAGTAAAGCTTGGATTCAATGAAAAATAGATGAAATAGAAAATGCACGCTGCTGTATATAATAAATGCAAGAAATTACTTACCAAAAGAGGGAGAGTTGTCATTTTCAACGGAATCCACAAAATTTAGGGTTGATACGTGCTCTAGAAGCAAAGACTACATTTTAACAACGTTATAAAATGCAATTTTATAGATCAACTTACTTAGGATTTTTTTTCTGGAATATGGAACAACAAAAAGATGAACGAGCACGGCTGTGATAACGGCACCGCCTAGGCTTATGAGCATGAGACCGTAAAGAGGGATTAGATTAAATTTGAAAGCTTTTTAAAAATAAAAAATTTAGCATAAAAACGCATCTTATAACGACACAAATCAAAACGTTAATTTCATATAGCAAGAATGAACAAGAGGCTAAAATAACTCTGAAACGCATTTTCAAACTCGTGCTCAAGCAATTTTACAAGAAGGTAGGATTTTTATAAAATCTGAAAAAACGTAATAGTATCATGAACGATTTGCTCACTCAAGCACTAGAGGAGCTTAAAAGTTATTAAAAGTCGTGAAAAGTTATCAGAATATAGCAAACGTCAAGGAAAATAGAGATATCTTATTTCTATTACTTATCTGAGAATATGATATCGAATCTACTACCCATTATATACTTGTATACTAATTTGTATAATTAATTAGAATGTTTAATAAAAGATTATTATACGTAAAATGATTTTATTGTATATATATATATATAAATGACATCAACTTTATTTACAATAACATAATAACTATAGCCTGAAAA
Source organism: Nectonema munidae (assembly GCA_030549495.1). NCBI lineage: Eukaryota > Metazoa > Nematomorpha > Nectonematoida > Nectonematidae > Nectonema > Nectonema munidae. Next base: position 364,264 of record JAUIRK010000987.1, read on the forward strand.
TTTCTTTGACTCTTTGGAAATTTGTACATACTGAAGACAATGTTTCTTCACCCTAAACTCGACACACACTCTAGTAAATTGTAACTGGCGTGTATTCTTTAATGCAAGTGCACTCGTTTACTCTTGCACCCAACTCGTGTGACAACTCGGCTATCGAATGATTCAATTAATTTTGTTTCACTAGTTAATTATTTTCCTAAGCTATTATTTTACTCAAGATAGTTCATGATTTCTTTTTCTCAGACTGCATGGACATAGTTAATTCGATTCAAATCAAAGTTAGAAGACATGAAATACGCGACTTTTTAGTTTTCCTTAGCAACAATTTAATATAAATAAAAGAAAAGGAATATTTGAACACAAATGCAAATGAGTGTAGAAGGACCTACTTTTGGGACCTTTATATAAAATGGAAAAGAGATTCACAAACAAAGTGAAAGCGTAAATCAAAGGTAGGCTTTTCAAACCGGAATCAAACGGTTTAGGCTTAAATTTAAAAAAAAATAGAAAAACATTCATTTTGTGTAAGTAAAACAGAGTACTTTGGTTAGAACAGATTTTTTCAACTGCAAAAAAATGAGACCAGATACGAAGCCAGAAAAAAGAGGTGAAATAAACCAGGAAAGAACTAAAAAAAATACAAAATCTTATAAAGTTTAAATAGACAAAAATTCCCTTTTGCTAGAAAAATTCAATTTTAGCAACCCCAAAACTGGGGCATTCACAAAAGACGTTCATCACAAATTAAAGGTTTTGCGGGAAAAGGAGAAGTTAGGATGTAGAAAATGACTAGAGAAATAATGTTATTAATAAGGCATAAATGATTGAGAGAGATTTTAAAAGTATTTGATTTTAAAGGAACTGTCTTAAATTTAATTTTTCGATTCCAATTCTATTATAGGTGCTATGTTATCAAATTGGAATGAATTTCGATACTGTATTCCTTTTAAAAGAACCTCACTTTTATATACGGATTTTGTTAAGCTAATAATATATAAGTAAAAAGTAGTGTGTTGAAGAGTAAACATCTATAGTTATGTATAATAAAAACTAGGATATAAAAATATAGACGAGTGGAATATGTTGATTCCCGTGGACTGGCAGGTAAAGATAGATTAATGTCTTTAACCAAGGAAAAGGCATTCTCATGTTGAAGATAACATTAAAACCCGTCTTGCAAGATTCATCATAAGAAAGCGTGAAAATTCAGAAAAAATATACTTATAAGCAAATTATTTTAGTAAACCTTTACAGACATGTTAAGAATATAGCTAGTACCCACTGTGCAAAATTTAAATCAAAATGACTGAAGAATAACAGTTTTATAGGCTGATGAAAACATACACCTAGAAAGGAAAAAATCAAATACAAGAATCCAAGTCTTAAATTAAAAACCAATACAACTACTAAAAATAAAACGTGACTTCAGAAAAGATTATTGCACAGGGTTTATTATTTATTAAATTAGCGTTGAACGCTTTCTAAAAGTTTGGGCATGAACAAATTCCTATTGATTCTTTCTTACCACATCTTTTCCTTAAAAAGACTGTACATTGAAAACGTAAATTAAAACTATATACTTTGAAAGTTTTAAACACTATCTATAATTTAAAAAATGATCACATCAATAAAAAATAAATATTCCAGCGAATAAATTTATATAAACTTTAATACGGTTCCGTACAACCTTTAATCGTGAAATAAATAAACTAATACACTAAATAAGAACATTATTATAAATTTTAACTAATTTCAAAGACATGCGTCGTTCGACTAGCATTACGGCAAGCAAATTGTAGAAATAAATTAATCTATAAATTGATAAGATAAGATATGAAAATTTCAAGTCTCGTATTACTTTCAAATAAATGACTAAAATTTTGAGCTATCAAACACAAGTAGATATATCGTTAAGAAGGGATGGTAGTTTACCAATAAAACCAATGGACTTGAGCTGAATTCCATCTGTTCCTTTTGCCACCAATGAGAAACCGAGCTTAGCACCAATTATACTATGGGAACCAGAGACGGGTAATTTTAGAAAGGTAGCTATTAAGAGCCAAATTCCACCGCCTAAATACACAAAAATGATTACATATATAAAAATTGTACCAAGAATCTTCAGATATGGGTCTAAATTGGCCGATGGGTATTGGCCAAGTAGGCGCCAGCAGAAGTCCAAACGGGACATGGCTTTTGAATATCTTGTCAAAATGCTCTTCTGGTTTGAGTTAAAATTAAAGCGATATCTTTAAAAAAAATAAATAAAAGTATGAGTTCTTATATTGTTTCTTATGAGTTCAATTTCTTGAGATCAGATAGATACAGTGCTGCCTCTTCTGTAGAAAGAAAAATACTTGCACAAGCAGCTTTGTATTGAAAATTAATATGATAAAAGATAAATCTATCGTATTTATAATACAGTAAAACGTCTTCCTGCGGACACCTCCTTATTCCGTACATACCCAAAATAAGGACAATTTATTATGATGGATATTTTAATCGGAATATTCATTTTTTCTTCAATAAAGACAATTCTATAATAAGAACCAGTTCGAAAGCTGTACATTTTATAGAAGTTTTACTGCATATGTTTTTTCCCTAATATGAAAGAATATCGTTCTATACACATCTTAAAAACACCATAAGAGCTGGAGGTGTAATCTCGGAACAAATGAGATCCGGAAAAATTGTTATGGTGTTTATACGGAGGCAGCACCAGCAAAGATGTCACAGCCAGGATTTCAAAAGCGCTAATGGAGGCAAATGCAAAAGCCAAGAAGAATCACTACATTACTAATCCTCTTTTTATTTGGGTCAAAACCCTTAATTATCGACTTCAGAGACAAGGGCTAAATGTGCCCACTATAAAGTCCTGCCTTTACCAAAATCTTTCTGGAATGAGAGCATGAAACCTGCTCGTTGTCTTTCAAAGAGCACCGTTGTAAATGGAGTGTTTAAACTTCTTAGGGATATTAAATTATTTTCCGAAACAAGAGATAAAAGGGATCTATCGTCCAACTTAAATGACTTTTTTGTGCGAATAAAATATAGCTGATATATTTGAGCAGTTAGATAGAAGTAATATAGGCAAAAGAAAAACACCCTTAATCCAATAAATAGTCTTTACTACGATGACTGGGCTTATAAGGAAATATAGGCTTGCTAAAAAAAACTTTAAAATGTTCTTGATGAAAATTAAATAGATCCATCAGCCTGATAATAAATAACCTATGGCAGAAATTATCCAGCATCAAAAATGTTTGCAAAGTCAATCGGCACTTCCTGGAATTAGAGCAGCCAGTAGTGACTCGGTATAAAATGCATTTACTAGCCTTCTAACTATCAGCACCGTTACAAAAGATGTTCGTGTTCAACTCTTCGATTTCTCAAATTATTTTGTCGACAACGATCTTTGTGAAAAAATAAGTTATATCCCAAAATTTGTACACTTAGAAAAGTGTTGCCTTTTCAACTACTTATTTATGTAACATTGGCTTCTCCACACTTCTACGCATTAAATAGGAATTGAAATGGACTAATGTGGACTTCGTTACGAGATACGCGTTAGCAGTGACAACCAAAATTTGTGAACTAGCTGAAAAAAGAGGCATAGCCATTTCATTTCATTCGTAAAATATATACCTTATTTTGCAAATAAATGATCTTTTAATTATTATTAATAAAAAGAATTAAGTAGGACAAAATTCAAGATAGATCAAAAATCCATTAACAAAATACTTTTTTCAATGCTATTATTTTAAAGTGATTAGACTGCATTATAGGATGATATAAGATATAAGAGAACTACCGAATAAACATCTTATACATACTAGAGTCCTGCATCAGCAACATTTTTGTACCCATACAGCCAACACCCGCAAAACTTGACCTTCACCCGCCCAAACTCACTGAATAAATTATGCGGGTACCACGTAAATTAATTTTTTACCCGCATCCACCCTCATAGCTTAAAAATTAAATTTTTGGGTAAACCAAATATTGAGCACTCAAGAATTGAGCCGATTGGGCCAACAAAACATTAATTTTACTATGTTTTATCAAGGGACAGAGTCGAAGGTTTAAAAATCTGATTCCGACTTGAAGTTCTTACTAAACCCCGCTCGAAGTACACATTAGTATATAGTGATTCATATTCTAATGCAGGGGTTCTTAACCTGGGATGCAGGCACACCTATGAAGACGAGAGATAGTCATAGGAGGTGCGAGAGATCTTAATGAACTTTTTGTTAAAAATGCCTCCGCGCTTTGATTTTGTTGATTTCATCAGGTTATTAGTGATTAGTATCGCCATCCATCCTAGGTTGGTTATCCATTGTCGATAGCTAGAAAGCATGAAAGTGAGAAACATACAGCAGATTATGATAGCTACGAAGCAATAACTGTTTACTCTTCAGAATAAAAAGAAGTCGAGATATCTTCTAGATGCGCAACATGACATGCGTCATCATGCACTTAGCTAAAAAGAGCTTCGAATGGCAAAAATAATTGAAACTAAAACGGAACATATGTCTCATTCATCTTTCATTTTTTTTTAATACATGCATATATATTTTTTTTATTTTTTTTTATTTTGTGCTGAGGGTTAAGCAGGAATTTTTTTGGCATACGGAGTGCTGGAACTTAAAAGGTTAAGAAGCACTGTTCTAATGCCCTACTCTAATTTCTTCTAAAACTTTAGAAATTTTAATTCAAATTATTTCCTTGATCTTTATACAAATTAATGCTTGTTTCGCCTCACTTGTGTTCTAAGTATATTTTTAAATATGTAATCTTAAAAAATAAATTAAATATATACTATAAAATTAAGAAAAGAAAAATGAGGATTAAGCTTAAATAAATAAAATTCCAAACCTTGTAAACTCAAATAATAGATTGATGTTTTCAATTCTTTTAATTGAGAAAAGGCCGAGTTATAAACAATAGTACACGAAGAGTCCGGGTAATCTTTAAAAATGCAATTTGCAGTCGTGTAGTATCTATCTAGCGCAGGATCCCCAAAGTGCTAGATATCCACCCCGTGAGGTCGATAAGAGCTATCTAGGGGTCGGTTAATGCTATGGAGAATCAAAACTTTCTAGGCACTAAGTCAAAAATGGAGATATTGTTATTAAAATGTGAAATATAATATTCTTTTTTTACATCAAGCTATGATCAAACGCTGGCTATAACTTTAACTTTACTTTAACGCCTTTGCCGCTTTACACGAATTTGTGTGAAAACACTTACAACATTTGCATGTATAACTAACTCTCTTATGTACGAGAAAATGGAAAAAACAGAGTAGTAAAAGCTTCTTCGGATAATCAAATTTTGAGTACGCAAAGTTTCTTAATTTTTAAGGTCTTAAAATATTAATTTAATTTAGAATATTCTAGGGAGAAGAAAAATGTTAAATAATAAACAGACAGGTTCTAACTGGCGAGATCAAAAGAGATAAATTATCAGCATTTTTATTTGTTATTAAATGTGTATAACCCGACTATAAAAATATTGTATGTAAAAGTAAATGCATTATGGTTGTTTCCAGCCGTTACCGGATATTTGACCAACAAACATTTGATCGACGGATATTTAGCCGATTGGACATTTGGGTAAACTTACCTTTGGCACGAATGAACATTTCACCGAAAATATACATAGAATTTGAGAATTTTTGTAGGCCTTTTACTTCCAGTAAGTAAATATATTGTAAATATATCTGTCATCAAAAAAAGGCTCTAAAAGTGTGCAGCAGGGTTATTAACAAAAGTAAAGCTCGTCCTCTCATTTCCCGAATATTGGCAAAGTTATGTGAATCAAATGATGTAACTTTCAACTCATTCTTTCACTGAGGTAAGGTGGTTTTCAAAAGGTGATGTTTTTCAAAGGCTTGTTGAGTTGCACGGATCACCCCAAGAGTTTTTAAGGAATATGGATCCGTCACTATGTGAAGAGTTAAAACTGCGCAAAAAACACCTCAAACACATTTCAAGGATTAGGAGAATTTGCATATTCATGCCTGGCTTGTTACTCCATTTGATATGAAAACGGAGAATGATGGTCATGAATCTGGCTTAGAAGATGAAGTTGTTGTAATGTGTGAAGATTTCGAAGTTAACGCGTTGTTTAAATGTAAAAACTTCAGCGAAACAACATTAATATCGCTACTAAGTAAAGCAGCCACCTTTCTTATTTGCGTTCCCACCTTCCTTTACGGTTGTAGTAGCGTTAGCCACGCGAACACAATTTTGAGAAAACAAAGGAGCAGACTCAGCCTGAAACATCGTGACGACTAACGACTGAAGCCTACCAATTTTCAATCGAACATCAATAGTCTGGTTGGTGCTCGTTGAGAACATGCATCCCAATAATGCCAACTATTTTAATAAAAAGGTAATTTAACGTATTTTCAAGGTATTCATTATCAATTGCCAAATAACAAAGAAATTTTATCCAAAATAATTCATGTTAAATTTTCAAAACAATTGTCATTTTAAGCATTATGACATAATTATAAACATTTCAATACCTAAATTTCTACGGTTTGATGTTTTATTAAACTTGTCAGGGCGTTGACGAGAAGACAAATGATAAAAAGTTTGTAGACCCCTGATTTAGAGAAAAAGTAAATATACAACCTTAGTACAAGGTTTAGTTTGCCTTGCCCAAGCACTAAATTTCCGTAATATGAACATGAATTGTAGAACAAAGTGAGAAGAACCAATATTTGGGCAAAACAATTTATTGCACGCACACATTTCACAACAAAGCTAAATTTTTCAAATGTGTGCTTTAAAGATCATTAGCAAATGGTTGCTAACTTCGATTCGATATTAAAAAAATGGAAAAGTTATAAATAATCAAGAAAACAAAAACATTAAAAAGAGACAAGTGAAGTTCATTTGAAGAACAATTTGAGAAAAGTTAGTTAACTATTTTTGACAATCTCTAGTAATAATCAAAGCAGATAAAATTATATATTTTGTCGCAGAAAGTTATGATGAGTAGATTCGATTAATAAGTAAAATGATTCGTGCTAATGTTTTATAAAAAAACTATTTTACAAGATCATTTAACTATTTCCTATTATGTATAAAGTGTCGGGAGGATACACCACATCCTTCCTCTTGGGTGGATACACCACATCCTTCCTCTTATCTGAACTAATTATAAACATAAACTAAAAAAAATTACTCACCACCAAGAGCAGAAATGTCACCAGCCATAAGTAATTTACGCGAATTGTTGTATATGTTTGGATCAACGATCTTTTTCCTAATTGTTTCAGATACCTGTCCACCTAAAAATGCATTAAGAAATATTTTATTCACAAAAATAGAAAAGTGCAAAGCAAATTTTATGCATGAAAGACAAAGACTTCGCTTTTTCACACGGTAAAATATACGAAGCCATCAGAAGTGAACGTCTAGGCTTTATCAAAAATGATAGGACATTTTTTGTCTGATTATTATTATTATATCATAAAACATACAATTAAAATTGTGTGCTGAAGATGCAATGAAGCACTTGAATACGATACCACTTTTAGATAAGACAAGACAACGATTTTTCTCTCTCTATCCAAATTCAGCTTAAAATTATCATCACAAAAGAAAGGAAAACTTTATTTATATTAATTTTTAATAAACCTAATTATTATACTTTTCCCCTAAAGATTTTTTCTTAATTATGTCTTTTTGACTCTGGTAGGAGGTTTGGTTCAATCTTACTTACGAGGGCTTAAAATTAAAGGAATATTATGATTAGAAATTGTGAATGGGTAATGTATTTTAGCATGAATAATATCACGAATAAGGATATACTTGATTTTTGAGAATTTAAGGTTATATATATTACATATATTTTTTTCTATTCAAGGGTTGGCTTTATATGCATGATAATGAAAATTGTAAAAAAATATTTAAAATACATACGTAACCTTGAAAAGAGTAGAATATTGTGGAGGCATCAAGCGAGAGGATACATTTCGTCCAAAGAAGAAACTGGATATAAATTAATTTATAATATTGCATAGTTAAAAGAGACTCCAACTCTTCACCTCTATATAACAACAAATAATATACTCCTGAAGAAGTCTTGAGGAGGCGAAATATTACGTTTTTTAGCATAACTGCTTATTTATTCGTTATGATGGCCCTTCAGCACTACTTCGTTTATATTTACAACAAATAAGTTGTAGTATTATGTATCTCAAGAATGGTAAACTGACAATTTGTATTTGGAAGAGACGATATAAAATTAAACGTGACATCTTTTGATTTATAGATTAATATTTGACAAAACAAGCACGAAAACTGAAGATAAGGATGCAATGCGACTTTATGTTTATAAAAATGATAAGTTAAAATACCAAAGTCTACCTCCATTTATCTTATCAAAAATGTATTTTCATTATGTGTTTCAAAAATTACATTTCTATGGAATGGAGACAGACCCTTTACAATTTTAATATCATTTTTATAATCATCAAGTTGCATGATGATGCATCCTTATCTTATCCACCAGTTACGAAGTTTGATCTATAAATCTAAAGATGACCCTTAATTTTATATTACCTCTGCAAATTAAACAACATAACTATTTTAACTTGATTGTGATGATATGCACAATCATAATGTGTATGTGTATGTAATCGAAAAGAACAAAATGAGATGGAATGGACACGTGCTGAGAAGGGAAAAAGATGAGTAAATAAGGAAAGCATACGATGAACAGGTAAAAGGAAAAAGAGGAAAACAAAGAATGAGATGGGGAGATGATTTGGAAGAAAGTATGAAAAAATTTGGTTTGAAAGAAAGCGATGCTACAGACAGAAAGCTTTGGAGAGAACGGATCAAAGCCATCGACCCCCAATAAGGCGATAAGAAGAAGAAATGCTGATATGAATTTTAATTTAAGATAAGGTACTACCTCAGCGGAAATCAATTCTCTTGCTTGATGCCTCTAATATTCAAACCTTATCAAGGTTGCGTATATAAATATATATCATTACCTTTGGAGATCCTTGTTAGGATTAGTTATACGACAAATTTTAAAACACTGAATTTTTGGGCCTAACGTTTTACGGGAATATACCAAAAGATGTAGAAATTTTTAGCAAAAAATATCAAAAAATTTTAAAAATCTTTATACACTACAAATCTGTAAAATGAGTATTAAGAAATTATTTAAAAAAAAGTTTTGATATACTTTGTAATATACTTTGATACTTATCGAAGTATATTACAAGTGCTCTTTTGATTATAAAATTACTGAATATGAGATTTGATTTGTAATCAATGTTGACATTTGTAATGGATTACACAGCTTAGATTTATTCATTTCGATGAATATTTTTGAAAAAAGAGGTAGCTAAATGCGCTAAGGTAGCACTGGGCGGGCCTCTTTACGCATCCATGCTCGCCCATAACTGTTTAAATTTTTTACAAACCCAGCTATTTTTCAAAAACTTATATGCTTTCTCATTTTTATATTCTTATTTGAGCTTAATTACCACCCAATGATTTCCTCAACGCATTTTCTCCTTAATCTTCAATTCTTTTCTCAAATTTATGAAAAATACGAAGAATTTTAAATTCAATTCATTTGACTAATAGATTTTGGTTGTAAAAAGTTGATCCTTTATAGCAGGGATGGCCAGCTCCAGGCCAAGGAACAGCGTTATAAGGGATCTACTGACCAGTATTTTCAAAACACAAAACAGATTTCCTTCATCATACACCAATTGTCTACAGCGAGTGATAGTTTGTCATTTGAGAAACGGTTAGCAAGCAGAACCTAGAGTGCTATTATGACGTTCACTTGAATAATGTGTGCAGTAGAACCCCATCATAAAATGTACATAAAATTTGCAATTGCATATCCGTCTTTTGTGTCATTCTTTTAACATATACCCGCCCGTATCCGTATTCCTTGCAGCGATCTGGGCGTTTTAATAATAATAATTAGACGATTCGAATAGTATAAATTCCAAACAATCCATTAGCATAGGTAGGAGAAGCAAGTTTAGAAGGAGCAAAATAAAAGTGTGAATTCAATAGAACGCCTTTCAGAACTCATTACAAGAAATGGAATTACTAACGAGACATAAAATATAATGAAATGAGACATGAATTATAATGTTATGCATCAATAAAATGATATTCAAAATATTGTAGTCTAATGATATGTAAAAGCACTGATGCAAAAATAATCTTTCAAAGTAAGATACAACTCCTTACCTTGAAAAAGTTACTTCAAAATGCAAGAAAATATAATTAAAACGTCAATTTGTATATTAATATAATATGCATAAGTAAAATCTCGTTCCTTCGAAATCAAATTCGGTAATGTGACGTTTTTCCGAGTCCCCACCTTAAGAAACGATTTCACATGTTAAAATCTACGATCTCCAAGGCGAACAACTTTCACTAATTTCCAAGTAAATTAGCTATCCCCACGATGTATAATAAGTACTCTTTATCTTGAAGTGTCACTTTTCTTTGATCAAGCAAAGAATTCAATGTTGTGAAACTAAGCAATGATCAAAAAGATCATGTTTTTTTGTTTTCTGAATGTTAAAATTAAAATGAAATATTGCTGATGCGAAGGACAATTTTCAATGAATTACTTGTCGAAAAAAATAACATTTTATCAAAATCAATTTTGTTTCTACATTATAATATTTTGAAAAATGTACTTAAGCATCTTTCGTCAATAATTCTGAATAATCTTGTATTTAGATGTTTTGAAATTATTATTTCAAAAATACTTTTGGTTATCGTAAAATGAAATGGTAATAGTTCATTCCTTCGCAATCACAAGAATAATCCTTACTTTCAAAAACGGCACTTCTGATTCTATTGACGAAATTTTTTAACTTACCTTATCATCGTTATTGGACAAGGTAGCTTAAGAATTTCAAAATTTGATTTTAGTCTGTCCCCTAACTTTGACACAATATAAATTAGCTGTATGTTGTCAGTGTTCAAGCAAGGCTAAGGGAGATAACAAAAAAGGTACAACGTATATATGTAGCGTTTAGAGTATATGTGCTTTTGCCATACTATTAACTAGACTAATATCATGATAATTGAGAACATTCACTTATAGTTAAAAATTTTCTCTAAAATTTTGAACGTTCAACAAAATGAATGTATATAGCAGATATATAAAATCAAATAACCTCAATAAAATTCCAATTTTATGGCAATTATATTTATTTGCTTAGCGAAGATCTCGTTGTGTGGCAAAACCATGGGAGAAAATCATGAAATATAATATAAAGTATATCTAACATATAAAGTATACAAAACACAAAGGTTTTGTCAGATTACTACATTGAATCATATACAGAATCCAAGATAAAATTCTGCTTCTAGTTAGAAAAATTTTAAGAAATTTTGCACAAACTTTAAAAATTAAATACATTGATAATATATGAAACTTCATACAACTTGAGTCACGTGAAAGCCATATATATATATTAGGGATCTGGAAAAGAAAAAATCGCACATTTATGATAGAGAATTTTGTTAACATAGCGTAAACAAATAGATCATTCTTGATGCTCAATATTGTTTTCACACTTATCTATTAGGATTAAAATAGATTCTTCTCAAGGTATAGAAAACGAAAAACACAGAGATTTCCATCAATTATTTTTCTGTGTCTTGTCAAACAATGAAGATTGCGTCTACTGTGTTCATTCCTGACATAAAGGCAAATTATTATTTTGAATTAAAATTCACCACTTTTTGTATTCATTTTTCTAATATTCTTTCCAGAAATTAGCAGTATTATTTCATGATAGTTATTGCAATCCAAAATGCCCTTTCTTCTCAGTAAACGAAACAATAAACTCAATTTGGCACAACCTTTTCATTCTTCAATCTCATCTCTTTCATTTTTGCGTTGAAGAATTCTTTGTCTGCCCATTCCTGTCCAATCTTTTCAACATCGAAAACAATTTCACCATTTTCATCTATAATTTTATCTTTCTCTTACTTTAGAGATTTCTTCAATTAGTGAAATGAAAATTCCACCCAAAAGAATTATAAAAAAGTGAAATCAAAATAAAATAATTTTTTATTAAAAAAAATCTTTTATACTTATTATTTTTAAAGATATAAAATCAAGAAAAAAGAATGAATATGAAACAAACAGGATTTAAAGTGGTTATAATTAAGAAGATTAAATTTTTTTGAATAAAGATAAACATTAGTAATGATATCCTACAGATTTTGAAAAGATAAAGTTTCTCAAATCGGCAAAGAAAAAAAAGAATTTTTCAACATTGTTTTCTATGCAAGAAAATCTTTATCATCAGCATAAAATGTTTTATGTCAAAATTATTACGATGACGTATAATTTTTTTTTCATTAAATTTTTCAAATGTTGTGTAAGAGCAAATCTATCTCATAAAAACTTCATTTTTTTAAATATTTTAACTGCAATAAATTTTATAGATGGCATTCTCGGGTCGAGTGTGCAAAGCGAGACTGGTGATTATTCATGTTTTCATCACTACATCAGGCAATGGAGACTCCTTCTCACATATACATTTAAATTTGACAAGTTACCTAAATTTTAATAACATTCTAAGACAATCGTAGTGTTTTCGGCAAGACTTTAAATGGAAGCATGTTATGAGAGCATTTATGCTATGCATTATTTTTCAGCCTCAACTCTTTAAAAATAGCCTCTACGCTGTAAAATATTTTTGCTTTGAAGCGATAAACGATTTTGCACATATGATAACGACGCATTAACAAGATTGACAGATGATAATGAACCAGTGATCTTGACAAAGGAAAAAAAAGTCTCTCACACTCCTTCGTATATTCTTCAATATTTTTACCTCAGGTAGGAGACTCGCATTATTATGTGTATGTAGGGTAGTCCATATATATACAAAATCAAAGATATACAAATCTATTTTTTCGGTGAGAACCACATTCTTTGATGAGAATACAAAAAATTATTTTGAAAATAGCTGTGTTGCTATTTTAACACTTTTAATTCAAATTTTATGTAAATCTGATGCTGAAGTTGACCCATAAATTAAAGGAAAATTAAAATAAAATTCAAAAGGTAATATAAGTATAGTATAGTGGTTTGATAAAGCCGAGTGTCGGCAAAAATTCACCGTTTTAAATCCTGTGCCCAATAAATTATATTACTTTTTTTTTTGAATTTTCTACAAAGCATGATCACTAATCAGGTATGGAAATATTGTAGTAAATATAAAAGGCGGGTAGATATATGCAACTAAATCGCCTCTCCCAAGATATAGTTGGAAAATAAAATTGTTCTATTCCGATTAAATACGGAATCGGATATATGAGATTTACTTGTTTTGCCAAAATCTCCTGCGCTTAATCTCCTCAAAAAAGTATCGCTCTAACAACAGATATATCTTATATATTATAATTCTACCAAATTATTTCCATATGAAAGGATAATTTAAATTTAAAATATCTTTTTTTTCAAAATTCTATCCGCCTCCCTCCACTAGAAAAAGCAGTTATAGATCCGTTCCTGACCTGCACCACATTCTGAGGGTTAGAGTAGATAACATAATTTGGATATTATAAATTGAATTTTAGTTAAACACTGAATTCAAGGTATTATTAATATTAATAATAATAATTAAAATATTTGAGATATTTATACTTAAAATCACCATTTTAAATGTGTAAAAAATTATCTAAAAATTTTGATTTATTGTTTTAGAACAAAATCTTATTTTAAATTGTTAATAAAATCTCATAAGGACAAACCTTGAGTAGGTTTTCAGAATAATACATTTGAAAATTCTCTCTTATATAGAAAGTTCTGAAATAAAATAAATTGTTTCCTAAAAGTATATTTAAAAATATATTACCTAAAAGAATAGCACCTAAAGTTTCAAAAATGGAAGCAAGAATGCACGCTTGAGAAATAGTTAAAACTTTTGATCCAACAGATGTCCCAAAAGAATTAGCAACATCATTTGCACCAATGCCAAATGCTAATACAAATGCAATAGCGAAGGCTAAGACAATTGCCCAGAATTCTTGCATCCTCTGTAAAATATATGAATTATGAAATGAATAAATTGTGTTATAAAATATATTCAAATTATAATCAAGTCTAGCATATTTTGGATTGGGATAAAATGAGTTATCATTATATCAAATCCATTAAAATCTAAATTGCAAAAATACACACAACTATTTAAAAAATAGTGAAGAAAAATAAGTAGCCTAGCAAGGAAATTGAACAAATCGATTAAATTAAAAATAAATAAACTAATATAATCTTATAAATTAAACAATTTAGAAAAATTAATAAGAAAAAAAAAAGCAAAATAAATTTCAAGTAAATCTAATATTGAATGTTTATAAGGATCAAGATAATCTAGATGACATAAGATAAAATGGAAAAATATAATACGGTAAACATACTAAAAAAATGGCTGCTAAATGTTCCACGATTAAATACAAGATATTTTAAATTTATTTCATACTAACAAATTCTGTCAGCAAGCTATAAATAAGACTAAAAAACAAAATTTAATAGCTGTAAGCAATTCATTAATCTTGCATGACCAGATTCTATCAAAAAGAAAGATAAGATCTTACAAGGTTATCTCAATTAGTTGAAAAATTAAATTATCAGAGCATTAATTTTAAAAGTATATAATAATTTTGCGTCAATTATTAAGATACAGTTTATAAGAATAAACAAGGTAACTAAAGGATTATGAAATCACTAAACAAGATTCAAAATATAGTTTTGTAATAATAGCTTAGTAAAAATAAAGTGCAAAAATAGCGGCAAAATTTATATTTTATAATTTAAAAAAAAGAAATTAAAATAATATTCTTTTTGAATAATTCGTATCTCCTAAAAAAGAAACTTTATTTCAATATAATATCTAAAGTATACGTAAAAATAATATAATATTTAGAGTTATATGCTGGAAAAATGGGTGGACTAGGTACTGTAGTAACTAGGACTAGTTTTTGCATATATTGTTCTAGAAGGAAATTGAAAAAGGTGAACGAAAGGTAGTTGTAAGTTGAGTAAGATTCACGAATTTATGTGGTGTTGGTGTAGAGTGAAAGGTAGATAGATATTTTTTAATTGTATTTTTCTTTATGTTTAGGTGTAAGTGTAGGGTATGTGTGAGAAGTTAAAGTTTTGACGTATAAGTAGTGTGAAATGCGTTTGTGATTGTGAGCAAGCATTGGCGATGTATTTTATTGAGATAGGTTAGTGAGTTCTGGAATTTAAGTGAGCTTACCAATGCGAGTTAGCCATATTGTATGACTGGAAGTATGATAGATTTGTAGATGTACTTTGAGATTTTTCGATGAAGACCCTACTTATGTGAGATGGCTTTTCTGAGAGAGAATTTTGTGTAGATGTTTTTTGAGGTAAAGTATAAATTTTAGATTCGATTGGAACGTGACGCTTAGATATTTTATGTGTGATTGAGTGACATTGATGTGTTAGTTTCAGTGTTAATGGAATTATTCTTTTTCGTGTGAATTGTATAAGTTTTAGTTTATCTAATTTGAAGAGTCTTTCTTAGTTGGTGGCCATTGTTTGTATTTGTGTGATTAGATTTGGAGTATGATTGATGTTGTTCAGTTGTAGCGTATTTTAGAAGGTAAATAACATATAATTGGGTAAAGTCGAAGTTTGAGTTGATGAGGATTAGCCATATGATGTCTGATAGGCTACCACCTTGTGGAGTGGAGATAGTTAGTTTCTGGATTTATATATTGTTGTTATGTAGCAAGATTAGAATGCGCTTTTGAAGATAATTTTTTACGAATTTGGTATGGTATTTTTTTTCTATGAAGTTATTGATGATTTCAAAGTGCCATGTTGCTTGAAGGCCTTTTCGATGTCTAGAAATGTGGTTATTGCGATATTTTGATTATTTAGTGTTTTTTCTAGGTACAGAATTAGGCGAGATAGGGTTAATTCGTTGTTTTTATTTGGTGAATATGCGAACTGATTCGGGAGTATTAGGTTATTTTTATTAAGGTTGTTAATAGAGAAATTGATCGCCAGTTTTTGATTGAATTGTGATTAGCACTAGTTTGCATATTTTACAAATAGCTTAGCTTGAGGCAGGCGTTAAAAATGTTTTAGATTAATGTGTAATATGATGTAGGCTTTTTTCACATTTTGGTAATATTATCAATTATATTAGTATTGGCGAGAAATAGAGTTTTTCTGAAGTGTGGTTGATATTGGATAATGATGCTGTTTGAATGATTGACCATGGGTTTGTTGGACTTTGGTTTCCATAATTTTTCTTGGCTTTTTTTCATTAGCTTTTTGGATTTACAACTGATATTGAATGTTACTATGAGAGTTAGTTTTCCTTAGATTTTATTTTAGAGATTTGCGTAATTGTTGTTTGAGATAGTTTAAGTACGGTTCCAAAAATGGACGTGTTGTCTTTTAGGAAGCTGTTTTGTAGGAGTTACGGATGGAATGCATGCGGTGATGGTTTTTTTAAGTTGAAGAGCAAATATTTAGAGATTAGTTGTTGTATCTGTGGTCATGGTCATGTTGTCTAGCTTGAATAGATTGTGAAAGAATGCTGTCCAAAAAATTTTACAGAACTGATTTTCAGGCATACATTACTAATTCAATTACCACTTCCAAATATTTTATTACAATATTTTCTAAAATGGAGTAGAGAAATTTTTTTGAAGACATTATCTAGAATGAAACCGCAAATCTGATTGAAGCTTTCAGATATTGTAAAACTATAAATGCCAAACCTGAGTTAAAAAATGAAACCAGCATTTTCCATTTGGCATAAAAATATTTAAGTTGACATTAGATGTAAATCAAAGCACTTTCAGCCGTAAGGCTATATGCTCGCATTATGCTTAAGATGGTTAATCACAGTTTTTAGAGTTAGAAGCCTTGGAGATCGAACCCCTGACCTTGAACCTGAGGCTAATGGCCGATTTAGTATAAAAGCATATATTTTATGTAAAATTTGAAGAAATATTTTATTAGATATAATCATAATTTTGATTGACATTTTCTAAAAAGTAGCCATGATTATTGAAAAAAATTAAATACATATATTAATATGTAGTGTTATGCGTTCAAAACTGTATATAACTAAGCTTAACTATAGATTTCAAAATTTTATTTTTGATATTTAATAATTACCATGAAAATGGTACCAAAAGGTGCATAGTAAAAGTCACGAAATTTAAAGAGATATTATTCATTCAATTTTGTACAATTAATTTTTTACTGAAGGATTAATACGATTAATCCACTAATACGATTAAAACCAGAGCTCCTTTTTTAATTTTTCTTAATTTATTTATTTTTTTTTTAGTTTGTCGTTCTATTCAACTTTCAATTTCACTCTTGTTCACAATGGATACCTAGAAATCTGGAATTTTTAATTTTGGAAACACACAAATGGTTTTCACACTCTTCTGTTAGAAAATTGTAGTATGAAAAATTATACAAATCTTTAAATTACAATAAAAGTCTAAACAAAATACAAGGGTGCTCTAAAAGAAATAAAAAATGTTCTAACATTTGAAGCATACTCTTCCACCGTGTTCTAACATCAAAAAGCAGTTTTAATGTTTTTCCATTATTTTCTTCATTAAAAATTTTTTTAAAATGGTTATATGACATATAATTCTAACTTTTTCAAAAGGTTAGTCATTTTTTGAATCTTTTGAACAAAATTTCCATAATTATCATCGGCATCACTATCATTATTTATATTTCCTTTTTTTTCTTTTCAATTGTTTATATCCTTCGAGCATTCTACTATTTTTTTGCCAACACAATGATCAGAATGAAGAAGGTCAATAAGTTACCGACCCACCACTAGTTGTACAGGCAACCATATCCTATTTTAAAATAGAAAATATTTTTGGGTAACTTTTTTGTTAAGTTTTATAAAAAGTTGTTGATTTTAAATTTTACGGAAAATTTTTTGCTCAAATATTTTAATTTAGTATAAATCGGGAAAATTTTCCCGGTTGTGAAATTTGATTTCAGAAACATGTTTCTTGTTTGATTCAGAAACGGGATGGTTGGGAGACAAAGATTTTTGGCCTGGATTAAACCCTATGATTCTTCAAGTGAGAGCCCAATGCAAAAGTTGTAATGAAAATACCCCATCCTTGGCACAACAACTCGACTTCTCTTTCGAATATGTTGGGACGGATATATACAAAATCTCCAGTCATTACTTCTTAATTATGCAGACAGATATTGCGAGTGGCTGGAGATAGCCAAACTACAAAATACACTTTACACTGGTTGGCCACATTTGGAGTACTCTTAGAAGATCTTGATGAACTTCTTAAAACTTTGGACATCGGCAAAAGATTATCATCGCCATAATATCCAAAGAGTAACGGTGGTGGTTAAATCAGCAAAAAGAGAAATACCGATCCAACGATAGGAAAGCTCAATACGACCAAGATGTCAAGAACGATATTGACACATAGAAACACACCCACACTGGAAAACAAAACTTCTCCTCAGTTCTCCTGCAAGGTGAGAGATCATACTCTCCCAAATGTACAATATGCACCCCTAATGGGAAAGAATGGGCAACACGAGGGAAAAAGCCCTAGCAAAAAGACAAGTCATAAGTAAAAACAATAAGAAATCTCTTAAGCCACTACCGATAGAACAGGAAATAATAGATAGGACTGAAATAATGGTTCGCCATGCATCTTTATAGACTTTAGGGCAGTAGTTCTCAAACAGGGAGGAATTCTACCCTTGGGGAATTTAGCAGTTCGTAGGAGGAAGAAAGAATTTGAAAGCACAAAAAATTTTAATTGAGGAGATAAGAAGAGATAAAATTATCAATATTTTTATTTAGGTATAAAAATCAAGCAGCATTTTTATTTTTTATTAAATGTGTATAATTCCACTATAAAAATATTGCGTGTAAAGGTATATATATATATTAAGGTTATCTCCAGTGATCCGTGGTCTTGGCAGAACGCTGATTAGGAAAAAATGTGAACATTTTAGGCTTTATATTATTATTTTGAATGTAAACGTTGATAATATTTCAAATGCAAATTCTGAGGATGTTAATTTTGGACAGGGAGAAGGGGAGGGGGAATGGAATTTTGAAAAATGATCAAAGGAGGTGGGCGCTAGAAGTAAAAAGCTTGAGAACCCACTGCTTTAGAGCCTTGATTAAAAATCCTTAACTAATTTTCTCTATAATTAAAAAATCTCTTCCATTTTACACAGCATTCCTTGATTCAAAATACTTAGTTGATTTTTAGTTAATTTATTCACTAATTAGAACACTTTGTTGATTTTAGTTAATTAAAAGCATCTACATCCTATTTATTGATTAAGAATAGCGTGCTATTTTTTACTAATTAAAAACATCCATCCTCATTAAACTGTTTTATTTTAGTCAACCATCTTTTTTTTTATCAAAGACGGAAAAACAATATTTCTAAGCAATTCTGAGCTGCTGAAAATGGAATAAAAAACATTAATTTTTAATTCAAAAATCGGAATTTTTTCATACTTCATTTAACTGTATTAGAATGACTAAAATAATAGTACATTGTATTTGGATATCACTAAAATAGTAGCGTTTAAGTTTAAAGGTTTGTAAAATATATTTTCAAACAAAAGAAACACATCATTACATCAATCAAAATATTTTTTTTAATTAATTTCTGAAAATAAATGGTTATGCAATCTTATATCTAATGATAATCTGATTTTGATATCACTTGAAATGATTTTTGTTAAAATATTTTAAATTTGTTTTTGATAAAATTTAAGCGAGTTTAGTATTTATGCAAATATGCTTTATTTAATAAAATACTTTTGAAACCTCTAAAAATGTTGGCATTTTCGATTCCAGAATTAATTTATAAATTTTTAGATACTTTTGATTGATGTAGTGTCTCTTGATGAAAAAATATTTTAACAAAAATTTAAGCAGAAACACTAATATTTTAGCAATATATAAAGAAGTTAAATTGTTTTATATTATAACATAGAAAGTCGCATATTTTTCATTAACATGAAAAACTTTTTTAGATATACAAATATTTTGTCAATTAAAAAAAATACCCACTCTTCTTTTATTTTTCTTTAAAAGCTTTAATATTCGCCTGTATATGTTTAAACCCAAAGTACACCATTTCTTAATTATTAGTAACCACTAAAATGACAATTGAGTAATTTTGAGTTGAAATTAAAAAAATTAGTATAAAAAAAACTAATAGTATAAGTTAGCTTTATATAATTGTAGTTTTATATTTAGATGGGGCATTGTTGTAATTTAACAAAGATTGCTTTATAATCAATAGTTTACCTTCATTATCACACAACATATTGAAAGGAGAGAGTGCTTTAGAGCACCGAGCCACAACAATTTTTGGGCCAAACATTTGTTTCACCAGTCCAAAATGGAATAAAAAACTTAAAGATATGATGGTTGTTAAAAAACCTTTGTGAATCAATATCCCTTTGGTATAGAAATAGGCAAGTGAGAATAAAAATATGATATATGACGCTGACTGTGAGTATGATGGTGCTGTGGATAATGCTGATGATAGGGTATTATGAATCGAATCACAATAGGTCCAAGTTACAATGTTGAGAACGCAGAGTATTCCAGTTATTATTCGCGCCATTTTTACCATAGGTTGCAATTCCATAATTATTTCCGTGAGTCTCCTTTCGAAAGCCTTTAAATCTTGCGTCTGACGAGACATCAATCGTGTATGAAAGGTGAAAACTAGAACATATCTAAATAAATTAAAGTTTCACTTTATTAAAAAATATGTAACCCATTGCAAAAGGTATATTTTTGATAACTATTGAGATGACGAGAAAGCAAAATGTTGGCTTTCGGTTAAACTATCCAAATATCGTTTCGATTATAATTTCTAAAATCTCCGTCTGAAAGTAATTACAAAAATATGACTCAAAAATGGAAAATATTAACTTCTACTTACCACTTCCACTAAAGAAAGGCATGTCCGACTCTGCAACTGATAATGGTTGTTATCACATTATATTTATCACCTGACAAATCATATAAAGAAAACATTTTTACAAAAATGTCTTTTATATGAACCAAATATATACATAGAAAAATTTAGGGAAAGGTAGTAATATTTAATGGGTAACGACTAAAAATGATGAGAGGTTTCCTTCAGTGTCCAGGCTCTTGAAATTTTGTGGGACATTAAAACCTCTGAATAATGAGTTTTTCAATAATCAATAATAGCAGGCCATTTTTATCCAGCAATATAATAAATCTTAAAATTCACAAAAAACTTTGCCCCTTCTGATTAATTTTCCTCTTCCAATCCAACCAAAAACTCCTCAACCGAAACCCGGGAAGAAGCAAGACAAAAAAATGTTCGTTCCAAAAGTCCTTAATAGACAAACACTTTTTAGAGACCATTCAGACCGAAATACGTGTACAAATTTAACAACAGGCAAAAAAATGTTTACTTCAAGATCTAAGAGGAATGCCAAACGTCCATGAAAAATCATTTGGTAAATACTTACTGAATAAAGGTCTGAGATTGCAAAATGATTAGTTCTTTTCAGGAGACGATCAGAAGCCAACTCTCAATCTTTACGATTACTTCTTCAAAATCAGCGATCTAGTAGGTCTTGGGTCAGTCTCAAAAGTAGTTGAGATAAGTTAAATATAGACAGATTATACACCATTCCTGGCTCCTCAGAAAGTATGGACAATAGCCTCTAAAGCTTCAGAAAAGAGATTGGACGAACCCAGTATTATTTCCTTGAACTATTGCCCCGGTCAATCTGATTGAGAAAGATGACGATCTTTTCTAACTTCATCTCACATGTCTCTTATGAATAGAGATGACCTACTACAACGGTTACCACTTCAACCTCACTGATGATCTTGGTGCGCTTTTTAACTTCTCTCCTTCCTTTTCTCCTAAAGAAATCTTGCTGAACAGTAGAGGAAGAAAACCTCCATCACTTTTGGAAATCTTAGAAGTCACTTTTGAAAATATCGAAACAGATTAAGTTATGGAGAATAGATTCAGAGTAATGAACTAAAAAAATAAAACCTTTTCACCAGAAGAATCTAGAAAAAATCTCTTCGGCCTTATCACTCCTAACAGAAGATAGTCAATGAGAGTCGTAGAGAAGAAATTGATAACAATAATAGTGAATATCAAAATAGCAAAGCCAGCAAATGGTGAGCCTGAAAAACTATTCAAAGAATGGAATTAGAAGGCAAAAATAATGGACATTCACAAAGAAGGAACATTCGAATGCTCAACTTCAAATTGAAGCACGCTTGGAAACCTATAGGACTCTCGCTTCCTAGGAATCAGACAGAATAATTGTTACTGGCTTGTTTGAGGTGTGTAACAATCCCAGAATAATTTCTTCAGTAAGAAAATAGATAAAAAAAAATTTTTAGTAATAATTTCAGTCTTGGCAACTCCTTTGTACTCCGAAAAGTATTCTTACTACGCTCCTCCTCACTTCAAGAACTGGAATTTTTTCGAGGATGCTAAGAATATCAGCCTTCATCAGCGACAGGGGCGCACATCCTCAAAATTATTGGGGGCGGAATTTTTTTGTTGCAATTTTCAAAATTAGTGGTCTGGAAATACCACGGGAGACCAAATATTTAAGCAATCTTTTAAAATAGAGTGTATTCAGCGCATACCTAAAGTCCTACATTTATAAGACTACTTTATATTTTTTTTTACAAAATTGGTGAATTTAAATACTATACTTTAAGCGAAAATATTTTAATTAAATTTGCATATCGAATATACACTAATTAAAAAAAATTCAAAATTGTTAGGGGCTGGAATAGGCTTTTCATTTGAAAAATGAAGTAGTCTACCGGGCATATTACAGGAATCGATGAAAGGATATTTGATTCATAGAGAAAACAAATAACTGAAGGTTGGATAGTTTTATATGAGTGAATGTAGTCTAAAGGCAAAGAGTCTACTAGACACCGTGCGATGTTTATATGAAAAAATGTGATTGATTCAGGGGCAATGGTATAAAATGAAGTTATAATTGTGCAAACAAAAATAAAACAATAAATTAAGATCGCATTATTTCATTTTTCTCAGCATCATTCAAAAATAGTTTAAAAGCTAAATTGATGCAAGCTACAAAAAGTAAATAACCCCCGGATGTGCGCCCCTGATCAGCGAGTGTCTAGGACAGATCTAAAATCTCTTCTACATTAACGACATGTTAACATTAGGTGAATCAAAGAAGACAAAAATGGCCTTCCAAAAGTTGAAGGATGTCCTGAATCTTACACGCTTCTGCTTTATGTTGCAACGTAAAAAGTTTGATCTGTTTTTTCAGCATAATTTATTTAAATGCTTTGTTGGTTTTTATTGGTAGTTTAAAAAGAATTTTGAACTACCTTTTTTTTAATTGTCTTCAAAAAGATTTACAAATTTTTGTAGTATTAATAAAAATTAAAAATAATTAAGAATTATTATGTAAGCCAAAACAATAGCAAAACCAAAAAATAAGCGTTTTTGTAACATTGGTTACAAAAAACGTCTATGAATATATTTTTACTTCTTCTCAAAACATGCGAATCCAACGACATCTTTTTTTAGAATAGAAAGATAAACCTAGTGTCTAATAATTTTTATCAAATCATGCCTCTACGAAACTAACTTTTGTAACATCGTATGAGGTAGCAAAATATGAACAAAAAGTTTCATATTTTTTGATTACACAATTTTATTTTAATTATTTGACAGATATATTATTTAAAATAACTTTTCTAACATTGTGTCCCCGAATGAGGTATATCAAATCTTACATCTAGCAAAATATGAATAGAAAGTTGAACATTGTCGCCCTAGTCATTTGTACATGGAATAGAAACCATTGTAGTATACAGGTTGGAGATGATACTCAAGTTGTCTAACCGCGTTCAACCGTACAGGTTGAGATATATATATATAATTTTTGAAAAATATAAATTCAGGTCTTTCGTATCATTTTTAGGCTATCTAAATTAGTAATATTTTTTATATTATAGAATGTTCAGAATCAATATAATTATTATATTTTGTAGGTGATGGCAGAGCCCGTACTAACCAAATTGAGGAGGGGGCTCCAAGGGGCCGAAATTATTCATTATGGAAAATAAAATTTTCCTTTCTAGAAGCAAATTCAATCAACATCGGAAACAAGAGCTAAAGAAGGTCATAAAAGTAAGGTGATGCGGATTGAGGAGTATAATTAACTATTATAAAACAAATGAAAGAATGAAATCATTTTATTAACAATATATCATTTTTAGAGTAATAAAGCAATTTACATGTCAAACATTCAGACTTATTGACTATTTGTTGAAATAGTTCAAAAACTCGAAAATTCTTTTAAGGGTCGAAAAACTTCTCACAGGATGCAGTACTGATTCCTATTGTTAGAGCAGCTTGATACTCAAAAAATACTGGACAATTTTATAATATATTTATTGAAACTACCAATGTACAAAGAAAAGACTTCTTCACAAGCGCACTTTATCGGATGTAATTCATTTAAAACTTATTTAAGCATGAAAAATTGAGAGGAGTGGAGGAGGCTCAGGTCAAAAATGGGGGGAGAGGGGCTCAACCCCCCAAAATAAATAGTGAGCGGGGGGCTTGGGTGATGGAAATAACCATTTCACTTGATAAAATTTTTATCCGATTTAAATAAATGATAATTGAATGTAATTTAGTATTAGATCAGTAGTTACCTAGGAAAGGATAGACAAAAAAATTCATGTTGCGCTCAATATTTTTTGACCACTAGTTTAAAAACTAGGAGTCAAACAATTAACACACTCGCCTAACCTCCTGAGAAAAAAGGATAAAATAAAAAACCAACGATATATCTGAATTTCAATTAAATGAGTTAAAAGAACAAGGAATAGTAATAGTTTTCAAATAAATTTTAACTTTTTAGGTTTATTTTTACAAGAAAAACAAAGCGTTCACTAATCGTCCGCCATTATTTTATCATAGACAAAGAATAAAACATAAAATATATATAAATTTTACTTTATTTATATTAATAATTTAATATACGGATATTTGCCGAGCGATATTCAGTTGCCTGTAAACCAGCATAAGGGGCAAATGTATGGGTAGTGTATCAAACAACCTACAAACTATAAAGCACTATTCTTTTGAATCCTTGTGGAATAAATCTTATATAGTTACTAAACAGATAGCGATAATAAGATACAAAATGTATGACCATAAAAATATATTTTTATTTATTTTAATTCTATGTTATTAATTAGGTTTGTATTATTTTTAAAATTTTTTTAACTTATTTTTAGGTTTATGCAACTTTTATTGTTATAATATTATATTCATAAACTTTTTCTTTATATATCTATTATATTTAAAAGCTAATAACCCTTTTTCAAACATTAAAATATGTTCTCAAGTTCAATAATGTGTGGGCTAAGAGACCCCCATTCTCAACAACTTTGAAATATATAAAACAGTGTTTTATTCCAACATCACATTGCCCCCTCCCCTCTTAGAATTAGTTTTGCTTCAATTATTTTGAGTCTGACAACAAAAATCTCGAAATCTGTTATTTTCGATGGCTGAGTGTAAATGTAGAGAATGTTTTTGGTTAAAGTGTGTTAAAGCTTGAGTGATTGTAGAAAAGCAGGTCGTATGAATAACATTGTAAGAAATGGGATTTAAAGAGGAGAATGTCGAGAAAAGGGTTGATGATAATGAGCCAGAGAATGTCGGAGAGGCAATTTCCTTGAGGCGTGGAGAGAGAAAATGTGTGGATGGCAGATAGAAGTTTATGGCGGAAGATCATACAGCAGTTGTATAAGTAGTTGCTTTTTAACTTGATGATATAGATAAGATTTTTTGAGATGCATATAAAGGATGATAACTAGGTGCCAGGCGCTTTTGAAGGCATTATCGATGTCGAGGGATAGGACGGCGGATGTTTTGTGTAAGGCCAAAGAGTGAGAAAGGTAGTTAGCGAGCTTGGAGAGGGCTGTTTGCTATTTCTCTGTGGGAAGTAAGCAAAGTGTGAAGGATGAATTAGGTTATGTTGGGATGTGTAGTGCATAAATCTTTTTCGAATTATTTTTCCAAAAAATTTCCCAAGGACAGGAAGAAGGGCTATGTGTATCCAGTTTTTGAGGAATGAGGTCTCTTTGTAGGGTTTTGTGAGTAGTAGTAGTTTTCCTATCTTCCAAATCGATAAGAAGTGTGAAATTCTTAGGCAAACGTTATAAATGTGGAATATGGGTTAGTATAGTAGGTAGAAGGATTTTTTTAATGTGGTTTGATGATATTAAGTCGAAGCTGGGAGCGGAGTTAATTTTGAGGGAGTTAACTGCCTGGGAGATTTCATTTAGTCTAATTGGTTGATTGATGAAGAAAGAAGTTGGTCGAATTTTTGTTTCTAGAAGATGCTAGAAAGAAGTTGGTCGAGATTAGAGTAATATTTTCTTAGGTTTTGCAATTTTGTTTATTGTGGGCCAGGGGTTAGTTGGGGTATTAGATGTAAAACGTATCCAAGAGTTTCCCTTTAGTTTTCTTGATCGAGGAGACGTATATGGTCTTGTTTTGTGAGTACAATTTAATGTTCGTTTGTAAACGAGATTTCCGGAGCGTTTTAAGGGCTTGGCGGAAATTTTATTTTAGTCTGATGAGAAGTGGACATATTTCTATATTTGGAAATAGATTGGAGGGGATGAAGAGTTTGACACTTGGGAGGGGGGAGGAAGAGATGGCACAGTTGAGGGAAAGTGAAGCATAGTCAAAGTTGGTGTTTGAGTTGCGGGCGCTGGCAAATGAGATATGAGGGAGTGTAGAAAGATAACCAAATGCGTCTGTTTCTGAGATGTTTTGGGATTTGTGAAAATTATAATTGAAAAGTTATATAGTGGTGATCGGAACCGGAAGGTAGGTCTGAAATATCCCAGATTTGAATAAGATTGTAGGTTTAATATAAATTTTTAATGAAAAAGAGCTACCAGTAAAGGATCATCATAGAATGAATAGCAAAATTACATACTATAAATTATAATATGACGTGGAGACTACAAGCCGATAACAAATTAGTAGCCAAAAAGATGGAGGTCCTATCGAGTTACATAAGTTACTTTAGAATGAAATATTTTGAGTGAATTATAGATTTTTTTCACAGGTTTGATTTCATAAAAAATGACATCACCAATAAATTCTACATACTTGAAATGTATAAAAAAAATTTATAAGAATAAAAATTTTAATTTTGACATGGGCTGTCATATTTAAATTATTTTGTCAGGTTTGGCTAATTTTTTATAAAAAAAAAAGGAATATAACCAGTAAACACAGCCTAATTAAAAATGGGTATATGGGTGTAAAATGCCATACACGGTAAACTTCATCATCTCCCTATACTTTCTATTAAACGTAATTCTCTAATTCAAAAAACCGTGACTGATCCTTTTTTTTTGAGATAAATCAATTTTTTGACATTTTTGATTAATTTTCATTAAAAAATGAATATACCACTGAATTACGCATGTTTAAAATGGATATATATGTGTAAAAAACTTTATATTATTACTTAGATAAAAAGTTTCTTTTTAAGATGAGCTATCATATTCTTTTTCACAGTCAAAATCTTTTTGAAGCATCTATTATATAATTAAACCACTTCCTAATTCACGTTTGGTTTGTTTTTTTAATATTTCATACTCAAGATGATTGCAGAAAGTATTATAAGCCAAAATCTACAAAAAAAAAAGTATATTTTCACTATATATCTAATATGCAGCCATTTTTTGAAAATTTTTTACAGAACTGATTTTCAGGCATACATTACTAATTCAATTGCCACTTCGAGATATTTTTTAACCCTATTATCCAAAATCCAGTACAGAAATAAAATAAGCATAGTCGATTTGGTATAAAATAGATATTTTATTTTTTTGAAAATATTTTTGAAGACAGTATCTAGAAGTAAACCGCAAATCTGATTCAAGCTTTCAGATATTTTTAAACCATAAATGCTAAAAATGAGTCCAAAAATGAAACCAGCATCTTCCATTTGGCATAAAAACCGATATTTTATTTAAATTTCAAAAATATTTCTGTAGACATTAGACGTAAATCGAACATTTGATGAATACTTTCAGACATTTAAAACCTCTAAATGCAAAAAATGATTTCAGAAATAAAAATTATCATGGTCGAATTATATAAAAACATATAATTCATGTAAAATTAGAGAGAATATTTTGGGATATAGTTTTCAGACATAAACCGCAAATTTGATTGACAATAGCCACAAAATCTCTAAATGCGAAAATTGTGTTCAGAAATGAAATCGTCATGATCTATTTGCTATAAAAACATATATTTCATTTAAAATTTGAATCAATATTTTTGGAAACAAATTTTAGAACTAAACGCAAATTTTTTTTTGATTAAATTAAGTATCTTCAAATTCAAACTGGAAAAATTGAGTCCATAAATGAAACTAGTAGTGTTGATTTGGTATAAAAACATATATTTAATTGTAAAATTTGAAGGAATATTTTTGGAGACAATTTTTAGAAGTAAACCGCAAATTTGATTAACACTTATATGTATTTTCACATCCTATATGTAAAAAATGAGTCCAGAAATGAAACCAGCATTGCCGATTTAGTATAACACATATATTTTATGTAAAATTTGAAGGAATATTTTTGGAGACAATTTTTAGTAGTAAACCGCAAATTTGATTGACATTGATACATATTTTAAAAACTTTAAATGTGAAAAATTAGTTCAGAAATGAAAACAGCATTGTTGATTTTGTATAAAAACATATATTTCATTGTAAAATTTGAATGAATGTATTTGAAGATAATTTTTAGAAGTAAATCGCAAATTTAATGAACACTTATAAGTATTTTCACATCCTAAACGTGAAAAATGAGCCCAGAAATGAAACGAGAATGGCCAATTTAGTATAACACATATATTTAATGTAAAATGTGAAGGAATGTTTTTGGAGACAATTTTGAGAAGTAAACCGCAGATTTGATTAACACTTATAGGTATTTTCAAATCCTAAATGTAAAAAATGAGTCCAGAAATGAAAACAACATGATCGATTTGGTATAAAACATAAGTTTTATGTAAAATGTGAAGGAATGGTATTGGAGACAATTTTCAGAAGTAAACCGCAAATTTGATTAACACTTATAGGTATTTTCAAATCCTAAATGTAAAAATTGAGTCAAGAAATGAAAACAGCAGGACCGATTTAGTATAGAAACATATATTTTATGTTAAATTTGAAGTTATATTTTATTAGATATATTTTTGATCAATCAAAAATGCCAATCTAGTTTAAACTATGTCCTTTTATTGAATAGATTAAATGCAAAAACCTCACATTAAAAAATACTTCATTAGAGAATATTTTTGCATTAAATCTTTCCACTTTATAGCAAATAGGGCATTTTCGTAAACTTTTCATAGGGAGCTAGGGCTTATAGATAAAAATCTATATAAAATGTATAGATAAAATTCTAAACTTAAAATGTTTCTCCCCATTAATTACTGTAAGCAAGCCTGTCGATAGGCAATGGAGCTAGTGCAGATAGGGATTTATTTCGCCCATCTGAAACTCCTTTGAAATATATAAATGTATACACATTCTTATATTGCCGGCCCCATTAAAATCAGTTTTGCCCCTCCCCTTGATCAGTTTTGCCCCTCCCCTTGAAAAGTTTAATGTTTCAATTGTATTTTTATGAGATCAAATCACCCAACACATCAATACCTTCACACGTTTCACTCATATTCATTTCTATACAGACTCCTTAAACATCACGCCCGATCTACACCTTATCAAATAAGTTCCGTTTTTGCTTCCATCTTGTTCTCAAAACTACGACTCCTCTCCGCTTGTTTAACTGTCTCCATCTCATTCTGGCTCATTCTAACATACATGAAAATTTGCATATTCACCATCTCGCTAAAAGAACTTTATCAAGACCATGCATTACACATTTGACCTCAATACACCCCAACGTCTTACTACGTAACATTTCCACACACACTCAAAACCAATGGCAAAACTCTCTCACCAACTCCACAAACACATTGCTTTCGCGTATATCTAACATCAATTCCATACACTGGGCTTCCCACAAATACACTCCATCGAGATCTCTTATTAGCTGGCTCGCGGGTCTATCTACTTCTTTCGCATTAAACTCTCAGACAACCTGACGTGTCGGTTCTGTAACACACTCTTTGAAACACCATACCACCTCGTCTTACTCTGTCCTTTCTTCATCTTACACCGACACAAACTCATCAACACTTGCGCCTCTACTCTTGGCCACTTTCCCACTAATCTAAGCAACATCATTACTCACACAGAACTCTTAAACTTACTCTCCGACTTGATAGACACTATAGAACCCATTCTTTTAGAATACTCATAAGTCATGACATCCTTCTTTGCATTCTTCTCTTCAACCCTATCACGCAATTTGTAAGTTTATTAATTAAATTTAGAAAATGCTTTGACATCTCTACCTATCTACCTACCAGATACCATGCTGTTTTATATAAACTAGCTTAGTTTTCTTATTCATGAATGGCGCTTCAAACAAACTAAAAACTATTTCAACCAACTAGCATTTTTATATTTTTTTTAATTCCTTGAATTCTGAATTTTTAAACTATATAAAATGGTTTTGGTATTTCCAAAGTTCATATTTTTTCAAAATTTGAAAAAACTTCATAAGTAATATTAAATATTTTTTTTCTTAGACCGTATATAACTACACATAAAGAAGATTGAGAATTGCCGTACATAAAGAAGCAAACTTCCTTTAATTTATTTTTGAAAATTATCATGAACTATTCTCTATCTTCTGACATAAAGTATGAAAGCTTTTAAACTTTAAACCTGGTGGTGATTTTAACTAGCGATCTATAAACATAAATCCCATAATTTAAGAAAAATATATTAATATAGTGAAAATTTTTAATTTTTTAAGACTAAAACGTTATTTTATGTGAAACTACAAAAAATTTGAATGTTCAATTTTTTTATGTCATTTCTCAATTAAATGTTTTTTTTAATTGTACAAGTCATCTTTTTTTCTGCACCTTTGATTTGGTATAAAACCGATCAGAAATTCTAAATATTCTTGATTTAGAAAAAAAATGAGCCCGTGCTTAATCATCAAAACACACTTAATCAAAATAAATATTTTTATAAAAAATTATCATATACACCAGGGGCTGAATCAAACATTTTTTTCATATAAACATCGCAGACTGTCTAGTAGACTCTTTTCCTTCAGACTACATTCACTCATATAAAACTCTCCAACCTTCAGCCATTTGTTTTCTCTATCAATCAAATATCCTTTCACCAATTCCTTTAGTGTAATTTTGTGTGGTCACTGGTTCCCAACCTTTATCTGTGTGATAGGTACTTTAAGGTTATGAAGGACAAAACTAACATCATAAAATTTTATATTCACAGCATTATGAATTTTAAAACGTTACATTTATTATAACAGCCACTTCTGGAATAATATTCTGTCATATTCTTTAAAATATAAGTTAAAGTTATATATTTTTTTTGTGAAATGGTAAATTAATTTTAATTGGAGCCTTGGACTTGAATCATGTTGCTAAGATTCTTTATTCATAGTTCAGTCTTGAAAAGTGCTACCCTTAAATCTTGTTTCGGTTGACTAGCTGACTTGCTTGCACTCTGGGCAGTAGCTCTCGACAAGCCTTCTTTCTGTTGATATGCATTATTGTGATACCTCCCTTTTTCCTGAAGGCCACCTCATTTATCTGAGAGCCAGATGAAGTCATCAAAAGAGCCATATCTGGCTCGCGAGCCATAGATTCCCGACTATGCTCTAGTATAAAACACGCCGTGCTATTAAAACTCGGATCGTGAGACGTTTTAAATTTCTTGTAAGAAAAAGTAAGGAGGAAAGAAATAATTACTTTTATTGAAGAGAAATCAACTATTTAGTAAAAATTTTATTTTTCACATTTATATATACCATCTATTTAATCTAACTTATGAATCATGTACGATTCTACTTCAAAAATGTAAGAAAGAGCACTTCGTGCCTGGCTTCCATTCGTGTTTACAGAGCTCTGTGAATCCGTACTTTCAAATTTGTTGCAAATTAAAACAAAGCAACGTAGCAGATTGTATGTTGAAAATCAACCACATTCATCCCACCAATACACTCAAATGGACTGCAATTTATAATACCGTGTTTTTAATTAACCCTCTTTATTCTTTACATCAAAACTGGATATGCCATGCGTAAGATAGCGCCAACATTCGATTTATTACTTTCATAATGAAAGATTATGCTTTATATAAAATATTTTAGGTATGTTGAATTAGGCTTTCTTGATAGCTCGAAGAATGACTATGATGTTAGCCAAGTATATTTAATTTTTTCTTTTTATACGCATCTAATCCTCGATCTTTTAGTTTTTTATTCACAAAGTTTTTGGTTATAGAGGAGTTCTCACTTACAGCTGGCACACCACGATAAATCATAAAAAAGTTGTCAACCTTGCAAGGTTTTTGTAGAAATGTATATCGTTTTTCCACCTTTTTCTTTTTAGCGATTTGTCAGAAACAACAAACTTCATGCACAAAGGCAGAAAGATAAAGTCAACGCCCAATAATTGCATTTACTACCAGTGTTTAGTTGATTCACGCGACAAGACTTCAAATGTAATCTTCTGTATTTGCTCTTCGATCAACCTACCATCTTTTCGTTTAAGCTCGTTGAAAGCATTGGTTTTAGTGCTCACGATGTTCCAGGTAGACTAATCTTACTTTTAAAACCTTTTATTTAATTGTCTTGCTATTTAGGGATTGATTATGTCTCTAATTCAGATATCATTCCTTTTTCTTCCACACTTAAAGACAATCCTCATATTAATCATCCTCTTTTTACTCAATTCTTTCAATTCAATCCTTCTTCTCGTATCACATTTCTCTAAATATTTATATCAATGCATTCATCATTCATACCTTTAAATTTGCGAGGAAGGGAAAATTTATTTTTATAATATCTATGTCTTAATAATTTTATCAAAGATATTTAATGCGAGAGGGTAGGTTGGTGTACATTACAGCGATTTCCAAACTGGGAGGAGCGAGGTGCTAAATATTTAACAGAAGTGTATTATTAAAACTAGCTTGAAGCGATCTCATCCATTTATTGCAATTTAAAAAACATGTGTTTTAGATGCCTGTGTGTGTGTAATCATTTTTGGTCATTGATTGATAAAGTAAATATTTTGTCTGTTTATTTAAGTTTCAACATTTGCAATTTATGATTATAACAATACTTGAAATTCCACGTGATTCAAATCTGATTGAAAAACTCAAAACAACAATCATATCGAATAGTAAACATTCACTTGGCCTAGAAGTTCATTTAGCTGAGCAAGAAAGCAAGCTTTAATTTTGCTTTTATTTATGAAAAATTTTACAAAAGAAATCCATTTTTTAAACAATTTTATATTTTTATTTTAACGAAATAATAATTTAATCTTAGTATCTTTAGAATAATGGATAAATTTTTGTGTGGTTTTAAAAGAAAATCTACTAATATTGAAAATGCTGAAGATAATACAGGTGAAAATAATGGAAAGAACTGTAATACGACTCCGATGATAAGAAAATACGATTCATCTGATTTATTGTTAGGATTTAGAAGTATCGTTATAGATGGCTTGGAGAAACCACCGTGTTTGCTATGTACGGGCTGCAGATAGTGTGAGACCTTGCAAATTAATGCTACACTTTGAAACTATGCATTCTAAATATGTTAGTAAGCCCAATCAATTTTTCCAAAATAAATTTTATGAGTTTAATAAACAAAAGCAAGCATTCAAAAAAGTAGTTTCTGTTCCATCAAATGCCTTGCTAGCTTCATATCAAGTTTCTTACAGAATCGCTAGATGTAAAAAACAGACAATAGGAGAAACACTAGTTTTGCCTGCAGCTATTGATATTGTTGAAACAATGTTCGGTAAATCAAATGCAAAACATTTAGGACAAATACCGCTTGCTGATAATACACTCAGCAGAAGAATAGCTGATATTTCTGAAGATCTTTGTAATCAGTTAATTTCTAGACTGCGTACTTCAAAATTTGCCATACCGGTCGATGATGCTACTGACATAGCTAAAGAAGCTCATTTAATTGCATATGCTCGATATATTGCAACAAATGCTATAATAAAAGATACATTGCTTTGCAAACCTATTTTTGAAAAAACCACAGCTAAAGAAATTTTTAGTGTAATTGATACTTATTTTGATGAAAATGACATAACGTGGAAGAATGCATAGGACTTTGTACTGATGGCGTACACTCATGTCAGTACACTAAGTTGGTCTTAGAGTATCGAAGCACCTAAAATTATCTGGACGCAGTGCATGTTTCACAGGCAGCTCTAGCGTCAAAAAATATGAGCGTACCATTTTTACAAAAGTTAAACAGTTATAAACTACATTAAGAATAGTCCTAGCCAGATCGTTTGAGAGGCTGTGATGATGATATGATTAAACCTCGCTTACATAATATTGTGAAGTGCGCATCTCACGCAAAAGTCATTCAAAGGGCGTTTGATCTCAAAGAAGAAATTGCAACATTTGTTGACGAAAATCACAAGGAAGAAGCAAGTTTGTTTCGAAATGACAACTTTATTGTTAAACTGACATATTTGTTTGAGATTATTGGAAAACTAGGTGTTTTGAATAAATCGATAAGGACCTCAAATGCATTATCGCGTTCAGATCGACAAAGCATACATAAAAAAGTGGAGCTATGGAAAATAAATTTACAGGCGGATCAATTTGAAGTTTCCATTTTTGAGTAATTTCTGTTCCAGTGAAGAAAATAAAAATCTATTTATTGAACACATGGATGGTTTGTTATTGCATTTTTCTAATTATTTTAAAGATCTTGATTTCAAAAAGTTCACATGGGTAGAGAATCGATTTATCTGATGAATTTAGTATTGTAATTTTTAATAGGAAAGCTAATCTTGTTATACTTTATTGAAACATAAATTTCAGAGTGAATCCCTTGTTAGATTTCTAATTGAAGAATATAATGCTTTATCAACAAAAGCAATTCAAGTGTTGTTGCCATTTGTAACATCATATTTATGCGAAAGTAGATTTTCTGCATTAGCTGCAATGAAATCTAAATCCTGTGCCCGTTTAGTAGTAGTAAAAGAGCTAAGAGTAGCGCTGTCTTCAATGACGCCTAACATTTATTTAAAATCAATTTTCTAAAAAACAATGTTTAAATAAATTTTTTCTTCATTTTTATTTCTTTATTTATACAAAAAAAAAGTAAAATAAAACTAGGAGTTCATTTGGAAAAATCCTTTACTTCTTCAATCCTATAAATCTATTATAACTTTATAAAATATGAGAAAAAGACGAAAATGAAATAATTTGAAGAATTTTTTAAGAAGTGTTTATACATAAAAAAATTCAGAAATAAAACATGTAAGAAAAAATAGAAAATAAATAAATAAAAATAGTATTTGATTGTCATGAAATAAGGGGAGTCTATAAAATATTAGCAAATATAGGGGAAGCACCAACATTCAAATGTTTTAAAGGGGAGTCCTAATAACATAAATTATGGAAACCACTGTTGTACAATTTGCTCATTAACATCTATTAATTGAAAATTTGCTCGTGCCCATTTGAACTTGCTCTCTAGTAATTATGTGAGGTTTCCTTGCAATTTTTATTTTGAAAACCATTCTACTACACTAAATCCAAATCAGTTAAAAACTAAAAGTTAGAAACTATTTTTTAATTTTAATATATAAATTATAGATATATTCATAATACAAAAATATTTGTGTGTGTATCGCTGTCTGCATTGCGTGTCTTTATATGTATGCAGGAGGGCCTATGAGAGCGGGCTACAACAAGTCAATTGTTGCGTAGAGCTACGGATTGGCCCATAAATGAAGAACCACTTGCTTGCTTGTAAGTGAGCTTAACTCGAATACAATAGATGTAGATTATTATTGTCTTTGTCAGGTGTGACGGGTGCTTTTTAGGATTCATGAAGTTTAGCTGCCAATCATCGTTTCATTTTGTATTCTCTTTGAATAAGTGCTTGCTAAATTGTTGAGGGCTCTAGTTCATATATCTTCGATTTTTGTTAAAATTAACTCTAGGCCCTAAAAATTTTATTTAAGGTAAAATCAAGCAATATATAAAATTAGAACAATCACAATAGTTTATTTTAAATGAATATCAAAATATATTCACCATCAAATATACTAATGTGATATTTGTTGTTGTTTTCTTTCAATTATTTTATCAAAATCAGGATCAATTGTTGATAGACATATTCTGAGGTCTACTCCTTTGTTTTGTTTTTAAAGCACACATATGTGCCTAAACCCTGATTCACAGAGAAACGATGTCGGAAATAAGAGTAACTTTTTTATTGCAATTTCAGAGAGGGCTGGATATTGTCCTTTTACATTTGCCCAGAATTTTACTACATTTTTTTCCTCTTGAAATATATCTTATATTCCCATCATTAGAAATTTCAAGCATTTGATCTTGAAGGTTCGTTAGGTTGCCACTTGTTTTATTGATGAATGGACTTCTAATCCATTCATTTCCTCTTATCGGATCAGAAGCATCAGGGAAGTAATTACACATTGTTCCTTGAGACCTGAAAGATGCTGCTCAATTATTAAGACCATATTTTCTTTTTGAATCTTATTCTTGAAGTGTAGGAAGCATATAAAATAAGCCTTATTTTATTTTTCAAATCCATTTATCCAGTTTTTCTTTAAAAGCACTAATTTTGTCATACAAATTGAAAATTTTTACGTTCTTGCCCTGTAGAGATACATTTAATTCATTTAAAACTTCAAAAATATCGCAGAGATAAATTAAGTTTAACACCGAATTTTCATCATCAAACTTTTGGGCTAATATTTCATGCTTATCTTTTAAAAAAGTTTGAACTTCATTTTTGAGTAAAAATAGTCGCTTCCATACTTTACCTCTAGCCAACCATCTAACTTCAGTGTGTAATAAAAGTCTATTGAAATCAGCATTGTTATTTTCACATAAATTTTTGAAAATTCGACTGTTGAGTGGATTACTCTTAATATAATAATTAACAATTTTTATTATTTCACCAAGAATTAGTTTCAGCATCACTTTGGTAGCTAAAGCTTCTCTGTGAATCATACAATGCGTAGACTCACAATTTAGGGCAATTTCTTCTAACCTTGTTATAAAGCCGCACTTTTTACCAGTCATAGCTCTGGCTTGTGAAATTCTTGGAATATATCAAAGCCTGTGCTATGAATCGGCAAAGATAAAGCACGGAGTAGATCCTCGCAAGCAGATTCTAAGTACAAGTATCTAACAAAATCCTTTTTTCTCAATGTCAAGAGACTCATCACTTTGCAAAGCATAATAAGGAGATGCAGCTAATTATGAAATTAGTTCTTCTTCTAAATTTTAATTCAATATCTTGTTTTCTTCTAGAAACTGTGTTGTCAGATAGAGGTATCTGATTCAAGATATTTATATTTTTTTCATTGAAAATGTGTTTCAATATTATTTCTGCGGCTGGAATAATCAAACTTTCACTCTCTGTAAATGGTTTTTTAGATTTAGCTATCAAATGCGAAATCATATATGAGGCATTGAGGAAGTTATTTTTCGATTTGATAAAAATGTTGAGCTTTTTTTTTGCTTGTCAAATTCTCTTTTAATTTTTTCCCAATACTCCAAGGGCTTATTCTTCACTTCCAGTAAACATTTATTGCGATGGTTTTCCATCTTACTTGCCTCATTGATTGTGTTTTACAACATTTTAAGCAAAGTGGTATTGGATGTTCAGTAGTCCCAGCTTCTATGAAACCATTTTTCAAAAATTCATTCTTGTACTTTTTTGTTGGCATTTTTACTGTTTTATGTTGTAAAATCCAAAATTAATTTTAATCTAAAAAAATTTAATTAGATTATAAAAAAAATGAAAATTTTTTCAAGAAATTAGAATTAATTCTAAAAAAGTATAATTAAATTTTAAAAGAATTAAAAAAAATCTCAATTATAAAATGATTCTCATACAAAAAATGTTTAAAATAGTGTGATACAATGACTTAATTTATGTGTTAAACGCATTAATAAATCAAAGAAATGAAAAAAGAAAAAATTGTAATAAATGAGCTAATGTTAATATTAATAATTTCAAACGTAATTAGCGTAGCAAGGAACTTGAGTGCCTTGATTCTTGAAACCGCCTTGAAGAAACTTGATCGACAAAAAAATAGTTCTAAAATATTTCAATGTCGAAAATACTAGGAGTGAATGGGTTGTGTAAAACAAAAGTTTATAAAAGACAAAATTTCTAACGAAAAAAGTAAAAACAAATTTTTTGAATCAAATAAATATTAATAACGTTTACTCTTAAAAATAGTGATTTTTCTTATTCAAAAGTTAAAGAACTTATTTATAATTCTTTTCAACATAAACTTATTGTTTTTGTTTTTGATTATGTGTATGACAAATAATATTTTTTTTACTTTTTATAAGACTTAAAACGAATTAAATATTAGCTATTTTAAAATTTCAATTTATAATTTTTGAAGACTGTTGAGAAGTAATAAAGCCCAAATAATTTTTTTTCTGGTTGAAGAAGCCTGCTAGTTGATTGATATAATGTAGCGAAAATAATCCCCTTGGGGAAACTGGTTTGGTCTCATGATCCTCAAGTAATTGGTTGGTGAGTGTGATGTAATTTAATGTGAATTCTTGGCGGTATATTTTTACGATATGATGCATTAATGCTTATTCGCTGTAATTATTATTTTTCTTAAATCTGGGCCTTGAAATAAAATTATTTGGTCAAAGATAGTTTACGATATTCTTTCTTTTAGAAAAATTGATAAACCAATTAAAGAGTCCAATTAGATAGGAATAAGGATTCCAATTCAGTCTAGGAGTAAAGAAGGATTTCAAGATTTTACCGATTTTGAAAATGAAAAGTTATGTCCATCAAAAAGAAAACGAAACAAGACTGCTACTTATAGTTTTCGAGAAGTTTATCAGCGAACTTTATTCAAAGTTAAATTAAGCTTATAAGCAAAATACCGTTAAGGAGTTTTAATCGTACATGGTTCTTTGAAAGCAAACATTGTCATCCTAATAACCTTGGTAAAAACATTCTCCAGTAGAACTCTAAAGGAGCACTGATCAAAATAATGAAGAATACATCAGAAGTACAAGAGTTTTAGAGGTATTCCTTTGATTTCTTAAAAACACAATCCCTTCAATTAGGTAAGATCTAACAAACTCTATTAAATACTCGAGAAAACAAAATACTCAAATGGGATGCAGAGTTAAAAAGGACCCTTAAAATTTTTTAATTTTAATAAAAATTTAAAATTATTATTATTATTTTTTTTTTTAAACCTTTAATTTTTTTTTCATAAAGTACTCATTGGTGGTAATGATGTTATAGGATAGTCGATCGTTATTTCTGGAAATGATCTATTCAATGCCTTTATAGGAGTTGTGATATCACAGTTGGAAACATTTGGGTAAAAAAGAATAAAGATTTGTTTTGGAGTGTGTTGTTGAAATAAAAGATTTTTGGGATTGGTGTTCAAGAATTCAAGAAGCGAATTCTAGGAATTGCATTTATTTTTTCTTTTTAAAATATTTTATTTTTTTATATAATTCTTTTTGATGGATTTGTAGATTTCCCAGTTGTGTTAACTTGTATTTTTTTTTAATATTTTTTTACAGCATATCTCAGTTTTTTTCTTAGTTGATGTAAAGTGGCACACCAAAAAGATTTATTGTGCCTTGGAGAAAATAGTAGTCAGTGATAGCAGTAGAGAGACAAGTTGTAAGAATTTTTGTGTATTGGTTTATTTGGTAGGAGAATTTGAACTCCTTTTGCCCACTGAATCATTTACTTTTTGCGTTTATATAATCCGTAATTAAAATTCAATGAAGTAACTTCAGCACCATATTTATATTTACTAATAAAATTGTGTGTTCACTGAATTTTAGTTTTGGTTTTTTATATTCTTATTTTTCATTTAATTTGGGTTTTCTTCCTCTCTCTGTGTATTTAATGTTTATATGAACTATATGTTAACGTATCAAAAACATTCATGTTTTTAAATAATTAAGATTCTGGGTTTTCATCTACAGCAATTCTAAAGTCATGGCAAAAAACAATGAGTAAATTTTTGAAATCAACTCAAATATTCGTTTCTGAACATGAAGGCATTCGTGTTAGCTTAATGCCTTTTTACATAGGAATTAAGGTATACTAAACGGTTTGTATTAAATATCACTTTAATAATAAATCAATAAATGTACTATTTTTTAGACTTCGAAACTTCTTTCACAGTATTGGGTACTTTCTCTTTTCAATTCATGTTTTTGCTTATCCTTGCAATTTGAACTTTAGTGGATGTATAAAATTAGATTGCAGAATCTTACAGACAAAAGTATTCAACTTAGGGAAAGATATTGGCGCATTATGAGTTCTGATGGGGAAATTGAGAATTTTTCTGGTCGAGGTGTTGTCGGACAAGTAATAATAGCTTATAATAATCTCTCAAAATTTTCAATGCTTTTGTTTTTTTTTGTTTATTATATTACAAAAGGTCGCCACCTAAAGAGTGTTAAATCATGATGTCCAAACTCCAAAGTAGGATCCAATGTTATAACGAGGAGGGCACATCCTCCAAAATTTTTAGTGGGCGTTGGGGCAAAACTTTTTTCATAATTTCCAATTTTTATTATAAAAGTCTAATGAACATACCACTATTGTTACCGGACATTACACATGCACAGCTTCTAATCCCAGCATA
The DNA here is from genome assembly GCA_030549495.1 of Nectonema munidae. NCBI lineage: Eukaryota > Metazoa > Nematomorpha > Nectonematoida > Nectonematidae > Nectonema > Nectonema munidae. The sequence goes on from JAUIRK010000987.1 coordinate 405,246, forward strand.
AGTGCAGGGATTTTATCAAATATTCCTGCTCAAGAAAAGAAAAAATTCGCTTTTACATGATAGAGTGCTTAACATAACGAAATTAAATTGATACGTCTTCACGTCCTCTATTGTTTTTACATTCGTATATTAGGATTGAGTACATTACGGTGTCAAATCTCAAATCACCTGAATAAAGCCTTCGGCTAGAACTCCTATGAATTCTTCACACGATCCTGAAGACAATTAAAGCTTTGTACAAATTCTTGTATTTCTTTGAAAGCAGGATTTATAGTTAACACCATCTTGATAAACGCATCCCATTCACCATTTCGATCATTTTGTATCATTTCATCACCACACGTTTCATTTTGCTCGCGATAGAGCTCTTCATTTTAAAAAAAATTTAATATTGTAAGAAAATTTTCTAATTGTTACCGTTTTTGACAAAATAGACTGTAAATCAGGATCTAAAATTGAATTAATGGGAGAAGTTATGCCTGCTTTTATTTGTTTGCAACTTTCCCATTGATTCATGGAGAGACAGATAATTTACATTTTTCTTGGCATGAAATAAAACATTTATCCTTTATTATTGCTTTTCTCAAGTTATTGAAAGCGAAAGTGATGAATCTCTTTTTAGGTGTCGATATTCTAGTACTGAAACAACTTCATCTACTTTTTTGACGGCAATTTTTTAAGAATTTAAATATGCATAATTTCATTCTGTCGAATTTTTATTTTCGAGAAAAAATATTTCTATAGCAAAAAAGTCTTTAAAGTATTAGAATACTTTTGCTACTATATTTCCCTGATCAATGATTCTCTTGTGTATATCAACAGATAACAGATGATATATTTCTAAATTTGCCACACATATCCTTAGGGTTTTATTATTTTATTAAGTAAAAAGTTAACTAATTAAAGATAAAAAGTTCAGTCTGAACCAGAAAATAAATTCATTATCCAAGGTCGATTTATTACTAATTACAAAGAAAGACACGAGGCTAAAAGATTTTTCTCAACCTCTCCTCTCTCCAATTTGTCATGAGACCTGGTTCATATCAAATAAATTATTTAAGTGGATTGCTTACTCTGTACTGAGACACTTTCCCGCTTAAAATTGAATTTTAAAATTTATATTAATATTTGAATTTTTTGCCTAAAATGTTACCATCCATATTACTAACATGGAAAAGCAAGTAATCTTCTTATATAATTTCATATTTAATAAAAGAAATTGAAAATACATTTAAGACTTGAGTTTAGAAATTGAGAAGTATGAAGACGTGGATTTAAATTTAGCCTTTTTAAGTAGAAATTGAAAGTCTAAAATGATTCAAAAAAATTGCTGTAAATCTCATTAACTTTTCCACTGTCTAAATGATAAGCTATATTTACGTGAAAATGAAATTGTACAAAAAATAATGCAAAAGCAAATTTAACTATAAAAAGTTAACCTATTAGATCTCAAGAACAGTAGGCAATAATCAAGTTATAAACGATGCCTAGGATATTATTTATTGTACTAGCCAATATTACATCATCATCCAGTAGAAATGGTCCATTAGTTAAAATGACAAATGGCTTAAGGAATAAAATTTTGATCATTTACCCACTTTTAAAAAAAGTTTGAAGGAAAGCCAACTGTTAACAACACAAGCAATACTTATCATACATCTTCTAAATCCGCCCTTCAGACACACACACATCAAGTATAAACGTAAACAAAAAGAAGCATAAAAAGCAGTTTTATGAGAAACTTGTGCGAACCTAATTTTTTATGAGAATCCAAAAATTACAAGGCTGTTGTAAACATAGCGAAGAATTTGACGAAAGGGAGTCAAAAAATGCAAAAAAAAGTCAAAAAGGCATGGCAGGTTGGTTGAGATGATGGACTCAGCACGGAAGCCTCTGGATTTGAGAGGCAAAGGCTTTCTCAAGAGGTTCAGACCACCCGCCTTTGTTGTTTGATGTGATGAAAAACGTATTACGTGCAAATGATATTTTTGTTGAAAATATTTTCTCAACATTTAAAAAAAGTTGATTCTCGATTACAACAAGACCTGTAGGTAAATGTGTGGGTTATTGGTGATCTGAAATATTTTCACAAAGTTTAGAGTTAAAATAAAGAAACTCATTTGTTAGAAACACTGAAGCTAAATCAAATTTGTAAGAAATTTACTGTGAAGAAGGGCAAAGAGAAACAACCAATGAATAAGCTAAATCGTATGTCGGAGACCCTTGAACTTAGTAGACGATCTAATTTAGAAAAGAACAACATGTTTTATAGAAAACAATAGTGATATTTTGATCCGTCAAATCGTCATTATTTGATATTTCTCGTGTTGATGAAGCCCTAAAGAAGTATACGTCAAATTCTTAGTAATAATCATTCAGACTGCTCGAACAAATCGTTCATATCTAAGCCATGGTGTCCGCAAACTTTTAATTGCAAAACTAACTGGCAAACGCATTGCGCCTACCAATCTCATAATACCATTGATCTCATATGCTTTTGAAACTCGATTTAACTGAAATTCAATATCTTTTCAAAATGCATGCAAAGAAATGTTAGTTATAAATAATGCAGCTAATTCTATTTTTCCTTGAAAAGCCTACTCACTGACGCTGTTTCTTTCCATCTTAATCTTTTAATTACCGCGACATTAGATAAAGTTTAAAAAGGGTCTACTTATAAATTCTCAAAATAAGAAGTCATATTCAAGAGTCTCTTGGTTTAGATTGGGCGTGGTAGGGGGTTAATTAATTTAAAATATCATGACTTGTACTCCTTAACAAGGAACTGATTAAAGAAATGAGATCATACAAACAAAAAGTGAATATTTGTTCGCGTTCCATATGTTGCCGACTCCTCGTCTATGTAATACAATTGAGTAAAGTGATAAGCTGATCTTAAAAATATGGAAGATTGAGAGAGTTCCTCATCTTTACGGAAAACTGATTGTCCTAAAGATTCTTAAACCTAGGCTCTAATGTGTTTTGAAAAATGAAGCAAATCATCCAAATTTATTAAAAAAATAATAAAGTCAGAAACATCAGGCAATTTATTTTTCTGAAGCGAAAATCGACGCGTAGAAATTTTTTCAAGTATGAATTGTCAGCGCGCGACGTATTCTCCAAATTAACGGCACGTACAAATCAGGAATAATGCTAAATCTGATCAATAAATTGGACTGTCTTTTTAACTCCAACTATTTTGCTACTTGTTATCACTTACACAATGCGAATCATATGTGGTTTTTACGAGCTGTTTTATTTTTCTAACACTTATAACTATTTTAAATAAATTTCAATATTTTAGGATTATGCTTTTCACATGATAAATGCTTCCTTCTCTTCGCACATTAGTTATTTATTCTTAAACTATGTCTTCATATTTTGCTCAATTAAAAAATGTCAGAATAACTTAAAACACATCTTAAAATTATATAATTTTGATACGTTTTATTCAGGGCTTCGCAGCCGGAGCTGGAAATATTGAAAAATGGCTCATGTGCCCTGCTTCAGGCAACTTAAATATTTAGTAGTTTAGGAGAATATTTAGTCTAAACTCAAAACTGTACCCTTTCACGACCAATGCGTTAAAAGAATAAAAATAGTTACCTATTAATATTTAACGTTGCGAAAGCGCAACATAATAAATCGTGAGCATTTTTGTCTAACATTGCATTTTTGCAAGCAACCAAAAAATTGGAAAATTTTGAAACTTAAAAACGCGGTTATTTTTTCCAATAGGAAAAGTTGTAAAAACTTTAGGCTTTCATCATGAATGAACAATTTCTGAAATAAAGTTGGGGATATTAGAGTTGAATATTAATTTTTTACAATGGGCAGTTTTTTTATTTGAACATTTAAATTTGTGAAAGTTTTATTATTTTTTCATTGCTTAGTATCAATTGTATGCATATAGTATAATAGTTAGATAATTATATAATCTTTATCAAAAGTATGCATGCATATAGTAAAAGAGTTAGATAGTTCTAGATAATCTTTTTTCTAGATTTATTTGTTGCATAGTAGCTACAATAATTTTTTGTTGAATATAAAGTTAAAGATTCCGGTGTCGGACACATAGGAAAAATATTTTTGTGCATCAGCTCTAAATCGCGCTATGAATTCTTTGCTTAGAATTGATTAATATGTATGGTTTTATTTAATGGTTCATGTAACTAACTAAAGTATCTAATTTATTTATTGTCCTTTCAAAAGTCATTGATTTTTGCCTACTCTGACTTCATTTCATTTCTTTATGCTTTTGCTTTCTTGTGAATTTTTGTATGCAATCAAATTTTTCTTTTGAAACATTTACTTATTTATAGTAAACCCATATAGCATCATCAATATTTTTGTTCTTTTAAATTATTTTATCTGAATTAAGTGTTTTTTTACTTTTGTGCTTTAAGGAGCCAATTTTGAGTACAATAGCTCCTATTTTCGAGTACAGCAGTCATGTCTCACTCAAGAGTAGTAATGGAAGCATGTGGTAATTTAAATATTTAGTTTAATGGTAAAAATTTCCTTCAATCTTTTTAAGTGGTTATTACGTGATGGAGACCCCTAATGGCCAAAAATTTACTGTTGATATTCCATGGGCTATTTTAAACTCTTCTAATGAAAGTGATTCATCTACTTCAAATGAAGGATAAATGGCAGATTTTTTATATATATATAATATGTGCATTATGCCATATTTTTAATGAATTTTGTTTATTTTGAAATTAACTAATAAATGTGTATCTTCTAAAAAAGTGATTTAAAATTAAGTCTTTTTATACTTGGCTAGATTGAGTAATTAACAAAAAGTAAGCAAACACTGAATAGGTTCACGCACTGTTTAATAAATATTAGATATGCAATGATGTTGTATATTGACTTTTTTGGGCATTTGTAAGAATCATTCTTTAACCTTCGCTATACTCACATATGGCAATTTACTCCACACCACTTTTTCTATATATATTCAATACACGATGTAATCACTTTGTACACATGACAGTTTACGTCATGCAGCGTTTTCTAATTTCAAGTATATATTATATACACTAGCAGGATGAGGTTGAAGGAGTGCCATACTTTTTATTTTATATAAATATAATACACGAAAATTATAGAAATTATGTCAATTCTTTTTATTAAAAATAGAAATTAATAGGAAGGTTAACTTTAAGAAAAGTGTTAATTGATCAATTAGGGTTCTTAGTCTAGCTTATTTTCTGAAAGCATTGCAATTTCCTCAAGTGCAGAAGAAGATATAAATGTAAATTTGTTATCTGCTTGACTTTAGCTGGGAACCGTTTTTTGAATCACAAGGCAGAGTTGCTGTTGAAAATATTAGAGACGTTGTGGACCCAAAAATGTAGCTTTTGAGAAACAACATTTTGAAAATGTTTTTTCACACAGGAACTGATTGAAAATTATGCATATTTTTATTTATAAGGATTCTTATAATTTTAAATTGGAAGACAAAAGGCACCTGGTTCGTATTTGATCTGAATTACAGCTTCAATATTCTACTTCCTAGTTTATTCTATCAATTCCCACTTCCGACGATTTCCAATTCTTTTGAGTCGTATGTCATAATAGAAGTTGTAGATTTCCATCAATATTAAATGGCCGTTGTTGATCAGATACCAAAGGTATTTATCCGATAATAAACAATCCCATTCCAAAATAGATTATGGCGTTTTGTAGATCAAATAACAAATCGGTTTAATCTTTTTCGCCAATTTAACACGAAGGGGGCTTGGCTGCCTATTTTTCAATGTAGACCTTTTGAGTTTAAAACTAATGATCACTTTTTATATTTTCAGGTTTTTAACGATGACAACGCCATCGCTTTTCTTGATTAGAGGTTACCTCAAAGCTAGGTGCACATGCGGGATAAACATATAATGTTGAATACAGGCTTAACTCATATCGTGGCTGTTTATAACGTGAGTCTTGTATCCTGGGATTCCCGTTATAATAGGTCTACTGTGTATAAGATAATTTTTTTCTTGCAATTTTCAAAATTAGTGGTCTGGAAATACCACGGGAGACCAAATATCCTTTAAAATAGAGTGTATTCAGCGCATACCCTAAAGTCAAAAATTTATAAGACTTTATATTTTTTTTACAAAATTGGTGAATTTAAATACTATACTTCCAGCGAAAATATTTTAATTAAATTTGCATATCGAATATAGTGCGCAGAAAAAATGCCCCAATTAAAAAGTAGGAAAAAATGCCCCAATTAAAAAGTAAGAAAAAATGCACCAATTTAAAATTAGGAAAAAATGCCCCAACAAAAAATTATTAATTAAAAATTTTAAAAAAGATGTCAAATAAAGATTTTTTGTAATAAAAAGTTAACTTTTCATCTAAAACATTTAAAATTTAATTAAAGTAAACTAAAAAACTCAGCATACGACAATTTTTTAAATACAAAATTTTTTTTTATAAAACAGCAAATATTTTTGGACTCATTGTGTATCAGAACACATTCCCACAAATCTGCACCTTTGCTATTGTTTTCAAGAACTATATAAAGAAAAAACCCTATAGATTAAGAAATTTTTAGAAATTTAGCCTTTCAAAACGGTACCAAATAAAAATATTTATATAATTAAAAAAATCCTGAAAATCAAAAATTAGGCGGCATTTTTTCCTACTTTTTAATTGGGGGCGTTTATTTCGGGGGCATTTTTACCTACAACCATCGAATATACACTAGTTTAATAAATCCAAAAATGTTAGGGGGTGGAATATGCTTTTCATTTGAAAAATGAAGTAGTCTACCAGGCACATTACAGGAATTGATGAAAGGATATTTGATTCATAGAGAAAACAAATAACTCAAGGTTGGATAGTTTTATATGAGTGAATGTTGTCTAAAGGCAAAGAGTCTACTAGACAGTAGACACCCTACAATGTTTATATGAAAAAATGTGATTGATTCAGGGGCAAGGGTATAAAACGAAGTTATAATTATGCAAACAAAAAATTAAAATCGCATTATTTCATTTTACTCAGCATCATTCAAAAATATTTTAAAAGCTAAATTGATACAAGCTACAAAAATCTACAAAAAGTAAAATAACTGTTAACATTTTGCAATGATTTGCCTTTTATAATAATTTTAAGGAAAAAAAGTCTATCAGAAAAAGTTATAGAGCTTCAAAAAAAACTAAAAAATTTTAGAGCATTACTTAAGTTTTTTGAAAACTAATTTGATGTATCCCCTACAGCGGGGGCCGGGAACCTTTTTGACTAAAAGAACCCAAAAAACAGATATTTTAAAATCTAATCCTCTGAGAGCCATATATATTTTTATATACTGATTACAACTAAATGGAAAAAGAAGACCAACAATTTTATAGTATAATAAGACTCTGAATTTATTTTAAACAACATTGTTTCATCGAAGTTATTTATTAATAAGCAAAGTCTGCATCATCATCAGCTTTATTTGTGTCGTCGTGATTCGTAATGATGACGAAATTAAGAGAGTGTAGAATTGGCAAGAAGGATAAGCATTATCGCAATACCTCCCTTTATCCTGAAGGCCACCTAATTTATCTGAGAGCCAGATGCAGTCATCAAAATAGCCATGTCTGGCTCGCGAGCCATAGGTTCCTGACCCCTGCCCTACAGCATACTCTATGGGTGGCATGGCAGGTTGGTTGAGATGATGGGCATAGCACGGAAGCCTCTGGATTCGATTCCTCATCGATACGAATTTGTTCATAGTTTGACATAAGCGGTACATCAGTGTCTGGTCAATGAAAATTGAAAAAATTGCTACATATTTAACATAAGAGAGAAAGGAAACAAAATAAACTAATAAAGCAATTTTAACTATTTTAAAATGGAACCGTCTGTTCTCAGAATAATTTCAAAATAATAGGAGGCATAAAGAATTAGAGTTTATTTGATATATTCAGGTTTTTATAAGCAGGAAAAGCCAACGTTTAAGTAGCTAACCCTTATAATTAAAAAATTATTTAAACTAACGGTCGACAGACATTTCGCCCAATAGACAATTTGCCCCTGGACAAATTGTTTCATGCTGTTTGTTTCATCCATCTTTGCTTATTATATGTGTAAAATTGTTAAAAAAATTTCATTTTTTAAGAAAAAAAGTCATTTTCGCCCCCACCCCCTGATAAAGATTTCGGCTCTTTCTCAAAAACTCTGAAGGCTGATCGTCAATTGGCAATGCCTTTTCTTTTCCAAATCTTTCAATTTCATCTTCAACGTTGTACTTCTTAACACCAGAAGAGTCGTCATTGTCCTCATCACAGCTTTTCAATGTTTTTCTTTGCGTGATCTTCAGCAGAAACCGGCATAGAGTCAGCTATTTCCCTTGCTTCTCTTATTTCAGCAACAATTTGTTCTCTAATCAGGGTGAAGTGTCCAAGATCAAGCTCATTGAGGAACAAGAGTTTACTGAACCTCTTGTCAAGGAAAGAAGCTTGGGCAAGTAGGGTGAAGTTCAAATTTTCACGACACTTCTCAATTAACTCTAGACAGAGTTAACTTAAAAACATGAACATATGTTTAATCATCATCATAGTTTTCCAAAATGTTGAGGAATTTTATTACAAATGGAAGAACACAGTCCCCTGTTCTATATTTTTCAGCTCCTAACTGGGTGATGCCTTCCTTAAGGATATCTAACAAAGAAGTGATGTTTAGCATAACTTTGTAATCGTCATCAGTTAGAGCCAAACTTTCATTAGAACAGTTTCAATGCAGCATTAATAGCTTCTTTGTTTATCATGGCTCTATTTTCATCAATCTCCAATAGGTTAATTGAGAAAACTTCGGAACATTATTGTAGTTGACGTGAATCTTGTTTTTACTTCACCCTTTAAACTGATTTGCTTGATGTTTCTCTTTAACTGCTCTTTCTGAATGTTACCTTTCAATTTTTGCGACATGTTTGCTTTTGTCGTGATCTTGCTAAATTTTTCTCGAACTTCTTTGAACTTTCAAGAGCCTTCTGACTGGATTTACTTTCGATATGGGGCAAACAATCATTTCTATTAGCAAAGGTTACTTTCATGGTGGGCTTATTGTCTGTGGTGGTCGAGACCACCTTCTCATCAATTCCATGATCATCCAAACTATTTTTAACTACATTTCTGTATACTGGAGCTGTCTTTAAGTCGGATTTGACAACATCTAGAATCTTCTTCTTTGACTCAAAAGATTTAGGATCAAGCATTTATGTCAATAAACGTCTTCCCGGAGAGACTCGTACCTGCGTCGTTGGTCACAGACAAATGATCAATATATTAACTCTTCAACAACTTTCTTCTTCTTCGCATCATACAGCGTGTCAATATCTTTGGCTAACGTTGTACGTGAAGGTAACTGTAATCGAGGATCGGATAGATTTATAATATTTTTCAGTCCTTCATCTTCGACAATTTAAAGAGGCTTGGACTGCTGTAAAACCCACTCAAGACACATCTTTCTTAATTCAATTTGCTTCGCATGATCTTTGTTGTACTTTGTAGAGAACTACTCTTCAAACTAAAATGCTGTGTGAGTTTTTGCTGGTTGTGGTTACTTAGCAAATCTCCATACTTTACTTGGGGTGGAACCAGTGCCCGCGCTAAAGCTAAATTTTAAGGAGGGGGGGGGGGGGGGGGGGCTGAAATGGGGCAAAGAAACACATTTGCAAAAAATTTATTTCCTATATTACTTTATATCCTATATTACTTTGCTGAAAAGTATGAAGTACTTCTGTATAAAAACCTATAGAAATCTCATATTATACATACACATACACCAGCATTTATATAAGATTATTGTGTACAATTTTTGCTTATTTATTTTTCCTTTAAAAAGTGCATGGGGCAAAACCAAAAATTTTAGGGGGGGGGGGGGGGGGGTAAAGATTAATACAGGGGGGGGGGGGGGGCACGTGCCCCAAAATTATATAGGTAGCGCGGGCACTGGGTGGAACTCTTACGTTTGACTACTGGAGGGTAAAGCAGATCATCTTTCCACTTTAACTGGACTGAGGAATTAGCTCCAAGCTTTTTAGAAGTTTCTCCTTTGGGTTCTTTCTCTTCGTCACCATCAACAACTTCTTCATTACCTTCATCATCATTGTTGTTGTCGATTGTATCTGCCAAATGCGACAATCCTCCTTCATAGTTATCTGAGGAACAATCGACATCACTATCACTATTTTGGGTAGGTATTTAAATTCTTTTGGAGGACAATATATGAACGAATTTCGATTTCATATCTAAATATATCATATTTTTATTTAATTTTGGCAAGAAGGGACATAAACGTTTTTTAGAGGTGCAAATGGCCTAGTTTGGTCCGTCTCCAACGCTATAAGCTTGAAAATTGGCCACATTTGTAGAAAAAAGAAAAATATAGCAATAATGAAAATGCGTACTAGTAATTTTTTCATTCATAAACACTTTAGCTGCAGCAAAGATAGGTTGAATATATTTTAATAAAAATTGCCGTTGTTAGAGACCGTATTTTTGTAAATTTTACCGCCTTTTCATTTATAAAATTTTATTATGAAAAAAACTACCGTTTATATAAAATTAATAAAACCTTAGCGCTCTGTATAATTAAAATTTATAGTAATCATTACTTACTGATAATATTTCTGGAAATCAAAATGGAAGTTTGGTCGTTCAGGTATAATAAAAATTGTTATGCTGCAACTGTTTCAATTATTGTTTTTGTTTATTATTTTTTTTCCAAATAGATATATAAATTACATTTTCAGCTCAAATGTTTATAATGAAATTAAGAGCGAGCTTTGCACATATTATATAGAATATTGTATTGTATAATAAGTTCAAGAGAAATAATAGAGTTAGCTATGTTTATTTCAAATATTTCATTTATTTTTACTGGAAATTTTTTTTACGAACAGATATGTTTGCATGGATTTTAACTTTTGGAAAAGGCTACTGATAATTTCTTAGCGTTTAACGCGAAAATTTACCAAAAACGATTTTGAACAAAAGCTCTGTAAGTTTCAGCTATAGTTAGAGGCCTTTTGGTGAGGCACATTATATTTTTTAGCAAGATAAACGGAGAAAGTGTTGAAGTCGATAAAACTGTTGTGGAAGACTGCTGAAACTACCTGAAATCTGCTCCAATTTTGACCTTCGTGGCTAGTGTGTCCACTTTATGGTCTTTTTTTCATTCCCCGGGGAACGAGGACCTCGTAATTTTTGAAAATTTCCCCGGGGAAGAAAAAGCGATTTTTTTACAGTAAAAACTGTTCAGAAAAGAAAATTTAAAAGTCTCATATAAGATTTTTATTGAAAAAAATTTAAATGCATAAAAGATTTATGTTTTAAAAAAATATCTAAGAAAAATTAGAGCGTTCAAAGTTTCATCATTCAACTGGTTTCTTATTTTTGTAGAAAAATAACCCATTGACGAAAACACTCTTTCGGCATCCACAGAAGTTGGTTTTATGCTCTTTAAATTTTTGAATAAAGTTTCTAAAACTTCGGGCCTCCTATTTGTCTCTAAATAAAGGTCAAATGTTTTTTTCATTATTTCCTCTATGCTTGAAATCTTGCTTTTAGTTTCACGTTCTTTATTTTCATTAATCTTCAGAAATTCGTCCAATTCCTCCTTCACGCTTTTCTTCTCTGTTTTTTGGTTGCTAACGATTAATGTTTCATCTTTCTTCTCCGTTACTTCGATATTTTTGTTGTCGGATTCGACAAAAAATTTTTCGAGGACGAGGATTTTGAAATTTCACGATTCCCCGGGGACTCGAGGACGAGGAATCCCGGGGTGGACACACTATTCGTGACATCTTCAATATGGATAAGTCTTCAAACTTGGAGTTTAGACTTTGAAAATTTATACTCATACAAATAAAATTTCTTTAAAAAACAAGAGAATTACAGTTTTGGATTAGTGAAGAACTAAAATTAAGAGGATCTAAGTTCGCATTAGAAGCAAATGTTTTTAGATCCAATACCTCTTGCAAAACATAAATAACAAAAATTCTAACTTAATAAATCTTCAGAGAAATGACAGTATTTAGAAGTTAGAGACTCATCTTTTCATCATAAGCATATTGTCTGTGTTTGTTAGATTTATAACACTCCTTGATATATATATATATATATATGCAATAGAGAGAGAGAATTTTATTATAATAAAAAAATGAATAGCTAAATATGGCCGTAAATTAGATTTTTGCAGTTATAAAATACTAATATATAAAAATACTAAAATAATGAGCTATTATAAATAGCTAAATTTGATCGTTTATAAAATGTTTATATATACATATTTTGTTTTAAAAATCATTTTTATTTATCTAAGTAAATTTTTCTTTTCCAGTATATCTTTTAATGATCTCAGTTTGTCCTTGCTGGTTGATTCTAAAAGAAATCATTAGTTTGCGCTTTACGTAACAAATCGTCAAATGTTCTTTCCTCTATACATTTGTATATTGAATTGAGTAAGTTCGATAAGAATATTTTAATGCGCTGGATATAAAGGTATTTACAGAAATGAATATGTTGACACATTTGCCAAAAAAGCTTTAAGTTTTCATCCAGCGACTTATTTTTCTCCTATTTCTTCTTATAAATCTTTTAACAATAACAGAATAATCTCTCTTTAGGAAAAGGATCTATTAAAAAACCCTCAATCGTTTAACTTTTCAACTGAAAATCAATGAATTAAAAACTCATATAAAGAAAAAAAATATATCTACGTTTCCACCTAAAATAACAAGATGGCTGTCAGGAGTATGTATATGCAAAAGGTTCTTGTACAAAATACACAAAGCAAATGATCATTTTCCCTTTGTCTAAACGCTAATCATATTTTAATTTCATGTTTAATATTTCTCAATATAAAACATTGATTAACCTAACGAAATATGCGAGTACTATTACTTCGATTTCTGAAATTATACATAAACCGTACCTTTCTAAAAATCTTTTGAGATTGATCGTCGCCATTGGGAAATTTCTTACTATAAATCCCCCTTGAACTTTTTCCTCTTTCTTTTTTTGCCTTTCATATATATAACTCTTCCTTTCCTTCACTCCATTTTGTAATTATATCGTCACTTCTGATTTAGATGTTAACTAACTTCACAAAATTGCTAGAATTGTATTTCGTTTCAATTGAGAAGTATCAAATTCATTTTTAGAAATCTAACTAATCCTTACTACAGCATAATACGTTGAAAATTTTGTAGTTTAATCTTTTTTATTGTTGACACACTATCTTTTTTTCAATTACATCAAGCTTATTCATACCCCTTATATTTTCTTATCTGCATTGCTTCCAACATTTAAATCCAAAATTGCTCTCAACTCTTAAAAACAAATTCACAAAAATTGTGATTAACCATCTTAAGCATAATGTGATCATATATAACCTTACGAATGAAAGTGCTTTGATAACTGCAACCAACCAATATAGAATAATAGTGGTATAAATGCCATTATTATAGAGCTTCCACTTCTCTATTAACGCCAACTTTGCCAAGTCACAATGCACTTTCAATTTAAGCTAACCTCTAAGTCTCGATTTATATTTTCAAAAAACATTTTACCATTATTACAAAACTGATTTAAGAAGATCCATATGATTTGAAAAAATCAGTCAATCTAGGCTGTATCCACTTGTAAGTACACACATACATCAGTCACTATAATGCACAATTCCATCTTGGATAGATTTAGTCACGTTTATCATATACTTAATTCACTAAGGAAAGTAATCATTGTGTTTATTTGGAAAGAAGAATGTAAATATAAAGTGAGTTGATAATTGATTGCACACGATGTTGTCAATGATTGCTGCCTGATATAATTTCAATTGCTTTTTCTCAAAGTAAAAATGTACTTTCCATGCGATACTTCTATATAAGCTCCACCTGTGTATAAGCTCCACTTTTCTCAGGACCCAATGATGGCGGCTATACACAGGTTTTACTCAATTTTCAAAAATTTTATTAATTACAAAAATACACTAACATTATCTTTAAAACTAATCTCTATAATTTTTTTTATTAAATAAGCATTAAAACTAATACGTAGTAATTTTCCTTGCCTTTACGACTTAGATATATTTAGCAATTAGTAGTTTTTTAGCATTTAAAAATTTTTAGTGATAGTAAAACTAATGCTTGATTTTTCATGTTAATTAGTTAGTTAAACTGTTTCTAGAATTTCATTAATACAAGACCTAGTCTTTCCAAAAAATTCATCAAATTTATTAATTAAAATTTTCAAAAGAATAATAGATAAAGCCTCTCAGTTATTTGAAAATATATAATAAAAAATAGAATTATAAAATGTTTAGTATTGTTTTAAATCCATTTTTAATCCAACTTTTAAGATATATTAATGGGAATAAATTTCAATTTTTTTGCGAAAAAATAAAGCTTTACTGAAAGTAATGTTTTTTAATATTTCTTATAGTTTTTGTTATTTCTTTTTGTCTCTTTCGGTAAAAATTTTGAATTATCCTTGAAAAACTTTAATTTTATGTAATTTGATGCCTACCGAGCTTCACCTCAAAAAAGCACATCCTCAAAATTATTAGGGGGGGGGGGGCGAAATTTTTTTATTGCAATTTTCAAAATTAGTGGTCTGGAAATACCACGGGAGACCAAATAACCTTTAAAATAGAGTGTATTCAGCGCATACCCTAAAGTCCTAAATTTATAAGACTACATTATATTTTTTTACAAAATTGGTGATTTTAAATACTATACTTCCAGCTAAAATATTTTAATTAAATTTGCATATTGAATATAGTACGCAGAAAAAATGCCCCCGGAAAAAAATGCCCCCCAATTAAAAAGTAGGAAAAAATGCCCCAGTAAAAATGCCCCCGAAAAAAATGCTCCAATTTAAATTAGGAAAAAATGCCCCAACACAAAAAATTTCAAAAAATTATTAATTAAAATTTTTAAAAAAGATATGTCAAATAAAGATTTTTTGTAAAAAAAAAAGTTAACTTTTCATTTAAAACATTTAAAATTTAATTAAAGTAAACTAAAAAACTCAGCATACGACAATTTTTTAAATACAAAAAAATTTTTATAAAACAGCAAATATTTCTGGACTTTGTGTGTATCAGAACACTTTCTAAATATAATTTGTATTTTAACTGATTTTAAGAACACATTCCCACAAATATGCACCTTTGCTATTGTTTTCAAGAACTTTATAAAGAAAAAACCCTATAGATTAAGAAATTTTAGGAATTTAGCCTTTCAAAACGGTACCAAATAAAAATATTTATATAATTATAAAAAATCCTGAAAATCAGAAATTAGGGGGCATTTTTTCCTACTTTTTAATTGGGGGCATTTTTACCTACAACCATCGAATATACACTAGTTTAAAAAAATCCAAAAATGTTAGGGGGTGGAATAGGGTTTTTCATTTGAAAAATGAAGTAGTCTACCAGGCACATTACAGGAATTGATGAAAGGATATTTGATTCATAGAGAAAACAAATAACTGAAGGTTGGATAGTTTTATATCAGTGAATGTAGCCTAAAGGCAAAGAGTCTACTAGACAACCTGTGATGTTTATATGAAAAAATGTGATTGATTTAAGGGCAAGGGTATAAAACGAATTTATAATTGTGCAAACAAAAATAAAACAAAAAATTAAGATCGCATTATTTCATTATACAAGCTACAAAAATCTACAAAAAGTAAAATAACTGTTAACATTTTGCAATGATTTGCCTTTTATAATAACTTTTAAAGAAAAAAAGTCTATCAGAAAAAGTTATAGAGCTTCAACAAAAACTAAAAAATTTTAGTGTATAACTTAAGTTTTTTGAAAACTAATTTGACGTATCCCCTACAGCAGGGGTCGGGAACCTTTTTGGCTGAGAGAGCCATAAGTACCACACATTTTTAAATGTAATTCCGTGAGAGCCATATAATATGTTAACCTAATAATAATAATAATAATAATAATAAAGTAAATGTTTGCATTTTATGTAATTTCAACACTTTTAAAGTACAATAAGCCTCTGAATTCTTTCTAATAACATTGTTATACTGTTTCTAATCAATGATAAATATTTCTTAGCATTAATGTGACTTCTGGTGCTGCATGGTTTTACTGATGCCTTTGTAGTCTGGTTTGTACTTGGTGAGGTTAAGCTTCATGCAGGCGTTAAGACTTCCATCCGTCAAACGTGATCGTATTCGTAGGTTGGTCTTAATGTTCTTTAGATGTGAGAAAGATTGCTCACATGCATACGTAGAGCCGAACATTGTCAGTACAGCAATACTCACACGCTGCAGTGTGTGGTATGTGACGGGAAGCGCGTTCCAAGTTTTGACAATCAGCTGGTCTATAGGCTTAAGTTTTTTCATTTCTGCCCACTTGTGTTGGCTGGGCAACTCTGCTTGCTGTCGTGCGAGTCTTTCCAAATCTTCATTCAGTGACGAACTTATTCACCCACATATCTGAGGCTTTCAGGTCAGCAGCTTGTAGCTCAAAATCTCTTTCGGAAACACCGGGGATGTAACTCAGGTCAGCGCTGTCCACTCCACACTTATGTGGATGGGTGATGAACTTAAAAAGACGAGTGCGCTCGTGAAATTTTCCAAAGCGCGCTTTGAATGACTGCAGGAGATTAGATGTGAAGCCTGCTAGCTGCTGAAGATCAAGATTTTGCGAAGGGTCACTTGCTGTGCATGCATCTTTAAACTCACCCAGTTTTTCAAAGTGTAGTAAACGACCTGTTTCAATGTCGGTGATGAAGAGTTCTAGCTTGTTTTCAAATGCAGACACTGCTTGTTGCAGGGATAAGATTGTATTTCCAACACCTTGCATTTTCATGTTGAGCTGGTTTAGATGTTCAGTCATGTCCACGAGATAGTAGAACTTCAGGAGCCACTCAGTGTCAGCTAACTCGGGATGCTCGACATTTTTCATTTCAAGAAAAGTCCGGATTTCGCTCAAACAAGCCGCAAAACGGCTGAGCACCTTCCCCCTTGACAACCAACGCACGTTACTGTGCAGAAGCAGACCAGGATAATTACTCCCAACTTCATCCAGCAGTGTTTTAAACTGGCGATCATTTAAAGCTCGGGCAACAATAAAGTTGACCACTCGAACGACCAGTAACATCACCACACCCAGCTGCTCGCCAGACATCTGAGCACAAAGCGCCTCCTGATGTAGGATGCAGTGAAAACTTGAGATGCGTCTCTTTTCATGTTCACGAAGAAGCGCTACGAATCCTCTGTTTTTCCCCACCATGCACGGAGCGCCATCAGTGCACACCGAAACAAGTTTATCCATCGGTAGATTTTTTTCTTCAGCGAACTTGATGAATGACTTGAATAAATCCTCCCCTCTTGTTGTCTCTTTCATAGGCAAAACAGCAAGACTTTCCTCATATACTATGTCACCGACAACATACCTTGCCATTACGCTGAATTGGGATAAATTGCTTACGTCTGTTGACTCATCCAAAGCGAGAGAAAAAAACGGCGCTGCATTTATGTCCTTCATTTGCGTTGCCTCAATTTGATTTGACATCATGATGGTACGATCGGAACAGTTTTTGCTGACAGAGGCATGTCTTTTATCCGTTTAATTATCTTGTCTTTATCCGAAAAGTCATCAAAAAGTTCATAGGCAACATCAAACATGAATGCTTTGGCATACTCCCCATCTGTGAATGGCTTTCCGTTTCTCACAATTGCTAAAGCACCAGCAAAGCTAGCCGAATTCTAGTCACCTTGTTGGGTGAGTTGCTGCTGACTAGCTTGCACTCTTGATAGTAGCTCTTGACATGCTTTCTTCCTGCTGTCCCCCGCAGGATACTTCGATGCAAATGTACTATCGCGTGTGTCGAAGTGCCGCTTTACATTTGACCGTTTCATAGATGCAATTTTATCATTGCATATTAGACACACTGCAGAACCTGCTCTCTCCACAAAAGCAAGTTCCTCTGTCCATTCCTGCTGAAAAGTGCGATACTCTTCGTCTTTTTTTCTTTTAGCCATCTTCTTTAAAGGGTTTCTGAAATAAAAAACATGGTTTAAACAAACGGTGATTTTCCGCGTTTTAGTTGCCGGTTTGCGCATGCGCAACGGAGTCTGACGAAACATTTTTTTATAATTAAAAATTTGTCTGCGAGCCAGATGCAGCATTCATAAGAGCCACATCTGGCTCGCGAGCCATAGGTTCCCGACCCCTGCCCTACAGCATACTCTATCTATGGGTGGCATGTCAGGTTGGTTGAGATGATGGACATAGCACGGAAGCCTCTGGATTCGATTCCTCATCGATACAAATTTGTTCATAGTTTGACATAAGCGGTACATCAGTGCCTGGTCAATGAAAACACATCCACTGCACCACATAAAATTGAAAAATTTGCTACATAATTAACATAAGAGAAAAAGGAAACAAAATAAACTAATAAAGCAATTTTCACTATTTTAAAATGGAACCGTCTGTTCTCAGAATAATTTCAAAATAATAGGAGGCATAAAGAATAAGAGTTTATTTGATATTTTCAAGTTTTTATAAGCAGCAAAAGTCAACGTTTAAGTAGCTAGCCCTTATAATTAAAAAATTATTTAAATAAAGGTCGACAGACATTTCGCCCCCTGACAAATTGTCTCATAGGCTATTAGTATCATCCATCTTTGCTTATTATATATGTAAAAATACCAAACTAACATAAATCAAAGTATACGAGAAAAGAAAATCATTGCGTTTTTTTTGAATATTTCTGTCTATAAATAAAATTCTGACAGCTGTCATAAATAGATCAAGTACATTTTTAACAACTGAAACATTTTGTTTCGATATTATATTTTTATTATAATAATCAACAAATTTTCTTAAAAAAAGTGATTTGATTATGTACAGTGTTACTTCGAATCGTGAATATCGAATTGAACATTATAAAAAATATCTCTGCTCAAATATTAAGCAAATAGAGTATTCTTGCTTTTAAACTGAATAGATAGTCAAAATATTCATTCCAAAATAACTATTGAAAAAAATTTCTTGACTTGAAAAAATTAGTTTTCAAATGTTACAAAATGTAACAAACGTAGTGATAAAGATTAAGTGACTTTTGTTGAAAAAGTTCTTAGCGCGAGTCTAACAATATTCATTGATATAAAATTGCAACGATTGAAAACTATTTTAATTAAACTCTAAATGCAAATTAGACAGAAGAGTGGTGTAGTCAAAAAAAAGTTGATATAAGGGCACAATTTTAAAACAAAAAACTTGCGCAACATTATTTATACTTTCTTGACCCTTTCATTGGAGAAATTTTCAAAAACTGATATCGCATAAGATGCATGGGGCACCATGCGGTACATAGGAGTGTGGGTACGGCCCCTCATGCCCCAGCCTAGCTACGTCACTGGAGAGAAGAGAGCTGAATGAGATAGGAGAGCTTAACAAGAGAAGAGGGCCTGAATGAAAGAAGAGAGCTTGAGTGATGATTGAGTTTTAACAGAGAAAGCGGAAGAGAAAAATAGAGGAGAGAGAAAGAAAAATAGAATCACTGTGACAGAAGATGAGAAAATCTAGTGGATCATCAACATGTGTTTGCTTAAAAATACTACAGAGGAGACACTGTGATAAATATTGCTTGCTTATTGTGTGCATATTGAAGCAATGGATTATTATTATATAGCTCTCACGCATCGTCTGTAGAATATGTTCGATAGGAAAAATGCGATAGGAATTTCAGAGCAGCTTGGCATGATGTTTGATTGATTCGAAAGTCTGCATTCAATTTCGCACCCCCCCCCTCCCCCTGAAAACACATTGGGAGGGGAGGCGGTCGCCCCTCGCCCCCCGGATGTGCGCCCCTGACCGAGCATTTGACTCTACGGACATTTAATCGTATGATCATTTTGTCAAATTGACATTTGACCGGAAATATACATATTATTTGAGTATTTTTGTAAACATTGCTCTACTTCCAGTTTGTTCTCTATACAAATAATTTGCAGCGTAAATTTTTTTTCTATTCTTACTTTCTATATCCAAATTATAAATACATAAATTATATGATAAATAATTTTATCTACTAGAAGTTACATCTCAAATGTATTTTGATATGACTTTGTATATTTTTTACTGTATTTTATTGAGTTTTAGTTTTTTTAACCTTAAAATAATATTATTTTATTGCTGCAGAAGTATCTAAAATTGGCGAATTATTTTTATATTTTTAGTGGTATCGTCCTTTCAAATGTCCATTCTACTACATGTCCGTTTAGTATAATTTCCTCATTCATTCGGCTAATTTTCGCGGTACACACTTCATATTTATATTCCTTATCATGTAAATAAACCTCTCTAATTACTTTTCCAATGATTTCTTTTTGAAGCATATAAATTCTTAATTGATTTGGCATATAATCCACTAAAACACCAAACTTTGATACTTCATAAAATATTTGAGATAGACTTGCACTATCATTTTCCCACTTTAAATGATCTAAATTTATATTTCCCATTCACGAAAACTAAACGATAATATAAGAACTTCCTCAATCTTGTTCCGATTTAGATTCATATAAAAAAGAACCTTTAATATTAACGGCAGAATTTCGGTATAATTTGAGCATCAATAATCTCTATTTCTTCCTCTTCATTTTTCACATCTCCAATAGAGTGTTCATCTTCATAATCTAGAAAACACGCACTATCACTTTCGACATCACTGATATCTGCTAACAAACATTGTTTTTTTTAATAATAAAATTACTAACATGAGATATAACTATTTTAATTGAAAATGAGACAAAATAAAATGAAGCGTTTTTAATGAAATGTGATGAAAGTTCACAGCTTCGCTTGCTAGAAAAAGTATTTTCTTATGTTAAGTTTTCATACATGAGTATCAGAGTTTCAAAGGATGTGGTAATATTCATTGATGCGAGGTTAGTTGATTGATGGATAACAGTAATATGTTTTAGTAGTGTATCTTTTCAACAAACAACTTTTGCTATTAGCAATAAAATGTATCCAAAAAATATGTGGATGCTTCCATGAGATAGTATGCATAGCATATCACATTTTCATATTTTTGACATTTTTTTACCGTTGCGAACTGTAGGGACACATATGTCTCCATATATTAATACAAGATTTTAACACCAAAGAAAAAGGACAATTCAGTTTTTTTGATGCAGATATTTTAAAGAAGTTGTGAGTAAAGGTATATTCACGGTTAAAAATACGATAAAATTTTTTTCTTATTCAAATAGGATTTTTTATAAAAAGAATGAAATTAATTCACAATTTCTTCCAAATTGTCCAAATAAGATTGTTTATTTAAAAAGCGTATGATATTACTGAAGATGATTTGTTAACTTTTATTTGAGTTTGATTAAATTGTAAAAGTTTTGCTTTACTAGTATTATACAGCCTCGTCGCCAGATTCTAAGTACAGGGGCCTGATTTTAATTAGGCCTCGAATAAGATTTCAAGGAAGTTCCGGGGTGCAGGGGCAAAATAAATCCCAGGGGGAGTGTGTAAAGTCCTCTTTTTTGAAAGAAGAAAGCTTTATTTAAAGTTCATTGATTATCATTTTACTATCGACGGCGCTCTTGAGATCAAGAAATAAAGCCAAACAATCATGATTATTGTGTCAATTTTTTTTACAAGTAACCTTTACTTTATCATATTCAAAACGCTTGAATCAAGTTTTTGTACTTCAAAAAATTATACTTCTCAACACTCACTATATGCGCTATTAAATCAGTTTATGATTAAATCAGGGGCGCACATCCTCAAAATTTTTGGGGGGCGAAATTTTTTTCTTACAATTTTCAAAATTAGTGGTCTGGAAATACCACGGGAGACCAAATATTCAAGCAATCCTTTAAAATAGAGTGTGTTCAGCGCATTCCAAAATTTATAAGACTATTTTATATTTTTTACAAATTTGGTGAATTTAAATACATACTTCCAGCGAAAATATTTTAATTTAATTTGGAGAATATACACTAGTTTAAAAAAATTCAAAATTGTTGGGAGGGGGGGGGGGGTGGAATAGGCTTTCCATTTGAAAATGAAGTAGTCTACCAGGCACATTACAGGAATTGATGAAAAGATATTTGATTCATAGAGAAAACAAATAACTGAAGGTTGGATAGTTTTATATGAGTGAATGTAGTCTAAAGGCAAAGAGTCTACTAGACACCCTCCGATGTATATATGAAAAAATATGATTGATTCAGGGGCAAGGGTATACAATGAAGTTATAATTGTGCAAACAAAAATAAAACAAAAAATTAAGATCGTATTATTTCATTTTACTCAGCATCATTCAAAAATGGTTTAAATGCTAAATTGATACAAGCTACAAAAAGTAAAATAATTTTTAACATTTTGCAATGATTTGCCTTTTATAATAACTTTTAAGGAAAAAAGTCTATCAGAAAAAGTTATAGAGCTTCAACAAAAACTAAAAAAAATTTACAGCATAACTTAAGTTTTTTGAAAACTAATTTGACGTATCCCCTACATCATAGGTGGCATGGCAGGTTGGTTGAGATGATGGACATAGCACGGAAGCCTCTGGATTCGATTCCTCATCGATACAAATTTGTTCATAGTTTGACATAAGCGGTACATCAGTGCCTTGTCAATGAAAATACATCCGCTGCACCACATAAAATTGAAAAATTTGCTACATAATTAACATAAGAGAGAAAGGAAATAAAATGAACTAATAAAGCAATTTTCACTATTTTAAAATGGAACCGTCTGTTCTCAGAATAATTTCAAAATAATAGGAGGCATAAAGGATTAGAATTTATTTGATATTTTCAAGTTTTTATAAACAACAAAAGCCAACGTTTAAGTAGGTAACCCTTATAGGGTGATTTGGTAGCACTTGTATTTTTTACATATTGTAAGGAATCATAGTATACAAAAATGGTAGTTTAATCACTTTTGATAAAATTATTTAAGTCTTAAAACATAAAATCCTAAAAAAACCATTTAAACAAAATCATAAAAATCATAGTATACGAGAAAAGAAAATCATTGCCTTTTTTTTTTGAATATTTCTGCCCACAAATAAAATTCTGACAGCTGTTATAAATAGATTAAGTACATTTTTAGCAACTGAAACATTTTGTTTTGATATTATATTTTTATTATAATCAACATATTTTCATAAAAAAATGATTTAATTAATTATGTACAGTGTTACTTACAAAATTTAACAATTGAACATTATAAAATATCTCTGCTCAAATATTAAGCAAATAGAATATTTTTGCTTTTAAACTGAATAGCTAGTCAAAATATAAATTCCGAAATAGCTATTGAAAAAAAATTTCCAGACTTGAAAAAATTAGTTTTCAAATGTTACAAAATGTAACAAACGTAGTGATAAAGATTAAGTGACTTTTGTTGAAAAAGTTCTTAGCGCGAGTCTAACAATATTCATTGATATAAAATTGTAACGATTGAAAACTATTTTAATTAAACTCTAAATGCAAATTAGACAGAAGCAGTGGTGTAGTCAAAAAAAGTTGATAGAAGGGCACAATTTTAAAACAAAAAACTTGCGCAACATTATTTATACATTCTTGACCCTTTCATTGGAGAAATTTTCAAAAACTGATATCGCATAAGGTGCATGGGGCATCATGAGGTACATAGGAGAGTGGGCACGGCCCCTCATGCCCCGGCCTAGCTACGTCACTGGAGAGAAGAGAGCTGAATGATAGGAGAGCTTAACAAGAGAAGAGGGCTTGAATGAAATAAGAGAGCTTGAGTGAATGATTGAGTTTTAGCAGAGAAAGCGGAAGAGAAAAACAGAGGAGAGAGAAAGAGAAATAGAATCACTGTAACATAAGATGAGAAAATCTAGTTGATCATCAACATGTGTTTGCTCAAAAATACTACACGGAGGAGACACTGTGATA
Organism: Nectonema munidae; assembly: GCA_030549495.1. Classification (NCBI taxonomy): domain Eukaryota; kingdom Metazoa; phylum Nematomorpha; class Nectonematoida; family Nectonematidae; genus Nectonema; species Nectonema munidae. The sequence continues at coordinate 429,176 of JAUIRK010000987.1, forward strand.
AATGACAATATTTCGAGTTGGTTCAATAAAAAATTATTGCTTCAATGATCGTCAGTGACTGTCGTGAAGAGAGACAAAAGTGACAGAGAAATACTAACACAGGCGGGTTGGAGAGAGCAGTGCGACTCACGCTCAAAGCGCGAATTTGGCAGGCGGAGACAGCTCAAAGGGTAAATTGACATTTCGAAAGTCGGCATTCCCTCTTTTATTCTCTTATCTTACATTATCATGTATTCGAATGATCATTACATCGCCCCTATCAGTTCTTCTCTTGTACAAAATTGGCTACATCTCTTGCTACCATACCTCGTGACATTTCCTAAAATTGATAGCTGCATCTTTGATACCATTTTCATGGCAGTTGAATGACCGTTTCATGCCTAAATCTGTCAATCAAAAACAAAAGTTAAACTTTTTCTGTAAAATATATTATATACTCGTTTGAAAATTAATAAATATATACAGTTTTGAACACATAACACTTTATAGTTAAAAAAATTTCAAAATCATGGTTAATTTTTTGGAAATGTCAATCAAAATTTTGAAGGATGAGAAATATATCTAATAAAATATACCTTCAAATTTTACATGAAATATATTTTTTTATATCAAATCGGGCATGCTGATTTCATTTTTGGACTTATTTTTGGAATTTAGAAATTGAAAATATCCATAAGTGTGTAACAAACCTGCGGTTTACTTCTAAAATCGGTCTCTGAAAACATTCATTCAAATTTTACATGGAATATACACATTAATATAACAAATTTACAATTGCAATTTCATTTATAAATTTTTTTTGCATTTAGAATTTGAAAATGCTAATCAATGTGAAACAAATTTGCGGTTTATTTCTAAAATCTGTTTTCGAGAACATTCATTTAAAGTTTACATGAAATAAACGCATTTTCATATAAAATCAACAATGCCAATTTCATTTATAGATTGATTTTGCATTTGGATTCAAAATTACCTATAAGTGTAAAATAAATTTGTGGTTCACTTCTAAAAATTCTTCCCAAAGACAAAATTTGCGGTTTACATCTAAAATCTGACTACGAGAACATTCATTCAAATTTTACATGAAATACACATATTTTTGTAACAAATCAACAATGCCAATTAAAATTATAGTTTGTTTTTATATTTAGAATTTGAAAATACTTGTAAGCGTGAATCAAATTTGCAAATCAGGTGTTTTACACATATGTACGCATTTTCAAGTAGGCTGAATCCAACAGTGATGTTTATTTTTTATAAAAATTAGTCATACCTGTCAAAAAATGGTTGACATATGAGGCATCAACTGAAATAAAAGACCACAATATCTCGAAACAAGCTGAATCTGTCAATTTAAATAGGTTCCGTGTTTGACCATTTTGAGAAAGTTTTATACGTGTAATCAAACAATATACAAATGAAGGAAGATGATAAAGTTGAAACATAATTTATTTATAATAAAAATTTGATCGTTTTTTTATATCTAATCATTTGGTTGTCGTATCGTTTCCCTAAAATAAAAAATATTTTCACCTTAACATGAGTTTTCTGCATAAAATTAGCTTTTATTTAATAATTGCTGGCAGTATTTAAAAAAAAGTGAATGATCTCCTTTATTAAAAACTGTCAAGGATAATAAAAATAGTTTAAAAAATAGAAAAAAACTTTATTCGAAAATTTGTCTTTTTGATAATCAAGATTTAAAAAAACATTTCCATTCAAAAACATTTAAAAGAAATTTACATTTCTTGGGTTTTCTCATTATTAAAAGCAAAAATAGTACCTGCATTTACTCTTGCCGTATCTAATAGATAAGAAAAAGCGGCTACTCTCCATTTTTTTGTTTTTATATTTATGGAATAATTTCATATTCTCTGATCGACTATATCCGTTCCATCCTTGGAAAAATCGTACTGTTTAAAAATTGCAAGTTTACTTTTTTCATCGTCTACTGTAATTCCTAAAATGGTGGGGTGGGGGGTCTGGAAGTCAAACTAATACATTTTTCTTTTCTTTTGATTTAGAAAATACTACATCTATGAATTGATAAAAATTCTCTATCTATATCCCAACAAAACTTATAAGAAAAGTCATCTCTATTATCTAAACTTTTTATACTTTGCGAAATACCTTTTCTTCTTGTGTCTATTGTACCGACTATAGTTAATCCTTTTTTATACAGCCAATCAGCTAGCTCTATAGAGGTATACAATCGGTCAATGGTTAAATTTCGATCTCTCAAAGATAAATATGCAGTGATGATGCCTCTTATAAGTGTATAAGTTCTATATAATTTTTCTCAATATATACATCGTTACCTTGCCAAAACTTGGATGGCATTTTCTGAAGAAGATGGAGCCTACTTTATATATACAAATGTAAGAAAGTTTGAACTTCATTCCTCCCAAATAGAAACTTGCCAAATTTTGCATATCTGTATGCACATATAAATGGAATATTCAAATTGAAAAAATTCGAAAAAATTATATATAATATTTAAAAAACATGATGTAATCATGCAAACTCCATTTGAAATATAATTCACAACGTAATTTTCATTCTATAGTCTAAAAATGAAAAAAAAAATTTTTGAACATAAATATATGAATCAATTTTATATTATAATGATGACTATCAAAATTAATATTCGTTCCTCATTGGAAATTTTTATACTGAAAAAATTTGTTTTATTATAGATTCCAAATAAAATCTAAACTTCAAAGAGAAATAAATTCCTTTGTGAAATGACTAAAAATTTGAATATAGTCTTTGGAGAAAAGCATGAAAACAAATCGTTCAAAAATCAGTACAATATATCTGACCGCAAACATACCACGATTTTAAAAAAAGTTACAAATTAATCAAAAATGTTAAAAAAAAAACTTTTTATAACTACTTAAATAAAGAGTTAATTTTTTCAGTTGGGCTGTCATATGTCAATCAATTTTTTGACAAGGTTTGATTGATTTAAAAAAAAAATAAACGTGACCATTGTATTCAGCATACATGAAAACGGGTGTATATAAATAGAAAACTGTGTATAACCATTTAAACTAAAAGTTTCTTTTTTTTAGTTGAGCTGTCATATATCAATCAATTTTTCGACAGGTGTGGTTGATTTTTAAAAAAAATAAACGTAACCATCGTGTTCAGCACACTTGAAAATGGGTATATATGTGTGAAAAAGTTTTGTATAACCATTTAAACTAAAAGTTTCTTTTTTTTTAGTTGAGCTGTCATATATCAATCAATTTTTTGACAGGTTTGGTTGATTTTTAAAAAAAATAAATTTCAGGATCAGATTCCCAATCAATCATTTAGTAGGTTCACGCGAAAATTTTGTAAAAATTTGCAATCATTCAAGAAAAACAGAGGGGAGGGGATGCTAAAATAGCCCCCCCTCCCCTCACTGAGGAAATGAAAATAGGCCGTCACTAATAGGGTTATTAAAATAATATTGATGCGAATTGCGATCATCATACATGTTTTATAAACAAGCAGCAACTATTACTTATTGAATATTATTGGGGGGGGGGGGAGCGGCGGGAAGGTCATTTTCGCCCTCCCCCTGGATATGCGCCCCTTGATTAAAAATACAAAACATATCATTTTTTGGACTGGCGCTAATTTTGATATTTTAAAGCAAGATCGGTGTGTGGTATTTAGAAATCATTCTATAGAATAGAAACAAAAGTGGCTTTACAAGAAAAATGGCTGTTTGTTTAATGATGTCAGTGTTGAGGCCGTATTATCACGAGACTTGCTAGATAAACTATTGAATTGCTAATATTGTAAGTAAAAAACGGAATTGTGAAACCAGAAATATTATATTTGTATTTGTTCAGTCTGCTATAAGTCTTCTTGTAGGAAGATTTGAAATTATTCATAAAGAAGCAAAATTTGATTACTATTGGTTTCCACCTATTTCAATGCGGTTTTTGGATAATCAAAAAATTTAATCTCTTCCACATTTTCCCACACTATAAGGTATCATTGTAAAACACATTATTATAGTTTCTGCATAGCTTTCCAAATCGCAATTTTTCGTGTATATTTTCTTGGCTAATAACGGACTTATATTCAAAATTTTATTCGATTTAGCATCTAATTTCAGCGTCTTAGAATAAATTTCAATTAGAGTTGGTATCTAATAAAATTTAGGAGTAGGATTAAAAATTTTGTAAGCAAACGGCGTGACCCTTCCCTAGTCAAAGTCGAAAGAGAAGGGTTGCGATTGACACGTGTTCAGGAGTGAAAAGGGCAAAATATTAGACACTAGAGTTTATTTACGAACGAAAGTTTTAAAAAGGATTGATTTTCGATCACTCTGGTCATCATCAGATCCAAAGGTCAAGAGCACTAGAGAAAAATGCTAGGAAAGGAGAAGATAAGCAGTGGACTTAACGTTGCGATTAAGACTGGTAGTAAATAAATATAGTTTAAAAAACAGAAAATATGTCAATATTTAAGTGTATTATAATATATATTCAAAACCAAATTTTTTACTACATTGAATAACTATTGTTAACCCAAACAGAAGCTCTCACCGCTGAGACCTACCACGCTAATTATTTTCTCTCCCTTTCTTAGTTCCTGGTGTGACGATTTCTTAAGAATGAATAACAATTCTTCAGATGTTCTTTGGAAATAAATATTTATTCGTTCTATGTTTTTAAGATAAATATTCAAAAGTAGCTAAAATTTTTCCAGAGATTTTAAAAAACATCATATTAGAATTAATGGAAAATTTTATTTACAATAAAGAAAATATATTCAAAAAACTTCAAATCATTTAAAAAGAAATTGCAATCTTCTTTTGTCCTTTCCAAATGTGCTTACTACTTTCTCCATGAACATTTCTTTCTTATCGTTTATTTTCTTTCTGTGAACACTTATCATACATAGTCCACAAAGACGATCATCAGACATGGTTGACCTTAACCACGTTTTCACTCTACGCAAGGTGCTGAATGACTGAAGTAGACTGCAAGTAGTAACCCGGCAAAGTTAGAAGAATTAATACGGCTTTTCTAATAGCTGGATAAAACAATGTTTCATTCAATAGCTCGACAAACTCTTTTTTTGCTTTTTTCTCAGTTGAAATCAACCAATAATCAAACCAGCTTAAGGACTCTGCTTCTAAATTTTCTATTTTGTACATTTCTACTATCTGATTAACTACATCAAGAAAAGATTCACGGGATAATTTTTGCATTTGTGTAGGATGGAATATACTTAAGTTTGTAAATGTCTTTTTTTCAGGAAAGCGAGTTTTCAACGAGGAAATTAATGAATCAAGATGGGGAATGTATACGCTTATGCGATAATATTCCTCGACATTTTCTGTTCCAAGATTTATTCTATGAGTTTGCCTTTTACACTGACGTGGTACAGTAGGCTCAATGTTTAAACTTTTTGATAGTTCTTTAACTTTTTCAAATACATTCATTCTAAAAAATTCTGATTTTTCGCGATAAACAAATATAACAGATAATAAATTTTGAACTTGTTCATGCACTTTTGGTAAATCTATCTGCACAGATTGTAAAGCCTGTGAAATTGGCTCTAGAAGGGACGAATGATTTACTGGTCCATCGTGTTTCACACAATAAAGGAACATTTGGAAATATCTTTCTCCTATATGTACTTTCGCGAAAAAATACAATGGTGGATTTAATTGTACCTAAAATAAAGAGATATAAATTATTAAAATAATTCCAAGAAAAGTTAAATAATATATGTACCTATAGAGTTTCGAATTGAAGAAACAGAATTCAAATCATTTATAGCTAAATTTAGGGAATGAGAAGCACAGTGAGTGAAAATTGCTTTTGGATATAAACTCTTTATTTTTGCTTGAACACCATTTTCTACTCCCGCCATTGTAGAGCATCCATCTGTCCAAGAAGTTTATTGAGATTTAAACCATACTCTTCACATTTTTCTATTATAGCAGAAGATATTCCTGTAGCGCTCATATTGCTCAATGGAATAAAACCAAGAAACTCTTCTCGTATTAGTACCTATTGAAAAATTATTGTGATAATATTTTATGACTAATAGAAAAAAAGTAAAAATTACATTTTCCTGGGATGTATCTACAAACCGTAATCCTAGAGAAAGCTGTTCTGTTCTTGAAATATCAGCTGTTTCATCCGCAAGTATTGAAAATCCTTTGCTTGCTTTACAATATCTTTGCGAATAAGTTCTGCAGAAATTTTAATCAACTCATTTTGAATTTGATGAGATGTATAGAGAGAATTCTTTGCTGAATTCTCAAAATGGTTCTTCAAAACACAATCCCCAGACTCAATTCTAAAACTTAAGAACTGTTTAAAAATTCCAGAATTTGATTCGGTACCTCTTATTGCAATATCGTTTGTTGCGCAAAACAAAATAGAGGATTTTTATACAAGGAAAAATAAAGAAGAGACATAACATAGCTGGAATAAACAGAAACATAAGAATTAAAATTTTTTTAAAAAATTAAAAGATTAACAAGATTATCTTTTTGAACACAGAGATTAGGCTTCAAATACTTGATCCCAACGCTTCCTTAATATCTTATAAGATGTTTTCATCTCATGAAAATGTTTTAGCACTTGTCCCATTTGAGCTGACAGATACTGCTGCTAACAAACATCACAAAAGAATACGATTGTGTAAAATATTTCCTTAGCAAAATTTAAAAAGTTTTGCTATAATTTCCAGGTGGAGGGGGGGGGGGGGGGTAAGTGCGCCTCCTTGCCCCCTATCTGCCGGCGCCCATGTATAAAGCATGACTAGATCATTGGAAACCATCAGGTGTAAGAAATTTTTTGATTCCAAAAATATAAACTTCAAGCTTTTAATTGAGCTTTCGAAGTTTATATGCCATACCAGTATTTTTGAGTTGTTTTAAATTCATTGATCTAATTTAGTGAGATTTTTTTGATTGACATCTCTTAGTAACCTTAATTTTGTTAAAATTAACCTCTTATATTAACTTTTCTTATAATTTATCATACCACAAATAATTTGTATCAAAAATACCAATTTTCTTTTAAACCATGAATATCCCCCCCCCCCCCCCCCCCCCTCCCCAAATAATTTTCTATAAATAAGAGTTGCTGCTTGTTTATAAAACATGTATTATGATCGCATTATAAGATGTAATGATCATTCGAATACATGATGAGAGAATAAAAGAGGGAATGCAGACTTTCGAGTCAAACATCATGCCAAGCTTGCTCTAAATTCCTATCAAAAATATTTTGCAAACAATGTGCTTTATAATAATAATAATCCATTGTTTCAATATGCACACAATAAGTAAGCAATGTTTTGTTTCCTTGTAGTATTTTTGAGTAAACACATGTTGATGATTCACTAGATTTTCTCATCTTCTGTCACAGTGATTCTATCTCTTTCTGCCTCCTTCTCTATTTTTATCTTCCGCTTTCTCTGCTAAAACGCAATCTTCAAGCTCTCTTCTTTTTCTCTTCTCTCCAGTGACGTAGCTAGGCTGGGCATGAGGGACCGTGCCCACTCTCCTATGTACCTCATGATGCCCCCATACATCTTATGCGATATCAGTTTTCGAAAATTTCTCCAATGAAAGGATTAATAAAGTATAAATAATGTTGCTCAAATTTTTTAAGTTTTTAAATTGTACACATAATTTGGAGATAGAAGAAGAAGAAGAAGAAGAAGAATTTATTCAGCAAAAAAAAACACAGCAAAAATTTAACAAATTAATAGTAAAATAAAGATGTATTCCAGTGCCAAAAAAAAGTTTAAAAATGACAACAGAAAAATGTTTTCATTAATGCAAGGATACACACAAAGGCTACTTAAAGCCACTTCTCGAGTGCAACCTACACAAATGTACAGAGTATACAAAAAAAAAAGAAATTTATTACGGCGTTTAATATGACATATTCAATATATTAATTGTAATGATAACATAAATTTAAAAATAGTACTATGAAATTTTGTGTGCACAAATGTAGTAAGAACTAGTACTACAGTCATTATATTGATCAAAGAAGTAATTTTTCACAGCTTTCTTGAAGTCTGAGATTCTCTCTATATGACAACAATTATAAAGAAACTTATTCTCATTGAAAAATCTTTAACTTTTGATTTATTGATAGCATTCTAACATTTTTTTAGATTTTGAATGTTCTAAATGGAGATATCCAGTATTGCTAGTATAGTATTGATGTATGTTCGAATTGAAATGAAACTTATTAGCCCATATTGGAGAACATAAGCATTTAAGATATTTCCAAAGAAACAAGCATAATTTATAACAATATAGATCATCTACCTTCAATGTGTTTGCCTCAATGAACTTTTTATTTGTGTGACTATTTTCTCTCAGATTAAACACAATTCTAATAATCCTTTTTTGAGTTTTAAGCAAATCATCTTTATTCGCATGTCCCCAATTTATAACGGAATAATATAAAAATGGTTGAACTAGAGACTTGTACATTTTAAATTTAACATCTATCGGTAGAAAAGAATAAGACCTGAATTTTGATAGCAACATATTTAACCTAGAATTTAGTATTCGGATATGGTGTGTCCATTTCAGTTCCGCATCAATAGTAATTCCAAGAAACTTGAAAGTATTGACCTTTTCTAGTTGGCAATCATTCATCTTAACCATCAAATTCACCTTGTCTATTTTATTACTAGTAAATGTCAAATATTTAAACTTATTTTCACTCAATTCTAAAGAATTTTCCTTAAAAAAAATTGAAATAGTTTGAAGTATTTCATTTATACAATCAGATTCTAAAGATAACTTAAATGGAAACAACAACGATATGTCATCAGCATAAGAAAAATAATTTACCTCTTTCATTGATGGAATATCTTTTATATCATTAATAAAGATATTAAAAAACAATGGTCCCAGTGCTGATCCCTGAGGAACACCAATTTTATTGAAGCATGTAAAACTGGACTTTCTATTATTCACTTCAACATAATGTGTACGGTTATTCAGAAAAGAAGAAATTAAACTGATTGCCTCATTTCTCAAACCATATTCTCTAAGTTTGACAATTAATCTAGAATGATTGACAAGATCGAAAGCATTTTTTAAGTCAAGAAAAACAGCTGCACAATTATATCCTTCATTAAGATACTCTGAAACATCATAAAAGAATTGTCCATGTAAATCTTCAATGGAGCGATTGATCCGATAACCAAAATGTTTTGATCCAAATAGATTATTTGCTTCAAAATAATTATATAGCTGAAAATACATTATTTTTTCAAAAATTTTAGAAATTGTAGGAACTATGGTTACCGGTCTGTAATTCCTAAGTTGAAAGGTATCACCTCTCTTGTGTATTGGAACCAATTTACAAATTTTCAGAGAATTTGGATAGTACGACTGATTGAGCATTTCATTGAAAAGGTGTACCAACGGATTTAACACAAAACATTTAATATACTTTATTATTTTAGTACTAAGCCCATAATAATCTCTGGTAGCAGAAGACCTAAGAGAGTTAATACTAAATAAAACATCATTATTTGTGAGAGAACTAAAATTGAATGCAGAAAATATTTGATTTGTTAATTTAAACTCATTCGTTACTGAATTATAAGAGTTTTTATTAAAATAATTCAAAAACAAATCAGGTATTTCATTATCATCAAAATATTTATCAGTGGCTTTAATTCTAACAGAATTCTTTTTCTCATTAAGTAAAAACTTTAGTTTATTTCATACGGCTTTTGAGGATGAATTAATTTTGCTAAAAACTCTTTTGTAGTATTCTTGTTTTGCCTTCCAAATCATCTTTTTCAATAATTTGTTTTCATTTTGAATCCTGGAGTTGTATTCACAAAATTTATTCAGGTTGTTTTTGCACTTTAGCATTTTTACATATATTTTGTTTCTAGAAGAGATCATTTTCCTGATAGAGTCATTCATCCAATCATTATCAATTTTAGATCTTCTTGATCTCATATTGATCTTAGTGCAGTTATCAAGACCCTTCTTAAGATCTTCAACAAAATTCAGCATTTTTCCTTCAAGACAAATCTTTGAGTGAAAAACATAGTCCCAACTCTTATTCCTAAAATATTCCAGTAAGAGGGAGTGGTCAACATTTGCATGATAACAACATGTCCCGTCCTGCGCCCAATCTATATCAAAGCTTGCAACAATGGATGATGATCAGATATAAAAATATTTAAAACACCAGATTTAATCCTTTAAATGAATTTAAAGATAGTGCGCATCTATTTGAAGTGAGAAAGAAGGAGCTATATATAAGTCCTCATTCATTGTTGACTTTAAGCTTAAAGGGCGGGGGTTAAAGTTTACATTAAGCTTAATTAAGAATGAAATAGAATGGACAAGAGAGGAGTAGGAAATCAGAAAAATTTGTTTTCTTTTTTGGAAGACGCTTGAAAGTCCTCCCCCTCCAATAATTTCAAAGATGTGCGATCCTGAATCAAACACATTTTTTTCATATAAACATCGCAGGGTGTCTAGTAGACTCTTTTCCTTCCGACTACATTCACTCATATAAAACTCTCCAACCTTCAGTTATTTGTTTTCAGTTGTTTTCTCTATCAATAAAATATCCTTTCACCAATTCCTGTAGTGTGCCTGATAGACTACTTCATTTTCAAATGAAAAGCCTTTTCGCCCCCAACAATTTTGGATTTTTTTTCTTTAATTTAAAACTGTATGAAATGCTATGTTCCGAAAGGATTCTGCACCATTGATGAGCAGTTGTTATCTTGCAAATCAAGGTGCAAGTTTACACAATATATGCCTGCTAAACCTGGTAAATTTGGAATAAAGTTCTGTCTTTTTTCAGACTCCAAAAACGGTTATGTGATGAATGGCTTTCCATACACTGGTAAAGAAGATAACAGATTCAAGCCTTTAGGAGAGCATGTTGTCATGAAAGTTATGGCACTTTTTTGAACATGGGACTCAATGTAACAACAGATAACTTGTTTACTAGTTTATCTCTTGCTCTAGAACTGAAAAAGTTTCAAACATCTCTTCTGGGAATGATAAGATCACACAGAATAGAAATACCACAAGAATTTGTTGAAAAAGCTAAATCTTTGAACTTATTAGAGTCTATTACCATTTAAAATGAGCACGCTATCTTGCATGCTTATAAAGCAAGGAAAAATAAAGTTATTTATCTCTTGCCTTCATCACACAATGATTTCGCTTTGGCGGAAGAAAACAATCCTAAAAGAAAATCGAATGTTATATTGGATTACAATTTTACTAAAGGAGGGGTAGATAAAAGTGTTCAAATACAACTAGACCTTCAACAAGAAGATGGACCATGGCAGTGTTTTTTAATATTCTTGATATGTGTGGTCTGAACTCTTTCATCTTGTCTAAAGAAATAGGTATTATTAACTGTTCAGGAAGAGAATTTTTGCTATATCTTGCAGAGAGTCTTACGAATCAATGTAGAAATAAAAGAAAATGGTCTCTTATGCTCCCCTTGGAAAACCCAGAAACGCTTCCTTCTTCACAAAAGAATTATTATTTGTAATAAAATAAAATGAATTATTATTTGTAAAAAAACAAAACAAAAACTAAATGTGGCAAGTGCGTTAATTTAGTAAGCGGATCCTGTTCTAAAAACATATGTTCGAAATGTTATAAATAAAATTGTTCCATTTTATTTTTTTACTTTATACTCTCTATATTTTTATAAATTAGTTCAAGTTATCATAAATGTAAAAGGAAATCCATAGTTAAAGAGTATACATATATCTATAAAATTGAATCAAAATAGGGCAAAGAATAATTATTCATTCAAAACTGATCATTATATGCATAAAAAAAGATTATATTCAAAAATATAGCATATGGGTCAATTGACCCTTTTGGTCGTTAAAGGAATAAGAAATTTCTGGTCGTTGTATGGTCAATATTATTTGGGAGAAGCTTGTAATGTATAGGCCTTTTTATACCCATACACGTAAATGTATAAGTATTTAATAGACGTAATATCTTCCTATGTTTGCAATTATATCTGCTATCACTCAGATATTTAAATCTTCGAAGCCAATGATAGAAAATGCTGTCACATCAAAAGAAGACGCAGCCGTTGTAGAAGCGATAAATACGAAAGAAAACAAAAAAACGTTAAACGAAGCGGAGATTACCGAAGTTTTTGAAGATTACGCTCTTCTAAATGATGAAGTCTACCTCGATTCTGAAATCATTGAAAGAAAAGAAGCTTTGGTTCCAGGAAATAGACTAAGTGTTGAGGTTTATCGCGAAAATGAAAACAGTGGCTGGGTTGTGACTAAAGTGTTATCTTTTACCTCCCTTGAAGATGAATTGGAAAGTAAATGTTTAATTACTTCTTCTTTGGAATCTTTTCCTGGCGTACTTTCTTCAATTGATTATAATGAAAGGTTTGGGGTGATCAATAACAAATACAAGTTTCATGAAAATTACTTAGTTGGGATTATGTTTGATAGACTAATGGAAGGTGACTTATTATCTATCCACTTTTCTAATGGTGACGACCAATCCGAGAATCTAGTCAAGGAAGTCAAGGCGGTTCGTTTGAAGCACTTAAAAGTCGCTAATGTCACATCCATTCTTCCGACCCACGCTCTTCTCGATCATTGTGACGCTTTTATCCAACTTCGCTCTAAAGACGTCGACTTTGTGCACTGTTCAAATGTTCACTTGATTGAAAATAGAAATTACTCATGCGTTTGGCGAGCGTATGCTTTTGAGAAACATCAAGAAGATGGTTTGAAGCTCATCTGTGCCGATACATTTTTAGCCCTTGGATATGGGAAGAGTAAAATAATTTCAATTATTTTGAAAAATTTTAGCCCTATCAGAGATACTTCTTTTCTTTCATTCAAGATTATAAACCTGCCTTTATCAGATTCGCCTTTTAGTTTACATGATTGTAAGCTCTTAGAGATGAATACCGTTGAAAACACGTGCAATATTAAACCTAATTCTACGCATTTATTACCTTTTCACATCCCTGCTGACTCAACTTTCAAAATATCGTTAAAAATGGCGGCTTCTTCCTATGGGAAATTTAATTTTCTAATAGGTCTCAACTTCAAAGACTCGGTCGACATAGTTTGCAACGTCAATGTCGAAGTTAAATCGCATTTCACTCCCCACCAATCTAATGCATTGTATCCTTCCTCGAATTTTAAAAAGGTTTCCTGGATTGAGAAATATCGCATGGACTTAGAGGAATATGATATAGGTGAAGCGTTTGTTGTCCCCTCAGAAAAAATCCATAACCCTGGCATCCAATTTGATAGAAAGCTCTTATCTTACCATATACCTCGTAAGCTGGTGTCTATGCCCAAAATTTGTGATATACTATTATCCCATCCTTACCTCACTGAAGATTTAAAGAAGTCTAACTATGCCAACAAATTCCATTTATTACTTTTTTTAGAAGAAATACAGAAAAATGTAACGTTGACTAGATTTGCTTTAGATCAAGTCACACTGACCAAAGAAATATCAGATAATCCCTTTACACATCTTTTTTCTCTTCCTCTAGCATATTATAAAAGAGATGAGTACATTGAATTCATTGAATCAAAATGCTTTGTTCCGGGTGATTCTGCATCCATTACTATTTTTGGTAAAGAATCTAAACCTAGAAAAAACTTTACGATATTTAAAGCTACAATAGTAGATGTGAAATGTGAGAGAATTTATTTTTTGATAAGCTCTGCATTTGATCAACTTTTTTGCCGAAATCCAAACACATTGTTAAACATTCGTTTTTCAACAAATCGTTTATCGTATAGAGAACTTCACAACGCTATTGATGTAGGAAATAAGATTTTTCCAGAACGTTTGCTCTTGCAAAAGTTTGCAGATGATGGAAATGACATTGCCTTGCGCAAAATTGCAAACGATAAAGAATCGACAACTCAGTTTGAATTCATAGATCAAGGTTTAAATCTGGAGCAGAAAATGTCACTATTCAAATGGCAACGAGCAAAAAATGATAATATGCCTGCTGCTGGACTTCCCTTCATCATATTCGGCCCACCTGGAACAGGCAAGACTAGAGTTTTAACAGAATTCATTCTGCAAACATTTATCACGGAAAGGGATTCCAGACTTTTGGTCTGTGCCCCCACCAACATTTCGTGTGATCATTTAGCCTTGTCTCTTCTTGCGTCACGCGCAAATTTGAGTCACAGTGATTTGATTCGATACAATTCCTTCACGCGTTTAAAGATACATTCTGTTCCTAAAGATCTCGAATCTGTTTGTTCAAAACCTTATCAAAGCTTGGAGGATATTCGTATGTTCAGAATCGTTGTATGTACCTTGTCTATGTGTGGTAAGTTATCTGTGCGTCCGTGTGTGTTTACTCATGTCTTTATTGATGAATCTGGGCAAACGATAGAACCAGAAATTCTTTTGTGTACGAATAATGTTATGGATTCTGGTAAAATTGTTTTAGCCGGTGATCCTAAACAACTTGGTCCTGTACTGTTGTCTTCAGTTGCCAAAGATAATGGCCTAAATGTTTCCTTTCTTCAGCGTGCTGTAGAAAAAACTAATTTTTATCATACAACTTCTCCTTTAATTGCATTTTTGGTTAAAAGTTATAGATTTTGTCAAGAAATGATTCAACCATCAAATAATCTCTTTTATCAAAATCTTATTCAATGCCCAAAGCTTTTTTCGCAGAAAGAATTACCAAAACTGCCTTTTGTTTCCTCACCATTAAATATTCCTATCCTCTTTCATGGCATAGATGGAGTTGCCGTGAGAGAAGGAAATAATTCTTCTTTGTTTAATCCTAGCGAAATTCTACAAGTTCATGCCTACTTAAAAGCTCTTCTTCTCCAGAATATTTCTCTAGATAGAATTGGTATCATTTCGGCATATAAAAAACAATGCCAAAAAATAAGATTATTCTTGGTAAACACAAAACTAATCGATCGTCAACAAATTGATCTCTTGAAAATTGGCTCTGTTGAACTTTTTCAGGGTCAAGAGCGCGATTTCATCATTGTCAGCACTGTCAGGTCTGGGGTAGACATGAATGGACTTGGATTTCTCGTTTCTCCACAAAGATTTAATGTTTCTGTGACGCGAGCCAAGATATTTTTAATTTTGCTTGGAAATCCTGCAGTTATTGGAGAGAGTTTGGAATGGAGGCACCTCATATCGTACTGTATTAAAGAGAGTGCTTATGTCGGTTGCCAAATTCCATCTTCCTTTCTACACCAAAGTAGTCAAGATACTTAAGCTTTTATTTTGACCTTTTATTATAGGAAAAAAATAAATTATATTTTCTCACTCATTATCTTTCTAATTTCATTGAAAATGCTGGCTTTTATATTTTTGTTATCCATTTCAATCTTATTTCCTAGTTTCTTGTAGGGTGTCTTCCTCGCTGAAATAAATCAATTCATTTCTCTCCCGATAAATTTTTGTCAAATTGCCAAAAAGTATACCTTTTATATTTTTAATTAAAAATCAATACAAATTTCTTTTAAGAAGTATTTTTCCTGTCTATACCTCAAATCTTCCTGTCATTCCCTGCCACTTTCATTCAATATGCGCTATCTGAACTTGCCTGGATTTTGCCTTTCAGAAATACTATTCCGGTTTTTTCATACTGAATTAAGAAGGAAAGCATACGCGCAATAATTTAAAGGAATTTAAGCGAACCAAAACTGTGCACTCCCCTAACCTTCATATACTCGATGTATTTCGCATGGAAAGATTATACTTAATACTTTGACGAACTGCAAACTAAAATCTTATTTTACTTGTGCTGGATCAGTCCATTCAAAATTTTACATGAAAAACAGAGCACTACTGTAAAAGCGATAGAAAGGGGGAACTGTGAGCACCCGTTTCAATAACTGCTAAATGGCAATAAGGCGGGATAAAGGCTTAATTGCATCCGATGAGTAGTGTTCTATCATAAATGAATGATTTTGTTGGGATTTAGTTTCAATGACAAGTAGCATGGAAAACACTTGTTCACACTCATATGTAGTGGAAAATCGAATCAGAAATTTCAGAGCCATCTTTGCAATATCTGAACAGGACTGTCCCATTTTAATTAAAAAATCATTAGGAGACATTTCACAAAAAACATATTTTGCGCCTTCTCAATCATTAATCAAGTCAATTGAATAAGGAAGTCTTCTCGGACCAGATAACTAATGGAGATTATAAACGTATAATTGATAGTATTTTTCAAATTTTTGTAGGTTAACAAAATAAAGAGAAATTTATTGGCTAAGATATGCTACACGGTGTTTTATGGCCTCCATGACATCTCCATTCTTATTTTCTTATCTGAAATTTTATTTTCGTCAACAAATATGTTTGAAAATCGGGAAAAAATTTTCTTGTCTTAGAATGCCATAATTCAAGTTTCAATTTCAAAAGATGTCAATTTTTAATGACAATTTAGTACTGTGATTTATTTTTCTTGCAGCACAAGGCTAAGCGAATTCATAGTTTCAATTATGTTCACTAAATATGAAAACGAATATCCGAAATTTTTATTGCTTTTCAGAAGTTGCTGGATTTCTTTCCATGGTATCGCTTCGAAACTTTTACTTTCGAAAGCCACCTCAAGTTTCAATGCAGCAAGAGTTTTTCAAATTCGGAATTATATTCTATGCATAATTCTAAAAACAAATATAGTTGAAGGCATTTGATATAATGAAAGACACTGTTTTAATGACTTCATTGAGAACATTTTCCACCCCATCATGTATGGTTTTCATTATTAAGGCTTGTCAATGAATAGTGCACGGGGTACCAATTACATCTGAAGATTTTTGCTTAATCAAAGTATAAAAACCAGAACAACACGGAATTGCTAAAGCACAGCTAGTAGACAGTCCAAGTGGATGTTCTGGCTTAATACCATGTGCTGTAAAAAATTGTCCACCCTGTCAAATATTTCTCTTGCAGTGGCTAACAAATATTGTACGTGCGATCAATCGTTTCATCAAGCTGAATTGCAAAAAAGTTTAAAATCGAATTCCGAATCAATAAAATCACTTCTGATCATCAGACATATCTTATATTAGCCTTCTAACAGTATCGTTTAACAGCAAGATTATGTTTGTGATCCACTAGATTTTCTCATCTTCTATCACACTGATTCTATTTCTCTTTCTGTCTCTTCTGTTTTTCTCTTCCGCTTTCTCTGTTAAAACTCAATCACTCAAGCTCTCTTTTCTCATTCAAGTTCCCTTCTCTCATTCAATCTCTCTTCTTTCACTCTTGCTCTCTTCTCTTGTTTAACCCTATTAGCGCTGGGCTAAATTTGTCCGCTCAAGTGCTGGGGGACGTAAAGTGCCCCCCCCCCTATTTCTCAGATATTAATAAGTTTTTATAAATATTTTTAATGTTACATATATATTTCAACTAGGCTGAATTCAGTGGTGATGTCCATTTTTTTTATCAAAATCAATCAAACCTGTCAAAAAATTGATCTAAATGTGACGGCTGATCTCAAAAAGGAACTTTTTATCTAAATAATTATATAACGTTTTTTACACATGTATACCCATTTTCAATGAAAATCAATCAAACCTGTCAAAAAATTAATCTAAATGTGACAGCTCATCTCAAAAAGGAACTTTTTATCTAAATAATTATATAAAGTTTTTTACACATGTATACCCATTTTCAAATATGCTGAATTCAGTGGTGATATTCATTTTTTTATGAAAATCAATCAAACCTGTCAAAAAATTGATCTAAATGTGACAGCTCATCTCAAAGAGGAACTTTTTATCTAAATAATTATATAAAGTTTTTTACACATGTATACCCATTTTCAATGAAAATCAATCAAACCTGTCTAAAAATTGATCTAAATGTGACAGCTCATCTCAAAAAGGAACTTTTTATCTAAATAATAATATAAAGTTTTTTACACATATGCCCATTTTTAAGCATGCGTAATTCAGTGGTGATATTCATTTTTTTTATGAAAATTAATCAAAACTGTCAAAAAAAATTGATTTATCCCCAAAAGACACATCTTATCCGAATAATTATATAAAGTTTTTACACACATATACCCATTTTCAAGTAGGCTTTGTTTACTGGTTATATTCCTTTTTTAATAAAAATTACTCAAACCTGACAAAATAATTTAAATATGACAGCCCATGTCAAAATTAAAATTTTGATTCTTTTAAAGTTTTTTATACCTTTCAAGTATATAGAATTTAATGGTGATGTTCATTTTTTATGAAATCAATAAAACCTGTCAAAAAATCGATTAAACCTGTAAATCAATGTCAAATATATAAACATAAAAATAACTTCTACTTGCAGTATTTCTCTGGTAATTATTTTCTTAATTTATAATAAACCAACTTTAGGTCTTTAATTCACTCAAAATATTTCATTCTACAGTAACTTATGTAACTCGATAGGACCTCCATCTTTTTGGCTACAAATTCGTTATCGGCTCGTAGTCTCTAAGTCATATTATAATTTACAGTATGTAATTTTGCTATTCATTCCATGATCCTTTCTCGGTAGCTCTTTTTTCATTAGAAATTTATATTCTTCAATGTGTGTTCGAAAAATTACTTTTCGAACAAAGTTACTAATAAATAAAGTTACTTTATAAGGATAAAATTACTTTTTTCCTCTCTCAAAGCATTCCGATTAAAGAATCTTCTTGATGATCTTTGACTCTTTATCAGTATCGTGTATTTTATTATCAGGCCTGAATATTTGTCAACCAATCTCATTTCAAAGGTTTTTTTCTGATAAATCATTCGTGATGTTCATTGTTCAATTACAAAAAGTTGTCCATGTTCTTCATCTAAAAAATTATCTCTTTGACGCAAAAGGAAAAAGATGGACAAATTTAATTTAAATTAAAAATATCTTGATAGTGACTAAATTCTGACATATTGGCATCTGTGTCATTTTTGATTAATCTGACCTATTCTAAATTTTCAGATTTCCTACCCATCTTAGCTAAATGTTATTGTAATCCTAGATGATAAGCTATAGATTTAAATATTTTTCATTTGTAAAAGCGGAACTTTTTTTCACAGTCAAAATATTTTTTGAAGCACCGAATATTATATAATTAAACCACTTCCTAGTTCATTAGAACATGGTAGATCTTCCATTTAGTCAATATACATATTTTTTTTAATTATTTGTTTTGATCAAAATGATGTTCTCTTTTCAATTAGTTTTCAACTTGGTTCCTTTCATACAAATTTTTAAAAGATTTTATAATACGTTGTTTTTTTTTAAATAAATATTTCATAATCAAGATGATTGTAGAAAGTATTATAAGCCAAAATATACAAAAAAAAAAGTATATTTTTACTATATACCTAATATGCTGCCATTTTTTGAAAAAATTTTACAGAACTGATTTTCACGCATACATTACTAATTCAATTACAACTTCGAGATATTATTTAACCGTATTATCCAAAATCCAGTACAGAAATAAAATAAGCATAGTCGATTTGGTATAAATCAGATATTTTATTTTTTTGAAAATATTTTTGAAGACAGTATCTAGAAGTAAAATGCAAATCTGATTGAAGCTTTCAGATATTTTAAAATCATAAATGCCAAACCTGAGTCCAAAAATGAAACCAGCATCTTCCATTTGGCATAAAAACAGATATTTTATTTAAATTTCAAAAATATTTCTGTAGACATTAGATGTAAATCGAACATTTGATTGACACTTTCAGACATTTAAAACCTCTAAATGCAAAAAATGATTTCACAAATAAAAATTATCATGAGAAAATTGGTATAAAAACATATATTTCATGTAAAATTAGAGAGAATATTTTGGGATATAGTTTTCAGACATAAACCGCAAATTTGATTGACACTAGCAGTAAAACCTCTAAATGCGAAAACTGTGTTCAGAAATGAAATCATCATGAGCTATTTCCTATAAAAACATATATTTCAGGTAAAATTTGAATCAATATTTTTAGAAACATATTTTAGAACTAAACGCAAATTTGATTGATACTTATAGGTATTTTCAAATTCAAACTGCAAAAATTGAGCCCATAAATGAAACTAGCATGGTTGATTTGGTATAAAAACATATACAGTCAAACCTGTATTAAACGACCATTCAAGGTAAGACCTAATTTTGGTCGCATTAGACAGGTGGTCGTTAAAAACAGTGAAAATATTTCAAAATATTGACTTCAATAAATTGTAAACCAAAATGTCGTAGAAGATTGAATCACAATTATAAAAGTTAAAATTAATTTATTTAAACTTTAAAATAATCAGTCATCCTTTTTTGTTGTAAGGTTTTTGCTGACATTTTGTCAACCTCAGAACTTGTTTTCACCATGTATTCCAGAGCTTTTCCTAAGCCATGATGAAGAGCAAACTTTTTTAGTTTATCCGCAATTTTTATTGCTTCTTTTAAAGAGTATGTGCCACTTTCTTCTGCTTCTTCATCACTTTCCAAAGAACTCTCTTCTTTTTCTCTTTCGATCTCTTTTAATGCTTCTTTTGCAGGTAAGTCAAACACGCTATTCTTAACATCGCATGTGTACAAGTCTTTATCAATATTTGCAACAGCTTCATACTCAGCCCCGAAAACATCTCTACTTAAATTTTTCACTGCAGTAGGTATTCCTTCTTCAATCTCAAGATTCCACACAGAAATGTTTTCTTTGCGAAATCCGGCCTTTATGAAGCATTTCTTGATTGTGCTTTCCTCAACTTCTTCCCATGCTGCAATACACAATAAAATGACATCCAATATTTGTGTTGATTTTAAGGACTGACTTGCATTAATACATCTTGATTCATCTCTGTCCATTTGTCTGACTATATGGAAAAACTATAGAAAAATTAGCGATTGTTCAGTAGATTAAAAAATTAAAAAACATTTACTTGTCGTTTTCTAAATTTTAACTTCATTGCTTCAATTATCCCTTGAATTTTAACGTTACTGAGCTTAAGATTGGGATGACAAGGGGCATTATCAATGAATAGAAGGACGTTCCTTTTCCAACTTTCATTTTCCTATAAAAATTTTGTAGCGAGTCTTCAAAAATCTCATCAGTCATCCAAGCTTTTCTATTAAACTAGTACTCCACTGTTAAAGGGCTCAACTTCACTTTTGAAAAACATCAGGAGACTTTGATTTTTGCAATCACTAAAGGTCACAACGTGCTATTGTTATTCTTCCCTTTGATCGTTTTCCACATGGACATCCTTCACATAAAAACTATCAAACCATTTGAAGCTTTAAAATTCGATTTTCCAAGTTCTTCAGCAAAGCTTTAGTTTTGAGAATTGGTCCACTGACTGGAAGGCCTCTAGCCAAAGCGTCAATAAACCCCCTGTATGTTAGAGTGTTTATCTCTTCATTTCCTGTGAGATAGTTTTTTCTTTTTTGATACTGTTGACACACAACATTTAGAATAATCTTCTAACACTTGTGCTTTCCTTTTTCCTAATGTTTGGATTTGAGTTTTACCTAAACCCATCTTAGTAGCTATTTTATATACTGCTCTGCCACTAATAAAATAAAAGTTTAATTACATCGTACTTTTGTTGAAAAGCAAGTGATGTTCTTTTTTTCGACATATTACCTACTATGTAAACATGATCTAACTATTATATTGAAATTTGTAACCAATAAACTTACGTAAAAAACAACAAGAACAAAAGATATGAAAAATGGCTGATAATGAGAAATCAACAAGGAAAATCTTTTATCTTTTATTCATCATAAGGCTGATTTCATCCATGTCATATTGATTGTGTTCAAAGTATTGATGTACGACATATGATGTGTCACAAAAGAAATTCAGTTTTACTAGTCTTACTGTGCAACAATTGCACTATTTTTTTCAAGTGTGTTTAAAATGTAACTGTCTGCAAAATAGTCGTTTAATGCAGATTTTTTTAATAAATTTTAGTGCAAAACATGGTCGAAGGTCGCGTTAGACAGTGTGTCGCTAAATACAGAGTGAAAACAGTTCAATTTTCGTCGGGAGGAAAAAACTATGGTCGCTATACAATGGGTCGCTAAGGTTTACTAAGAATTTTATTTCATACTCTTGTAATGAGATGAACAATACACATCATTGGAATGATTTATCACAATGTTTATCAATATCATGTGTATAGAACAATTTACTAGCCCTGCTGTGAGAGTTACACTTTTTATTTTGTGAGCAGTCGCTATTAGTGTATGTACACTGCACAATGTACACTATATAGAATTCATACTATGCTCTGTGCTGGTATGAAAAAATGATAATGAGAGAAATTATAAGAACAATCGTTCATTACAACAGTACTTAACAAATAAAAACATTTGTGAAAAAATAAGTTATAATATTCAACAAAAAATAGTCGCTTAAATCAGTACTTAGAGATAAATTTCATTCAAAAACATGGTCGTAGGTCGCGTTAGACAGTGTGTCGTTAAATACAGGGTGAAAACAGTCAAATTTTCATTGGGAGGAAGAAAAAAGGTCGTTATGGGCAGGGAGTCGTTTAATACAGGGGGTCGCTAAGGCAGGTTTGACTGTATTTAATTGTAAAATTTGAAGGAATATTTTTGGAGACAATTTTTAGAAGTAAACCGCAAATTTGATTAACCCTTATAGGTATTTTCACATCCTAAATGTAAAAAATGAGTCCAGAAATGAAACCAGCATTGCCGATTTAGTATAACACATATATTTTATGTAAAATTTGAAGGAATGTTTTTGGAGACAATTTTTAGTAGTAAACCGCAAATTTGATTGACATTAACAGATATTTTAAAACGTTTAAATGTGAAAAATGAGTTCAGAAATGAAAACAGCATTGTTGATTTAGTATAACACATATATTTTATGTAAAATTTGAATGAATGTATTTGGAGACAATTTTTAGAAGTAAACCGCAAATTTAATTAACACTTATAGGTATTTTCACATCCTAAATGTAAAAAATTAGTTCAGAAATGAAAATAGCATGATTGATTTGCTATAAAAACATATATTTCAAGAGAATATTTTTGGAGACAATTTTCAGAAGTAAACCGCAAATTTGATTAACACTTATAGGTATTTTCACATCCTAAATGTAAAAAATGAGTCCAGAAATGAAACCAACAAGGCCGATTTAGTATAACACATATATTTCATTGTAAAATTTGAATGAATGTTTTTGTAGATAATTTTTAGAAGTAAACCGCAAATTTGATTAACACTTATAGGTATTTTCAGATCCTAAACGTAAAAAATGAAACCAGCATGGCCGATTTAGTATAAAAACATATATTTTATGCAAAATTTGAAGGTATATTTTATTAGATATATTTTTGATCAATCAAAATTTTGATTGACATTTTCTAAAAAGTAGCCATGATTATTGAAAAAATTAAATATATAAAGTGTTATGCGTTCCAAACTGTATATAATTATAAATTTTCAAGGTATTATATAATATAGATCCTAAGTTATAAGGTTAAGTACAGATAATGTCAAAATTTTGCTGAAAAATTTTAATTTTTGATTTTGATTGACAGTTTTGGACATGAAGGGGTCATTCAACTACCATGAAAATGGTATTAAAAGATGCAGCTAGCGATTTTAGGAAAAGTCACAAAATTTGAAGGGATATGATTCAGCCAATTTTTAACAATTAATTTTTAGTGAATTAATTTTTTAATAGGGTTCAGCTCTCCTATATCATTAAGCTCTCTTCTCTCACTAATTTGTATTTAGAGTTAAATTAAAAATAGTTCTATTTTATCTCATTAGAAACTAGTTTTTAGCGGAATATAAGTTCAATATTTTCAGAACCTTTTTTCATGATGCCAAAGTTCAGTTATTCAAATTAATCACAGATTTTTGGTAAAAATTTAGTTCCATCAATACATCAAACATTTTGCAAAAATGAAAATTTATTTGTTTTTAAATGAGAGAAAAATAGTTATAGCTACAATTTTATATCAATGAATATTGTCAGACTCGCGTTAAAATTTTTTTTTCAACAAAGGTCATTTAATCTCTATCAGTACGGTTGTTACATTTTGTAACATTTTTCAATAGCTGTTTGAGAATGAATATTTTGACTAGCTATTCAGTTTAAAAGCAAAAATATCCGATTTGCTTAATATTTGAGCAGAGATATGTTTTATAATGTTCGATTGTTAAATTTTGTAAGTATAATTAATTAAATAATTTTTTTTAAGAAAATTTGTTGATTATTATAATAAAAATATAATATCGAAACAAAATGTTTCAGGTATTAAAAATGTACTTGATCTATTTATGACAGCTGTCAGAATTTTATTTGTAAACAGAAATAGTCAAATAAACGCAATGATTTTATTGTTCTCGTATACTATGGTTTTTATGATTTATGCTAGTTTAAATAGTTTTCTTATGATTTTGTGTTCTTAGACTTAAATAATTTTATGAAAAGTGATTAAATTACCATTTTTTGTATACTATGATTCCTTACAGAATGTAAAAAATACAAGTGCTACCAAATCACCATATAAGGGTTACCTACTTAATCGTTGGCTTTTGCTGCTTATAAAAACTTGAAAATATTAAATAAACTCTAATTCTTTATGCCTCCTATTATTTTGAAATTATTCTGAGAACAGAGGGTTCCATTTTAAAATAGTGAAAATTGCTTTATTAGTTTATTTTGTCTCTTATTATTTTCACGTTTTCTAAAATAGGATAAATAATATAAACAGTGAATATGAAATTAATAAAAATCATGTGCTATACTATTCTTTTCTGAGATGGTTGATTTATTTTCTTTATTTCATGTAAAAAAATTTTTTGGACCGAACTTCTCTAACTGGCCCTTTGCTTATAATAGTTGAGTAGTCCTGCAGTGTATGGGATACGTCAAATTAGTTTTCAAAAAACTTAAGTTATGCTCTAAAAATGTTTAGTTTTTGTTGAAGCTCTATAACTTTTTCCGATAGACTTTTTTTCCTTAAAAGTTATTATAAAAGGCAAATCATTGCAAAATGTTAAAAGTTATTTTACTTTTTGTAGCTTGCACCAATTTAGCTTTTAAATTATTTTTGAATGATGCTGAGAAAAATGAAGTAATGCAATCTTAATTTATTGTTTGATTTTTGTTTGCACAATTTTATCTTTATTTTATACCCTTTTTTTGAGAGTCTAACTAACTTACACTTATTCGTATACACTAAAAAGAATGAAAAAATTCTAATACCAAGTTTTCTAACTTTAGTTCTGTTTTACATTTTTGATAGAAAATACCTCAGAAAAGTTATGTAATTTGGATGTGTTTTTTTTTAATTTTTTTTTCTCAATAAAACATTTCTATTTTTTAGAAAGAAGAAATCGATCAACTAAAAATTAATGAATGATTTTTTTCATTCAATAAAATTTCCAATTTTTTTATTGTTAATGAAAAAAATAATCTGCTAAAATTAGATGATATATACAACGAAATGTAAGCTGTATTTTTGTTAAAAATTTTAATCCTCAACTCAAAAATATTTTTGGAAGATTACTTACAATATATAACTTGTTTATAACACCAGAAATTCGAAAAAATCGACAAAGAGTTAAAAAATCCGATTTTTCAATTGTAAAATATCTATAGTTTTGTAATAACAAAAATGTAAGTATATCTTTGCCTGTTTTAATAGTAAATTTAAAACGAATTAGAAGTTTTCCTAAATATAACTGCTTAGACAAACCAATTTCAATACTTTCTTTACAGGAAGTTTCGACTGACGGAATAACTGATCTTTATAATTTATAAGGTCTTTAAAATCTCTAGAAGAGCTTTGAAGTTGACTTGTGTTTTTTGTGCGAAATGATTTAAGGCGCGTAAAGGACAATCAGTTGAACTTGTGTTTAATACTTTCGTGCAAGCTTTACACCAGACCTCAATCAAAAACTTTAATAGATCCTTTTTTTCAATGATTTAAGTGCTGTTATGCCTATAAGGATTTTTTTAGTAAATATAGTGAGATTCTTTATTTCTTGAAAAAAAAAAGAAAAAAAGAATTCATTTGAATAATGCCAAATACAGTTATACTAGTTAGTAACACAATAAAGTACTAGGCTAAACAAAACAAAGACCAAATGAATCATTCTTTTTCATATGCCTTGGTTGCTTGCTTTCTTTGACAGATTCAGTAATTCTTCATCTCGTTTTCGATTATAACAAATATTTTTGCTGGATTATATGTCTTCATTCATGGCAGTTAAAGGCCTTTTCATGCCTAAATCTGTCAATCAAAAACAAAAGTTAAACTTTTTCTGTAAAATATATTATATACTCGTTTGAAAATTAATAAATATATACAGTTTTGAACACATAATACTTTATAGTTAAAAAAATTTCAAAATCATGGTTAATTTTTTGGAAATGTCAATCAAAATTTTGAAGGATGAGAAATATATCTAATAAAATATGCCTTCAAATTTTACATGAAATATATTTTTTTATATCAAATCGGGCATGCTGATTTCATTTTTGGACTTATTTTTGGAGAAATTGAAAATATCCATAAGTGTGTAACAAACCTGCTGTTTACTTCTAAAATCTGTCTCTGAAAACATTCATTCAAATTTTACATGGAATATACACATTAATATAACAAATTAACAATTGCAATTTCATTTATAAATTCTTTTTGCATTTAGAATTTGAAAATGATAACTGTAAATTTCTTTTGAATGTTGTTAGATTTCTACAAGTGAATTAGGGTATTTGACTGTGAATCAGGAAATGGCGTTCTCTCCATCAGGTGGTTTTGTGTAAGTTGATTTGAAAAATCAGATCTGGCAAAATCAATTATTTGTGGATTATCATGATTTTGTACACATATCTCCTAAACATGTTTTTAAGAAAAAATGTTTTGCAACAACATTTATTGATTACATGATAGAAACATCGATTATGTCATCTGAATGGTGGGTATTGATAAAGGTAAGTAGAAGTAAATTGATGTTGTCACCACTGTTCAAATTTCAGGGTTGAACTTCGTTTCTTCGAACTCCTGGAATGTTCAGGAGGGAGTCTCTCTTCAGATTCCAACAGTAGTCAGCCATCATGACTGTCCCAGCGACCCTGATACCTGGTCTCCATCTCCTTCATGTCCTGATGGAATCTCTCCCCCTGCTCTCACTCATTAACCCAGGTTCTCAGGAAACCGGTTCATATGTGAAAATAGGTAGTGATCTTGATGCTCATGTTGCACCCAGGTTTCTGAAAGCAGTCAACATGTTGTTGACAAGTTCTGCGTTGTTTCTGGCCTTATTGTTGCCAAGAAAGTTCTTCACTACCAAAACAAATGTCTTCCACTTTCCAGTTCCACTTCGTTCATTGAGTTTGAACTCTGGATCTCTGATGAGTTGACGGATCTGAGGACCATCAAAAATGCATTTCAACTTCTCCATGGTCAATCCTGGAAAAGCCTGGCACAAGTAAGTGAAGCAGTCACCATCTTTGTCCATAGCCTTGCTGAACTGTTGATTAAGCCGAGTTGATGTGCAGCGATGGTAAGAGTATTCTGTCTCTGTCCACCAGAGGGTCGTTGATAACTTCTTTCTTGCATCACCAATTCCTCCCGAACAGGCAGTCTTCTTCGTGTAATGCTGAGCACGGTTCCTACTATCCCACATGCAGAAAACATGGGTATTGGTGAAGAGACTATTGTCCCAACAAAAAGTTCACCATCTTCAGGTCAACACAAATAAACCACTTATGTGATCATAACCAATTTTCTCCAGCACATACTTCACCGTCATACTTCTCCTTCAGTGTAGTCGAGTGAGCGATGGGTACAGAGGCAAACTGGTTGCCGTTGTGTAGAGAACACATTACAGTGATCGCTTGTGTGTCAATGAACAGTCTCCAATCTTTGGGTTCGCACTGTAGCACTTCAAGCTGAGCAGAAGCTGCGCAATATCAGCACATAACCAAGTCCTTCTCTTCAGAGAATCCAAACTTCAGACTCCTCTTGCCGTTGGTCCACCCACCAGAGTCTCGGTGCATGTTGCCACCATGTGTGGCGCCCAAGCTTATCCTAGTCACCAAGTTTAATACCAAAATAAGCATGGTAGGACGCCTATGTAACTTGTGACTGGCTTCTATTAGGAGAATGGTGTATTCTCCACATATGTAGCAAAATACATCAGTCTTATTTCTGCGATCTTCTGGTCGAAGCATATCATTTACCTGCAAAACAAAAATAGGTACAAATTAGTCATAAATTGGCGCATGTAGGTATTGTACATTCTTCAGAGTTCGTATTTCAAGAAATACAACTTTTACCTGAATATTCTTGTCATTAAAATAATTATTTCCAATCAAAACAATTATTTGACATGAATTTACCCCACCAACTTTTCTAAAATGTCCCACATGGTACATGTGAACAAAAATATAAAAACGACATGTGGCCATATCTCAAAAACTTGACCTGATTGAAAAAAACTAATGTGAGTTTTGGATTCAGCGCATCAGATTCGTGCTAAATCAGCTTAAAAAATGCAGACAACAAATTTGTTGTTGACCAGTGTAATCAATGTGAAACAAATTTGCGGTTTATTTCTAAAATCTGTTTTCGAGAACACTCATTTAAAGTTTACATGAAATAAACGCATTTTCATATAAAATCAACAATGTCAATTTCATTAATTGATTGTTTTTTCATTTGGATTCAAAATTACCTATAAGTGTAAAATAAATTTGTGGTTCGCTTCTAAAAATTGTTCCCAAAAACCAAATTTGCGGTTTACATCTAAAATCTGACTACGAGAACATTCATTCAAATTTTACATGAGATACACAAATTTTTATAACAAATCAACAATGCCAATTCCAATTATAGATTGATTTTGGATTTAGAATTTAGAGTTTAGTCTATGTGCAGCGCAATGAACAAATAAAGCTTTTGTCCTTCTTTTCCTGCCATTGCAGAACAACCATCATATCCTTGGCCAAGTAGTTTTTCTAGATTTAATCCAAATTTTTTACACTGATCAATGATTGCATTGGCAATGGAGGCAGCATCCATTTCACGTAGTGTTACAAACTCAAGAAATTCCTCTCGAATAATATTATCAGATTTAGTTGTGTCAACAAACCGTACACCAAGTGACAGTTGCTCCTTCCCAGATATGTCAGCACTTTCAATCAGCAATTATTGAAAATCCCGGTGAAGTTTTGACCACAGAAACAATATCATTCCTTATAATTTTTGCATACAATTTGATAAGTTCATTTTCCACACGGGGAGAAGTATAGCGATCAACTGAAGGGCTTTCTAAATGATTTTGAAGCGTCTTATCTCCCGCTTCAATGCGGAACTTATAGAGACTTTGTACATTTCCAGTTGTGTTTTTGGCACGCAAAGCTATGTCATGTGAACCCTAGAATATAATGGTTGAGAGTATGGGAAACAACTTCCTTTGATTTTCCTCTATACGTCGTTTCATAGATAGAATGACAAAATGTATTTTCTGGTTTGTTTCTGATAATAAAGTTGTACATCACTGAATCTCTGTGCGATATGGTTCTTGACATTCATGAAAGTATTATACTTTGTACAAGGTGTGACGATAAAAGCTCCTTGTGACCCACGAGAATCAGGTTGTGGAAAGATTGTACAATACTTGCAAAATTCTCCTTTCTTATGTGAAAAATAACTGAGCCATGGTGAATATTTACTTAACCACACACGACGGAAACTACGAGGCCCCTTTGCATTCTTTTTGAAATCATAATTTTCTGGGGATGTGTAACATTTTACAAGAAGATTGTATTTTACATCATCTGTTAACTTTCTGCACAAATTTATAAACAACCCAATATCAAGTTCAAAAGTGGCTGCTTCTGAAACTGGTATGGAGGCAGATGAGCTTGTACTTTATTGTTCTTCATTAACTTCAGTTCTCATATATCTGAATTTTTTAGTGTTTTTGTTATTTGAAAATTCGTCCTCTTCTAATTCTCTTTTTATCAAGAACCTCCTGATATCCATTCTAAAAAAGAAAAAAACTTATTTTGTATTAAGAACACATCAAAATTATTCAGCAAGCATGCAATGCAAAATTAGAGCGGCCTGCTTCTGCAATTTCTTGGGGGAGGGGGTCAACTGACCCATTTGACCCTCCTCCCCGTAGCGAACGCCCATGTTTATGAAATAGAAGCTTGCTTTCATAGTTTTACTCTATTCAACGATTATTCAAATTAAAAACAAAAATAAACAACTTTCTCTATCCTTAAAATAATAGTTAATAAGTGGAAAATTAAAGATATATTTTTAACGATTATCATAGGAACTCTAAATGAAATTTTCATTCTTTTAATTTGTTTTTTTCTTAGTGAAACTTGGTCAAATATTTAATAATATGATATCGCAAAAACTATCCACCCAGTTTTACTTGAATAAAAAAGCTTATAAATCAACTTACGTTTAAAAAGCTTATCTTAAAAATTGGGTATTTTTATACTCAAAATAAAGTAAATACTTTAAGTTATCAAACGTACAGAAAACAGTTAGAATATTAAGTAAATAAAACATAC
Source organism: Nectonema munidae (assembly GCA_030549495.1). Classification (NCBI taxonomy): domain Eukaryota; kingdom Metazoa; phylum Nematomorpha; class Nectonematoida; family Nectonematidae; genus Nectonema; species Nectonema munidae. Next base: position 459,744 of record JAUIRK010000987.1, read on the forward strand.
AAAGTTGTCTTTTTAAATTTTACACATGAAAATAAATCGATAAGCAAAATAATTCTCACATTGATTTTGATGATTTTTTAGAGTAAAAATCTTTAAGTAAGGATAAGAAATTTTCCATTAAGTGACGGCGAGTTTAAAGATTTCAATTCGTTCAATAATCACAAAAATGAGTTTAATTCATTTCAAAATTGTTTTTGTGTGTTTTCATTTTTTTGTTTGTTTCAATTCAAAAAGGAAATTCCAAATTTTTTGAAATTCTTTGACATTATAGATCAAACCTGTGTTCCAATTATTGAGATTTATGTAAGCTATATAGAAGAAACAAAAAAGGGAATGAAAAACTAGTTTAAAACTTTAGTGACTACTAGTGTAATGTTTGACCCTAATGTCACTTCAAATAACCATATAACTTTTACAAAACAATAAAAATTTGAAAAATATTAAAATATTAATTTTATATTCTTCTTCAAAAATTAGATTTAAGCGTATGGCCATCAGTTTTGATTCCAATAAAATTCGGCTTCGAAATTTTAGTGTTCATGATTACTTTTAATTAGTAAATCTAGAAAACAATCATTAAAAGTCTATGGAGACTTAAAAGTGGTGAGTGAATAAATATTGCTTGATATTTTTTGCTGAAAAATATTATATAAAAACATTTAATAAACCATAAAAATATAAGTTACAAGATTCACATAAGAAATTTTCTAGGACTTTTAAACTGTGACCGCGAGTTTAAAGATATCTCAATGTGATTTCAATTCGTTCAATATTTAATATCACAAAAATAAGTTTAATTCATCACAAAGTTGTTTTTATAGGTTTTCATATTTTTCTTGGTTTCAATTCAAAAAGGAAATTCCAATTTCTTTGAAATTCCTTGATATTTTACACCAAACACGTGTTCCAATTATTGAGAGTTATGTCAACTATATAGAAGAAAAAAAGAAGAAAAAACTAGTTTAAAACTTTAAGGACTACCAATGTCATGTATGACCCTAATGTGACTTCAAATAACCACATAACTTTAACAAAACAATAAAAATATTATTAAACTTTTAAATTTATATTCTTCTTCCAAAAAATAGATTTGATCGTATGGCTGTCATTTTTGATTCCAATAAAATTTAGCTTCGAAATTATAGTGTTTATATGATTACTTTAAATCAGTAAATCTAGACAACAATGATTAAAAGTCTATGCAGACTTAATAGTGATGAGTGAAAGTATTGCTTGATATTTTTTGCAGAAAAATATTATACATAAAAATAAAAGTTACAAAGTTATTTTTCAAATTTTTTGGCTTTAGACAGGGTTTTTAGTATATTTATAAAACAAATTTGTAAAGTTAAGTAGAATATAATTTTCTAAAAGTGAAAAATGAGCAAGATGCTATTTGTGTCGATGGAGTAAATAGAAAATAGGAAAAAATTGTGATATATGTAAAAAAAAGGTGTAAATACTATTTTAGCATAAAAACGGTTTGTTTTATTTGTGAATAATACAAATTTTTGCAGAAGTTAGTTTTTATTTTTTTATTAAATTTAACTTTTTTTGGTTATTACCCCAATGGCTTTAAAGCATGCATGGGTAACAGGCGGCCAGCGGGTCAACTCAGGCTCGCGAAGGCTTTTCATCTAGCCCGCAGAGACTTTTTATTAAAAACGCTTTCCTAAAATCATAGATTTAGCAAGAAAAAAAGTCACTATTTGGGATTACTTATAAATGTAAGAAGATGTTTACGAAAATGAAATACGTAAAATCAAAAACAAGATCATCAAGGCTGACAGATAATCAAAAATAAACTAAGAATAGCCGGATCCAACATTTCACCAAATATTGAGACACTAGTGAAGAAACACCAAGTCCAAATTTCACATTAGAATAAGGTTTCGTTAGAATTCTACTCATTCGTCATTATAAAATTAATACACTGTGCGTTTCAATAAATTTATTTTAATAAATAATTTTGTTTTCATAACCTTTCCATATAAAGCAAATTTTAGGTTGATTGATAAATTAAAAAAAAACAGTAGTATAAATGTATTTATGTTTAGTACTTATGAAAATATAAATGCGTATGCCTACATATTTTGTAAATGTATAATTAGAGTTCCTGGCCCTTGTCAGGCTTTGAAAATATAATCTAGCTCACGTCTGAGCAAAGATTGCCCAGCCATGCTTTAAAGTGTATATTAGAAGGTAAAACCAATATCTTCTCGATTTGTTCTCTCAGTAATTTTTTTAAATTTTGAGTATATTTAAAATAAATTTATACAGTTTTTTTATGGTTTTACTTATATTTTGTTTCATTTTATTATTTTTCCAAAAATTATTTTTAAAATATTTTTCGCATAGACATTTTTATTTTTATTGAGGTAATGAAAATGGTTCACAATTATCAAAATTTTGCGTTCTCATCATCAAAATCAGATCTTTTACATAACTTTATAGCTTAAGATGATATTTTTCTGAATACGAAACTTGAGGTTAATATGTATATCAAATTTCATCTTCATATAATTTTTTATTGAGTGGAAATTAGCTTTATCTCTGTCAGCTCATTTTACAATGAAGAATAATAATTTTATTTTTTTACACAAATCAAAATTTTTGCAAAAGTTGGCATTCTATATATATATATTCATAATATTTGGTCCACCACTGGATGAGAAAAAAACTTTTACAATGACCCTCTAAAACGTTGCATCAAATTTATAAACCTTGTACTTACCGTATATCAAAAATATACTTTGTAAAAATGGCCAAGTTAAAAACCCAAAAAATATTTTTTGACAAACTTACAGAAATCAGTTTAGAATGAAATATTTACATTTATCTTATTTCACGATCTGTTTAATTTTTTTTTAATTATTTGCATTTAGGTACACACTTTTTTTATATATGAGAAACTGAAAAATATTTTTAATCTTTTTTTATATTTTAATTTTTTTGGATATCATGATTATGCACGAAAAGTTCTTGCTTACTTTTGAACAAATTGATTCATCTAATGAATACCGTTAAATCTGACTGATTAATTTTCCCCAGAAAACATCTAGAGAATATAACAAATGTGTAGATAAAATGGGGCTGAGTTATCATGAAAAGAGTAATGTAATAGATTTAAGCTTTTATTGGTGAAAAAAGTAACGAAAACCTTATATTTTTATTAAACTTTTATTGATGAAAAAGAAATAAATCCTAATATAGATAAATTTTGGACCACTATGGTCATCAACACATCATCATACCTAACCCTTCCCCGTTGTCGAAAATTTATCTTTAAAAGAGTTTTGTTTCCTTTTTTTCATGAGTAAAAGTTTTACTGCCTATTAAATAGATTATTTCTAAGTTGCACTTTTTTGGGTGTCCAATCATTTCATCGTGGGAATTTCATCATATAGTAATTACATCGTTAGTAATTTCACCGTGTTGTAATTACATCGTTATGTTAATTATGCCCATGGAGTATGTTTTGAGTGTAAGAAAATCAGCTTAAACATAGACTTATGGCCATTATCTTAAACTACTGTTACTTCATTGTGGTCAATTAATTCACAGGTTAATCTCACATTCTGTGTATATATACACCTCGCGTGATTTAACTGAATACCTCAGAGGAACTGCCCATAATTGGTATTTTAAATTAATCTCTTAGACATGGTATCATTAACCTAATTTATTTTTACTTATTTTTATATATATATCTACCTTTTAATTTTTAATAAAAATGACTCTTTCTTGGATTACCTTTCAATTAACATTACGATATAATTACAACACGATGATGAAATTACTAACGATGTAATTGCAATACGATGAAATTGCAGTGAATTCTTTTTTTCTGAAATTAAGATTATAAAGTGTTGGTTTTATTTTTTTGTTGATTTATTTTAAAAATATTTAAAAGAACTAAAAAGCTTGAAATAACTAAATAAAAGTTTTTGAAATATCAATATAATAAATTTTTAACCAAGGTTATTATTGCCCACATAAGTAATGGGAATAAAATAATTTTTGCAAAGTGTTTCCTGATCTTGTGTCTTTGAGCAATGAAGTTTAACTTTAAAAGTAAATGAGTACTAGTTAGTTCCTATATAAAAAAGAGTAGTTATTTCACAGAGATTTTGCATTCTATATTTTTTGAATACGATTGCAACTATATTTGGCGCCTTACTCATTTTATTCGACCTTCATTTATAAATGACCCAGATGATTTCTCAATTAGTAGTTTTGCATCATATTACTACATTTCGTCTACTTTTTCTGAGATTAAATGAGTTAATAGCTTTTTGAGTTGTGTATATATTGAACTACTAGCATTTCCTATTAAATGATTTTTATTGTAGATAAAATGAATAGATTTATGCAGCTTGGAGGTTTTGGACAGGTAAACCTTTTATATTTGTTTCCACACTATCCTCTTTTACGCGACTGCTTTGTTCTATCTTAATACATTTCATCCCAGGAAGAGCTGATACAATTCTATGTCAAGGTACTTTGTAATCAAGAGAGTGTCCCATCAGCTAACACTGAGGGATCAAATGAGAATAATAGAACTTTTGTTTTTGTATTTTTCAATAATTAAAATTTTATATCCCATTTATCTAATCGCATTTACCAAAAATAGCTTTTATTATCATATTTCATTTTTTAGATTTATTTGGTGTAATAGGTGTTAATACGGTTAATAAAGGTGTAAGTAAAATGTGGTAAGGAAGGTGTAATGGATGTTAAATTGTGTGCAAAGCTATATATATAGACTTTAAAATTCTATTCTTATTTCCAAAAATATTTTTTGCTTTTAAGGATAAATATTGATCTGAAAGTTTTTTTAAGTTGATTGTTTAATGTGTATGCAATATAATAAATAAGGAAGGCCTACGAAATGATCAGTTTTAATCATTTTGAAAATCAGATATGCAGCTTATAAAGTCTACCTTTTTATGTTCATTAGGGACAAGTTATGAATGAAGGACCTACAATTGATACAGCTGAACAAGTTTACATTTCCTCCCTCTCACTTCTCAAGGTATTAAAATTTTTGCTCATTTATTTCATTCGATGCCTGTGTTTGTATTCATTAAGATGCTGAAACATGGCAGAGCTGGTGTTCCCATGGAAGTTATGGGGCTCATGCTGGGAGAATACGTTGACGAATACACTGTTCAAGTCATTGATGTTTTCGCTATGCCACAGTCGGGAACAGTAATTTCCTTTGAACACTCTTACTCATGATAGGTAATGTTGCCTGATCCGTGCATGGCCTGTGCTCCTAGTTTATTCGATAACTTTCTACCAATGAAATAAGTGATGCTACTTGAATGACATCAAGGATCAAAATGTCACCTAAGATATCAAGAATTGATCTGATGAGTTTTTATTGATTTATTCGTGTTAATGTTTTTTTGTAAGTCACATACATGGAATGAAACATTTAAGAGAAAAGCGCGCCCCAAAATGACTGGCGCCAAAAAGAACCGCACTGAACTCATTTTCAAAAACTTAACACAAAATGATTTTTATACAAAATCTAAGCGTACACGTATAGTGCAACTTGAATAATATAGGAAAATTAGGGATATGTTCAAAACTCAGCAAAGCAACGTATATACGAAGATTAGGCTAACCCGTCTAGTTCAATTTTACGCATATATGAAAAAATGGATATCCTTGAGCTTGAGCAATGTATTCTAAAAATGCAGCATACACTTATATTTTCATCTTTGATGTCATTGAAGTAGCGTCATCTATTTCACGGGTAGAAGATATATTTATTCGATGGTTAGAGGAGTATGCCTAAATAGGTGAGATTTCATTATCAAAAAACAGTGCTTTTGTATGCAACATGTTTTTGATACAAAAATTTATCCGAATTAAAATTATATGCACTTTTATCAATCCTGAGATTAAATTCCAACAAGATGAAGAAATAATTACCGTATATTTCGGTGTATAAGTCGACCTTTTAGCCTCCCAAAATTGAGGGTCGACTTATATAACAGTAACAAAAAGCAAACCTTTAAATCTTGTGACATATTGGTGCAGGAAACCACGCCTAACCGTAGGCTAATAGCGACGACAGCCTCGGTGCGCTAACTACCGATGCAAATACATGCAGCTACCAATGTAAATAGAGATTTATGTCAATACTACCTTATATGTTAGTATATAGTATATATATATATATATTGTAGTCTTCAATTAATGCCCGGTGTTTTACATATGGTAACTCTTACACTCCTCCTTAGGCTAGCCTTTAACTTAGGCCAGTTTCGTATTTCAACTTTTACTCTGCTGCTTAGGCGAGTTCTGTATTTTAGAGGTCGACTTATACCTCAGATATTAGCAAAAATCATACAAAATTACTCTCATTTTTGGGGTTGACTTATCTGTAGGTCGACTTATACACCGAAATATACGGTATTCATAGTTACTCGCTTTTATAACGATCACTTATCATGAAAAGTAAATAATTGACCAAAAATTTATTTTCCCATGAAATTAACGTAAAAATTCGCTCTATTCATTTTTTAATGTTTAAACTTGTGATAACATTTAGAAATAATCAAAGGTAAATGAACAGCCACATCGAGCATGCCTATCAGCGTGTATCAGTTGCCCGCACTAACGCCAAAACTTTGAATCTTATTTAGAGTATCTCTATTTTTTATATCTAAAAACTAAAGGAAAATTATTTTTATCAACGTTGTTTTACCTTGGCCACACTTTTATTTTGCTACGCACTTCATTTCTACGCACTTCTCTTAGGCCAACTTTTAGGATCGGTATACTTTTACGCATCCTTATCAGTATCACACTTTATTAATTTAAGGGCGTGAGCGTCGAAGCTGTGGATCCTGTTTTCCAAGCTAAAATGATGGATATGCTCAAGCAAACCGGAAGGTAAATTTCTTCACTCTTAACGTCCTTTTTCAGGGAGAAAAGCAGTTAGGGTGTTGGTTGTTTTGGCCTTCGATTTAAGACTAAACATTCTTATATTTTAATTTCGGAACTTTTTTTTAAATGTTCTCATAATATTCAACCATCGAAGAAACTATTTGGTTAATATTTTTCTCCATTTTTCACGAGCTTTTCCAATTTAGGCATGAGATGGTAGTGGGGTGGTATCATTCCCATCCTGGTTTCGGTTGTTGGCTTTCTGGCGTTGACATTAACACACAACAAAGTTTCGAAGCATTGTCTGAGCGAGCAGTTGCTGTCGTCATCGATCCTATTCAAAGTGTGAAGGGAAAAGTGAGTGGATTGTTCATGCGTGAGTTTCATGTGATTCAAATGATTTTCTTTAGGTTGTGATCGATGCTTTTCGCCTAATCAACCCCAATATTATGGCACTGGGACAAGAGCCTAGGCAGACCACTTCAAACTTAGGACATCTGCAGAAGCCATCGATTCAGGTTTTTAAGAATATTTCAACTCAATACGATTTCGACAAGATATACTCTGTATATAATCACCGTCTTCTTTCGCACGAAATATGACCCACATTACTCCTCTGCGCTGTGTTTTAAACTAACTATTGTATTCAACTGAATATCTAATTAACCAACAAACATAACAATACAATTTTGATTGTTGATTTTTAGCATCCAAATCACATTCATACAATTTACAGTTTTTCGTATCATGATCCTTCAAATCGTGAAATTGTGGTTAAGTAAAAATACGAGTCTAAAACAGCGTATCTTTTAACTTACAGTAGTAGTTCATTGTGACATCGTTTTTCAAATTCAAGGTTTGATCATCTATAATAATTTAAGTGGTAAATATTTCTTCTCTTTGTATCCATTCGAAGTATGTGATTACTTCAATTACCGAGTTATCTTTTCATTGAGATGCGTAAAATATTTTCCATTTGGGTAATATCAATTAAGGAAACTCTTTCAAATCGTTAGTCAAGTAATCGCGTCTTATTTACCTAAATCACGAATCTAGAAAATATAGGCTTTGGCGTTTTGTTTTTGCTAATAAATTGTATTTCATCTAGCGCACGCAATATTTATTTTTTAAAGTTATGTCTTAATAACACGGAAAAAAATTCATGGTTCATATGTTTCTTGGGATTTCATACTTGCTATATGATCATGAATGCCTTGGTATTCGAAATAGGAGCAAAACATTCGGATGGCTTTATCAACCTACTATTATCGTTGTTTCATTCTTTAAACGCATGAATAACTCTGCTTATATATGTGTTTTAAGAATAAAGAATGATTTTTTACTTTAATAGCATGGAGAAAGAATAAAAAAATGATGATGTTCAATTTTGCATTGTTTTTGAAAAGCGTTTCTCTTTATAATAAATGGAATCATTGGAAAATTAGTTGTGCAAGCGATGGCAGCTTGAGTACGTCGTACAAATGAGATAACAACGACCTTGAATTTTGACTCATTAGAATAGAGGAGGGGTTTTTTTTTTAAAAAAGTTTGCGTCATCATCATAAATTAAATGTGGCGGCAAGGATATATGATGCGTGCGATTGCGTTTTATAGGCTTTGATCCATGGTCTGAATCGTCACTATTACAGCATAACCATAAACTACCGCAAAAACGAACTAGAACAAAAGATGCTCCTTAATCTTCACAAAAAGGGATGGAGCGAGGGCCTGAATTTGAAAAATCACGAAGAACACAGCAAAGATATCAACGCCACCATGAAAGAAATGCTTCAACTTGCAACCAAATACAATAAAGTAACTCTTTATCATCGCATAACCGAATGCTTTAACTTTTGTGATTTCTTCTTTTCACATGGTAATTCGTAAATGAAAGGATCGATGTTTAGTTTTAGTTTAGTCCCCTAAGACAATATTGCTACTGCTTCTTGAATTTTGTTTTGAAGAAGTAAAACGTAGTCATCACTCATATGAATTCTTTTCAAAGCTTTTGGCATCGCCACCTCATTTTATTTACACTGGTCTGCAGATATTAAGCGGCAAAGAGGCAGGAAAGTTGTATTTTCTAGCTTTATTTATCAGTTTATAAACCGCGATTTTCCTTGCAGGACGGAGTGCAGCTCTTAAAGCCAACGCAGTCCTCTCCAGCTAATTACAGTCAAAATATAATCCCTATTGAAATTTGCTTCTACTCTTGACTTAGATTGTTTTCTTTTTTTCGCTCAAAAGTTTTTATAAATAGAAAAAATCAACAAGTCAAAAAGAATTTTATCATCTAATATACCAGGAAACTAGTTTTCTTTATAAAAATAATATTAACATTTTTCTTAATTTTTTCTCTTTTAATCTTTGTCTAATGCAAATGAGATTGCATGAGCAGTATTTGTTGCCTTTTATTCAGACAATGGATCCTGGTAAACTTATTCAATACTTCAGTACCGAATTGTGACTCTACAAATAAAAATGTTGATACGTCACGCATATATGTATATATTTTTGGGCGGCAAACCCGATCTCATTCAGAGCTTCATCACATTTTTTACCAGAGTTGAAAAAGTACAGAAAAGGTTCAACGAGTACATAATTTTTTTTAAATCTAACCTTTCCAATTTAATACGATTCAACAATTTTAATACTATAATTAACTAATAAGTTGACGGTAACTTATCCACTCGGCAAAAACCCCGTCTTACACGAGAAGGCTGAGAAAAAAGAATGTTTGTAAATTTCAATTTTAACTATTAAAAATAATAATTATTTAAAAAACTTTATAATTACCCTTTTTTTATTAATGCTAACAATTTTTCTTGAACTATTCTATATTTCTCAATTTATGCGCTGTTTATGATTTTTAAAGTTAGTTATATATAAGAGCATTTTAAAAACTAAAAATCTGTATCAGAATCAGCCAACATTTTTGAATCTGTACATCCCTAATAATTCCACATGCTGCGCAGATAAAAAGTTTGTGAAAAACGTTGCGAGCACTGTCTTCAGCCATATATTATATGATCTGTTCAGCATTATTTTCAAATTTGCGAAAACCTAATGTTGGCAAATGAATAAGAAGTTTAGGAAGGAAATATTTGTGCGAGTAAGAAATTTTCCTTTATATTGAATAGGAGACTCACTTTTGCCATCTTTTCATTGGTGACCAGCAAACTTTTATCCGCGCTTACACCTTCTTTTGTTTTAAGAGCCTCAAAGAGGAGGAAAAAATGACAAGACACGAACTGGAGATTAAAAATGTTGGCAAACTTGATCCAAAACGACATCTCGAAGAAAAGGTTAAAGATTTGATTTCCAAGAATATTCTTCAAAATTTAGGTACCATGATGGATACCGCTATATTCAAATAATTCCTTTAATAAAATACCATTAATTCTTTTCACTCTTTTGCTTACTTTTTTTTAAATCCACGCTCATCTTGCGTATTTCTCTCTTCATCAGTTTATTCCGTATCAAGAATTGGATTGTGACTAGTTTAATCCCGGCATATAACATCTCTTCACCACTCATATGCACCAAACGTATTTTTCACTTTTAATATTAACATCCAAAAGTATATACAGATTACACTGTTGAATGCGATGATGATTTTGACTCTTGACCTCACTTGGCAGTTATATTTGTATATTCTTCAAAATTGTTAGTTGTGTTTTTATCTAGAGAGAATGCATACTGACCGTTCTCTTTTTATACCGTCTCATTTTTAGCAGAGAGCGTAGTGATTCCAATGCGCTTCATTTTATCTCAGTTTTCTTGTTCACCGGTGAACATGTCATTTGTATTTTTTCATGCAGTGCAGTGTTCAATCTTTTTGTTCGACGCTCCTTGCCATCAAAGCAAACTCTAAGTCACAACATAATAAAATGTCTTATTCTTACTATCATATATATTATCAATTAAAAAGACCGATCAAAATAAGTCCTATTTTAGATAGTCACGTCCATAGGCGTTTACCCTTGCTTAACATATTTGATGCCAGAAAAGCACATTAAACCTATGAGAACCAACTTGACACCAAGGTCCGCAGAAATGAAAATCATATACCATTGAATATGTAAATTCTATTTAAAAAGAAACAAAGTTTATTCTTCAAAATTCTTATGCACAAAGGGTAAAAATTCAATTTTTTGAATACCAATCGTCTAAAGTGAGTACGATTATTATGAATTACTTTTAAAAAGTGGGTCTGAAGAAGAAATCAATCAACCCATTTCATTACCTGTTTAGTTTTACTCGAACGTTCGGGGGAATATATTGATTTTGGATGTCGAAACTCTTGCAAGTATTCTTATTGAAAAAATTTTAATCACCATAACTTTGATAAAGATACGATGATGATAGTAAAATAATAAGTTGGCCATTAGATTTTGTTGCAAAATTTTTCAGTACAAATTGAAGATAAAAAATTTGCCATACAATATGTTTCATTTTTCTAAATTGAAGTAATAAAGTTTGAACACTATATCAATAGCGAATTATTTTCAATAGATTTTATCATTATTTTTTTGACGGTTTCATTCACTTTAGATTGAAATAAGCTTGGCTTAATTCATTTATAGCAGGGGTAGACAAACTGCGGTTCTAGGCATACTTCAGACGTGGTCTGCTAACAATTTTTATGTGGCTTACTAAATTTTTTTTATTAAAAATATTTTCTCCAAACTTTTTAAATGATAAAAGAGTCGTAATAAAGTAGGAATAATTAAAAAAAATAATTTTTAACTAAATACCTTGAATCAGAGAGATTTTCAATTTACTAACATGCTTTAATACATTTTCATCAAATACATTTTGTTGGAAGCTTTAACGACTCACTCTGAGATGAGACCAAAACTTTGTCAGAAATGCTAAGTCGATTTAGAAAGTTGCTGATGTACTACTTAAATAAGTCATTATGTGTCTCTTATTTTTAAAGTGTTGCCGAAATTCTTCCATTTATTGAAATAACATCATCACACATCGTCCCCAGTCTAGTTAAAATTCCAAAATAAATACAATGATCGTTAATAGGCACTACTTCCGCTTAAAATGAAATATATGTTCGACAGAAGCGCACATCCTCAAAAATTTTTGGGAGGGGGCCAACTTTTTTTTTTAATTTTTAAATTTTATTATAAAAGAAATTTTGTCCAGTGAACGAACAAACATCATTACCCGACATTATACTTGCACTGTAAGAAGTCAAATTACGTTGATTGTAATTCTGATTACATCACTACCTTCCAGCTCTGTGGTTTTTAAACTGAAGTCCGCGGTGCCCTACGCGAAGTAGTCCCATGGGTGTGGTGTGAACATTGGGAGCGAATATTTGGCTTCTATTCTAATTTTACTTCTTCATTCTACTCTGATTCTCTGTTGACTAATTTGAACGCTATTTTGTGAAAAAAGTGTATAAATAATATGACTTTTCCAATAGTCTCTTTTTACTGAATAAAGTTTTGCAGGTTTTTCCTTTCCTGCCAATTTTACATCGATGGGGATGGAGAAAGAAGTGAATCGTTTTGTGCCCTTCAAGTGAAGTTTGCACTGGAAGTGAAGCATTTGAGTTCAGTAAACAAAGCTATTGACTATTTTAAATGCCAGGCTGAACGATTGCACAAATCCTGGTTTGATAACAAAGGAATGTTTTTGCAAAATATTAAGTATGGTTTGAAAAGTTTTAAAAATATCTGTTCTCAAAGAATCCCACAACATAGGAGAACAGTTGATATTACCTTGCGGCAAAGATATCATATTGCATGTGCTAAGAATCTCTGGTAAATTTGAAGCATATCTTGCTGTTAAACGATACTGTTAGAAGGCTAATAGAGAGATGTCTGATGACATATCAGAGGTGATTTTATTGTTTCGGAATTCGATTTTTAACTTTTTTGCAATTCAGCTTGATGAAACGATTGATCGCACGTACACTATTTGTGGAAGCACCTGGTTGACCATTTTTTGTTTTGCGAAACTCTTGCTAGTAGAGCCCTGCAAGAAAAATATTTGACAGGGTGGACAATTTTTAACAGCACAACGTATCAAGCCAGAACATTCACTCGGAGTGTGTACTTGACCTGTGCTTTAGCAATTTCTTGTTCTAGTTTTTATGATTAAGCAAAAATCTCCAGATGTAATTGGTACCCCGTGCACTATTCATTGCCAAGCCTTAATAATGAAAAGCATACAGATGGGGTGGAAAATGTTCTCAATGAAATCATTAAAACAGTGTCTTTCATTATATCAAATGCCTTCAACTCTATTTGTTTTTAGAATTATGCAAGGAATATAATTCCGAATTTGAAAAACTCTTGCTGCACTGAAACTTGAGTGGCTTTCGAAAGGAAAAGTTTCGAAGCGATACCATGGAAAGAAATCCAAGAATTTCTGCAAAGCAGTAAATTTTCTGATATCCGTTTTCGTATATCCTGTCATTTTTAGTGGACATATTTGAATCTATGAATTTCTTTAAACTTGGAAGGCACGGAAAAGAGATCTTGAGATACACGGAAAGAGAAAGAAAATTGACAGCTTTTGAAATGAAGCTGGAATTATGGCATTCGTAGACAAGAAAAATTGTGCTCGATTTTAACAATGTGGTTCTGAAGGCCATAAAACACCATGTAGCATATCTTAGCCAAGAAATTTCTCCTTATTTTCCATTGAAAAATACTATCAGTTTGTCAAAACCCCGTTTATAATTTCGAATAGTAATTTGGCCCCAGAACACTTCTTAATTCAAAAACAGTTTATTGATTTGATTAATGATTGAGGAGGTGCAAAACATGTTTTTGTGAAAAGTCTCATTGCGATTTTTCGATTGAAATGGATTGAATTCATTTATTCTACAAAACCACTATCCGATCCAATATTGATTAGGAGCTAAATAATTTTTCTGTCTCTCACCTCACTAATTGTCAACAAGTCTGGTTCACTACAAATGAATTGGCTAGGTGTATTGATTACTCTGTACTGAAATGCATTGTTGCTTAAAATTTAATTTCAAAATTTTTAGCAACTAAATGTTACCAAGCTTGATTAGTAACACAGAAAAACAAAGAATCATCTTATATAATCTTCATATTCTACCTACACAATTATTCAGTCAGTAAAGTAAATTGTTTAGAAATATGTTTAAGACATGGGTCTATGAATTGACAGGTGTGTAGCAGTGAATTTAAAGATAGCTCTTTTAAATAGAAATTGAAGGTTTACTATTTTTGGAAGAAATATTTTACAAATCTTAAATTAATATAAATTAGCCTTCCATTAAGTTATAAGTTATAAATTACATGAAAATGAAATTATTTATACCAAGGAAAGCGTGAATACATTGCCAATTATTCAAAGAAACCTTGACAAAAAAAGCTAAAACAAACAAAATGAATATCTAAGAATAAATTGCCAATTATTCAAAGAAACCTTGACAAAAAAAGCTAAAACAAACAAAATGAATATCTAAGAATAAAGATGCTATATATTTGATTTCTAGAATAAAAGACTTGGTTGTTTAAATTATCTTTAGCAAATATAAAAAAGGCATTTTTCCTAACGTGAGTTTTCGATTACATTAATTATAAACTCTTTCAGTTACAGTCTGTCCTGTTGCCCGACTTCAAGTAGAAGGAGTGGGCGAGGGGAGTTTAATGGGCCAGAAGTATAAGAAAGCTTATATACTTATATATTTCAAAGGAGTTTCAGAGGGCAAAATTAATCCAGAGAGGATTACATTGATTTGTAATTTAAGTTTTTCTTTAAAAAAACTAAATTTATTTTGAGGATTTATTAAAAAATAAACCTTATTTATAATTTTATTATTAAAATTTTTCATCAAACAAGGTACTTTTGAAGGGGTGTTCAAAAACTTAACTTTTGAAACGTATTAATTTATCTATACAAAACTAAATTATAAACATTGAGAGCCTCACAGAATAATTAGAAAAATGTAAATAATCGATTTTGAGCTCAAAAAGTTGGAAAATTTTAGGAAAAATTATGATGTTTCCTCTCTATAGGAACATCGGACTCAAACACTACTTTTGAAAACAGAAAAGTCATTTTAAAATTTATTTCCGAAAAAACAAGCAAGTTTTTAATTTATTTTGAATGATAAACATAAAAACAGTGTGGATGTAAACCAACCTTAAACTGAAAGCACATTTTTGTTGTGTTTTTTTTACAGTAAAGGCACCTTCCTTCAATGAGAGCTGGAATGAGATGATGTAAACAACTTTTTAGATTTTCTATGCATTTTTCACTTGGGCCTGGAGTATTCTTTATTTTTGTTGCTTTGGAGAACAGCGAATTAACAATATCTCTTGTGAACTCAGGTAAGTCTTTGTGGAGTTGATTTCAGTTCCAAGTAAAGTTTCCACGATGATACAAAAGACAATTGAGGAACAGAGGCCAATACCACTTTTTAGAATGGATGTTCGGACGATACTCACTCACAAATCTGTGAAGCAAATGCACTCCACCCATGCTAGAATTATTAAAATTAAAACAATCTGGAGAAGAAACAAAAATATGTTTTTTTCTTTCTGGCTGTTTCTTCTGATCCTATCCACTTTATCTACATCGCAAAAATTGGATGCTAGATACGCACTCGATTATCCAATCATTGAATTTTCAAAAAATCCTCTACTTTTTTCTTTTTTATAATGTTCGATTTGATGAAAGGACACCTTGACATTCGGTTTTCTCTGATTGTTCCCATTGTTTTTATTTCCTTCTTACGCAAAGTTCTTAGGAGTTTGTAAGAGGTGAAAAAATGATCGAAAATTATATAATGGCTTTCGACGTTACTAAGGAGTGACGCCATCTTCAAAACAACTTCAGAACCTAGAGGCAAATTCTTTTCTTCTCCATCTAAAGCAACAGTGTATGTGACAAAATGAAAAGAATAACCATTGGATGCAGCCACTACCCAATTTTTATAACGAAATGTGATTGCCATTCCTTTCATATACATTTTAGATGAATTTCTACCATTGTAGGGTGCCATTTGTTCGTCAGTGGAAAGTTTTTCTGAGAAAATTCCAAACTGTTTTAAGGATTATTGAGAAGATTTTGGAGTGGTCTTATCTTGGACAGTTTATCCTTTGTTGTCAAGTTGTCATTATTGGAAAAATGTAAACATGACTTGATACCCTCGAATCGCTTCCTTGACATTTGATTGGCAACTATACTACAAATTAGATCGTCATATTTTTGCCAATACATTCTTTGCCTTGGTCGTGAAAGGAATTTTTTGAGTTCCTCTTTATCAAGATTCAAGTTTTTGTTTTTCGAAAAGCCTTTCGCCGCTGAATACCTTGAAATGTTTATGATGATGACAAGATAAATTTGACATGCTCACCAAATTGTACAAGATTTAATATTTCAACTTCGCATTGGTATACAATTATTGATTATAATAATGTGTCACACTTTAGTATTTAGCTGTAATCGTGTTCTATTTCAAATGGGGAGTAATTATTAATTATTTTTACATTTTCGTAATTTTTTATTATTTAAAATTAATTTTAAGTTTTGATGAATACAAGAAAAGACTACTTACTAGGATCTACAATAGCTGATATTAAAATGTCAAATCTGCAAACATTGGGCTGTTTCCGCCAACTTTGTAGAATATTTTAATGTTGTTGATTGAGACGCTGAAAAAGTCAATAAAAATCGTGAAGATTGCGATATTCTTAAATTGAAGAAACAAAAATATTCTTCAGATTGTATCGGAAGGACTGGCAACTTTGTCGTTCAAAAATGCAGCTAAATAGCTTACAGCTGAGACAAAAGAAAGGAAAATCTCAATTTATGATGGAAGCACCCACAAGTCAAGTTTCGTTTACTTCATCCACATCTTGGAGGAATAGTGATTAAAACCAAGAAAAACAGATTTAAAAAAAAGTATGTATGTCCTACAGAAATTAGAAGCTAGACGAGGCTTGAAAAGTATTATAACTTTCTAGTGTCAGTGTTTCCCAAACTTTTTACTGTTATATCCCCCTGTACCCAACCACCCAGATTTTCTTTTGTAAGAGAAAAAGTGTATTCAAAAGACAAATGTAGAAATATACTGATAAACATATAGTTACATGTTAAAGTGGATAGAGAGTCGTTATTAACACTATTGTTGGGCTAAATTTCCCCATTCAAGTGCTGGGGGTGTAAAGTGCCCCCTCCCCTCTTTTTCTCAGATACTAAAGAGTTTTTATGAATATTTTTAATTTGAAATATATATTCCAACTATGCAAAATTCAGTGGTGATGTCCATTTTTTTATGAAAATCAATCAAATCGGTCAAAAAATTGATTTATATATGACAGTTTATCTCAAAAAGAAACTTTTTATTTAAATAATTATACTTAAACTGGAAAAGGATGAACTTAATTTGAAGAAGGAACTAAACTGGAAAAGGCCGAACTTAAATTGAAAAGGACGAACTTAAAGTAAAAATGTATAAGCCTTATGAATTCGTAACTGTATAGAAATATCAATTTTCACTTATGCTTTTAAAAATGTAAACCGGTATATTTGATTAGAATTTTTAAATCTCTATTTGAGAGAACGTAGACTGCACTGAGCTATCGTTATGCGCTTTTTGAGTCCTTTTCATATTTCCTTCCTTATACCTACCTCCTATATGGACCGCAAACATTTTGTTCAGGGATGTTCATAATTGATATATCATCCCTCAGACTTATGAATAAACTCTGGAGTATGGAAAGTCCGTATCTAAATACCTCATTTCTCACAGCCTTTGTTGAGATTTGCATAATATCATTAAATTTATAGATTTTAAAAATTGAAATAAATTTATAACCATTTAAGGTTTTTACATGAAATGGTTGAAAGATTAACAATAAATACCATATGTTTCAAATCTTTATGTCAATGGTTTAATATTTTGATTAAGAAATTGCAAATGTGTCAACCAAGGAAATATTATAAGTGTTTCGAAAAAGCTGAATGACAGCTTCACAGTACGCGAGTCAGAACAAAATTTTCTTATTTTAACAGACAAATAATTTGATATAATGTTACACAACTTAAAGCAAATTTGAAAAAGAAAATGAATTTATAGATGACAGAGTTTTATTTTCCAAGCCAAACTATTTAAATGAAGAATGCGTGGTTTTCTATTATTATGCATAACAGTGTCCTTTATGGCCCATATAAAAAAGAAAGCCTCATTTTGTTCCAAATAAGAAGCTTTTAATCATAGCACAGTTCATTGTAAAACTGCAAGGTTTGGTAAAGTGAGACCGAAGTGACAGAGCTTTCGGCTACCTTGTGTCCTTGGTTGATACGAACGAAGTTTTCTTGCACAAACTCGAAGTAAGTGCTGTCGCACAAGACCATGAGTCTTAGGTTTTGACATTTCAATCTGAGTGAGTTGATCACCGATTCTGAGTTTTGGAATTTCGCTACTTCTACAAAAGAAAAGTCAGTTAAAGAAAAGAAAGAGAAAGAGAGCGCGTAACCAGAAGAGAACTTCAACTGAAACTGTTCAATCAAATGACAATTCTGAAAAATTAGGCGGATGTAGTTTTCTACCAAGTGTATCTTCGTACTTCTTTGACAGCAAGAAGTTTTGAATCCCAAAATCAAAAATCTTAAAATATTCATAAAATAGGATATATTATCATCTTCCTTGCTGACTCCAAAATTATTATTATTATTATAAAGTGTAAATATTTATGTCTGAATTTTAAAAAAAGGAACACGCTTTATATGTTTTTGTAATGGCAACAATTATACAAACCATAAATACCTCATCTCACCTACAATGGCAAATGGTTTCTAGAAACGTTAAAATTTACTTTCAATTTCGGCAAAGTCGTTTTTATCTGCATTTAATTTTATAGGAGTAAGAAAAGTTTATATGTTTTCCCTTTGTTAATGTTTTATCTACAAGCGTGATTCATAATCGCCATTTTGTGTTTGAAAGAAAAAAATTGCAAGTGCGCGTTTTAGCCTGACCCTTGTAATGTGTTATTTTTCTATTAATTTTTTAAGACTTTCATTTATAATGACGAATATTTCGTCGTACCTATTTTTAGAAGTTTCGTAGCCAATTTTTTTAAATTTTGCGTACGAAATGACCAATTTAGGTATGAAATGACTTGTAAACGAAATGTCTTAGTTACAAAGTGTCTTAAACTCTGTATTTTTGATAACTTATCATAATCATGAGAGTAATGAATTTAATTGATCGAATTTTCATATGGAAAATTATAAACTCGAATACAGATAATCGAGCTTTTAACTTAAGTTACAATCACATAAACTTCCTATCAACTAATTTACTAACTGATTAAGATTTACATGCGGCACATTAAACTAAATCACAAGAAATAACAGTGTATATAAAAAAATAATACAGTCAAACCTGCCTTGCGCCCCTAAATAACCCCCCTCCCCAACCCCTTTTTTTCCTCCCAAAAAAAAAGTTTTTTTTTATTAAACCCCCTTTCTACCTGCCTCCAACTTTTTTTTTGAATTTTATTTTTCTTTTTATTTGGTTTTAACTATTATTTTTTGTTTTATATTATATTTTTTTTTTTTTTTTTTTTTTTTTTTTTGATAAATGTTTTTTTTTTTTTTTTTTTTTTTTTTTTTTTCACAAAAATATATTTTTATTTTATTTTTTTTATTTTCAAAAAAAAAAATATTTCCGGTAAAATTTTTTTTTTTTTTTAATAATTTTTAAAAATTTTCATTTTGTGTGGTGTTTTTATTAAAAAATTTTTAAAATTTCTTTTTTTGTTTTTTTTATTGTTTTTTTTTTTTTTTTTTTTTTTTTTTTTTTTTTTTTTTTTTTTTTTTTTTTTTTTTTTTTTTTTTTTTTTTTTTTTTGAAAAAAAAAAAAAAAATATCACCTTGATCTTATGAAATATCATATACGGCTACTTACCACAAATGTTCATTTCTTTCTAAACCCCATAAAAATTTCCTTACTTTTACTATGGCTTATGTAAAAAATGTCTCATATAATTTTTATCAAATGTCAATTTCTTACCCTGGATCGTAATAAATCGATTTAAACAAAATGTTCACTTTATTTAGAAACCATATAACATAACAGTCTGGTGTATTTTATAACTTATTTTGACATCGTATGCACTCAGATATATGTTATCGCCAAAAATTTGAAAAAAGTTATTTGACAATTCAGAATGTCTTAGAGAAGATATAAAACAAATTTTCGTTCAATCGACAAAAGTTATTAAAAACTCATAACCTTTAAAAATATAATTTTTTCAAGCAAAAAAGCAAATTTTACCTCAGGTTCTTGATGACTTTGGCAGAAGAGTTCCAAAAAATTTCGCTGAGGACGTCATTGTCAGAAAAGTCGAGAGCATACAAGTTCAGAGGATTAAGATTATTCATGATTTTATAGAACACATTTTTAGAAACATTTGGACAATATGACATGCTAAGAGAAAAAAGGTTTCCCCATTTAAACTTTCCAAATGTTGATTCTAAGTTCTATCAATTGATTAATGCATCATGTATAATAAATTGGCATCATTAACGCTTTGAAACCCCACTTTACCTCTTAATAAAATACAATTGTATTGATGTTCAGAAGAAAATATCAAAAATAATTTAAATAATAACTTAATTTACTAGCAAACAACAAAAGCAAAGTAAATTTTTTTTTCATGGAAAATTCCCTAAAAAAATGAGAAAGTTGTAATATAAAGATTTTAGAACAACCAAAGCGATTGATGCCAATTAGTTATTTTTTGTAAATCAAAACAACTACCTCATCTTTAAGTCTTTCTATATAATTCAGAGAAAGGAATTTAAGAAATCTTATTTCGCAGAGAATATGGGAGACAGCTTCGCCTGAAATTTCATTTTCTGACAAGTCTAGCTCTTTCAACTTTGTTTTATGCCACTCCACAGCCAACAAATGTTCTGTTTTAATTCCTTTTAACGAAATAAAACAGAATGAAGATTTTTTCACGCTTTTTAAACGAAACATTTGGAGTACTTTCTATTTATCCCGTAATGCACGTTCTTATTGCTGTTGTAGTTTTAAAAATGTTTCTAACAAATCAGTAATTGGAGATCTTACATTGTAGCATTGTAAAATTCCATACAAACGATACGAACATGACTTCTATCATGTTGGTTATGATATCACGAACCAACGAACAGTAAAACAGCGATATAATTTTTCAAAATTTGGAAGTATTATTTATTTCTTGAATCCTAAACTCGATACCTTACATTTAAGGAAGAAAGTTTGGAATTGGGATAAAACGATCTAATAAAAATTCAATTTTATGATAGTAAATGAACAAGGCAACATATACAGTAATTTTCTCGAATCAAGTTTTATTAATTGTCAAAGAATAACAAATTTAAATTAAGTTAAGTATTGTTAGGATTTTATATAATGTGATGGACATACAAAAATTGTACTTAAGGCCACCATGAGATGTGTACATTAAATAGTGTGAAAATTTTAGCGCACTACCTTCATCAATTCAAAAGTATTCCCATTGTGTATTGGTGTGAAGTAGAGTGCATAATTAAAAGTGAATTTACATCATAATGGATGCGTGTTATAGACGACTTTTTGTTGGAGGGGCGTGGGAAACACCTTTCAGTTTAATAAGAAGAAAGTGGAAGAGACCTGTTTGCTTAAGCAAAAGGCATTCAAGCTTTTTGCAGGATCTGAAAAGCATTCGCAGAGCGCTACCAGTGAATTTTGAACAAAAGTTTAGCGAAACAGCTTGAAGATGGACGCAATTCTTAGCAAAAGACTCTACATGTGAATCATTGAGAAAGGCCACTTCTAAACTTTAGGCAAATTAAAAAGTTTAAACCGAGCTTTGAGGTTTGAGAATAAGGAATAGCATTCTAAAATAATGACAGTTGGAACGAAGAGCACATTTATTCCACGAAAACATAGAAAGGTAGAAGTTATATCTAGAGAGAGCGTCATGAGTTTTGTTCATCTTCCGCTTATATACAGAACAACGATTAACAATTGTTCAGTTGTTACTATATTTTTTATGTAAATTTGTCCAGGCCTTCTGTTTTTGGTGAGAAAATATATAAAACATGGTTGGCTGAAGCACGCCTTTTCTGGCTACTCAATGGGAAGATATGTTGGCTAGTGGAGAAAAAGTGTACATTCACAAGAAGCTTTGCCATTTTCAGCAATGCATAAGATAAAAGAAATATTTCGTAAGCATTTTCTGATATTTGTATTGAATGGGCTATGTTTCCAAAGAGTGGACACTAAAAATAACTTCGTTATACTTATCCTTACTATGAACAAAAAAGCACCTCCGTATCGTTATCGTTTAATCAAATTCCTTTGGTTGTTTTTCTTTATAGTCACCTTAAATAAAAAGTTTTGTTAATTTTTTCGAAAAATGTGTAATTATTTTTAGAAAATAAGAAAAAAGTATTGAACTTCAAATGCATAATTGTGTTGAAAGTTTGTAATTTTGAAACATTGCTGAAATCGGTTCAAATGAAAGTTTAAAATAACAAAAAACTAAAATATTTTAATTAATATCAAAATTAAAAAAATATTTTATCTCATAACCTGTACGGTTGAACATATATTACGATGATTCATCTCCAACCTGTATACTACGATGATTCATCTCCAACCTGTATACTACGATGATTCATCTCCAACCTATCAGTTCATATTTTGCTAGATGTAAGATTTGATATACCTCATTCGGGGAGAGGATGTTAGATAAGTTATTAATTTTTTCACGATATTAAATAATATATTTTATCAAATAATCAAAATAAAATTCTGTAATCAAAGAATCGAAAAATATTCTTTAAAAAATCAAAAAATATGAAGCTCTTCATATTTTGCTACCTCATACGATGTTACAAAAGTTATTACCCTTTACTTTGCAATTTGCATGATTTTAAATATTATATTTGTCAAATAATCAAAGAATCGAAAAATGTTCAAATCAAAAAATATTTATTCTTTTTAAATATATCATTGGCTCCCCTAACTTTTAGTTTCGTATGTGCATAATTTGATAAAAATTAATTATTAAAGACTTGGTTTGTCTTTCTATTTTAAAAGTAAGGAAACGTAAAGAATATATCGGAAGAGGAAATTCTATAACTAATCTTGATGTAAATATAATAATTACCAGTTGTAAATACTTAATGAAAAATGATCACATATGTTATTAGAAACAGTAAAAGAGTGGCATGAAATAATGCTAAAGCAATTTCTCTAGTAGATTGCAAAATCTCCACCAGATCTAGAACGAAGATGACATTTAAGGTTATAACGAGGTAGAGGATAATTTACATAGATAGGTTGCCAGATTTCCGTGCGTGAGAACAGCAAAATGAAAAGTAAAGTGAAAGCAAGGAAAAACATTTGATTGGTTAAAATGATAGTTAACTCAATACGGATATTAAGATAAAAGTAAACTGCAGATTGGTAAATCAAAGTAACGAGGAGCAGAGTAAACATTTTCTCGGGCAGAGAATTTTAAATAAATCAATTTGCACCGAGAATAGGATTTACATAAAACAGGCACTATGTAGCAGGTGAAGTAGGGAGGAGTTAGTAGAACGAATTGAATTTCTGACAACATCAGTAATGAGATGAAAACATTTTTTAATAAATTTATAATAAAAAAACATATCCCTCCAAGTTTGCCAAGAGGACGTTATAACATTATCCTCTCTAATGTTAAATGCGAATAACATTCAATTACATTTATAACACCTTCACGCCTCACGCACATACCTACACAATTCTTTGGATCTTCACCGTCACCAACAAAAAGGTTATCAATGAGCCATAGAAAAGGCGAGAAATAACTCCATAAAAGAAGGTCGAAAACGTCTAATACCTTTCGTTCATCATAATAAAATTGTATCATCAAATTACGCGTTCAACGTAACAGGCGTTATAACAATACTCGCAAAAAACAATATAGACCGTATTGAATATGTTAAGCATTTATTCAAAAGGAAGAATTTTCATAATGATCTGTAATCTTTGCTTATAAATTGTATCATGATTATTTTTTGGAATTAACATATCAAATGTTTTGTATCATGCTATTCATCACAGAATATTATGCAAGATAAATCTTCTTCTTCTTCTTCATAATAATAATCTGAGATCGAAAATACCTTTAATCTCAGCAAAAGTAAAAGGAAATTTAAAAAAGCCGATTTTGAAGTAAACATGCTGAAGAAAGTGCTTTTACCCCTTTATCAAACATATTTAAATAAAAAAAAGTATCGCTGCGATAATGACAAATGTGGTGCTATGTGAATAAATGCAAATGTTCAACAAAAAACGGTATATATAATTTATTATAAAATATACCATATGCAAAAACCATTACATAGGAGTGACATGGCGGGGATCCTTAATTTTTATCGTTTGAGGGAAAGTTTTTAATTTTAGAAATAAAAAATAAACTCACTTTTAGATTTCAACTTTACCAAGTATCACAATTCAGAGCAATTTTCATTATCAAATACGAAAGTAGATATTTTATGTAAATGCAAAAGTGACGTCGAAAGAATCATTAGATAGGAGTTATACATAAAATAAAGTCGAAATACCCGATTGAGTAACCTACCGTGAACATGAATCTTTATAGTGATCACCGCAACGTATGCTCCTTCCTCTTTATTTGATTCAAATTTACATAATTTTTTACTTCTTACGAACATTTTTTATTATAAATCTGTTGAAGAAAATTTTAGAGCTCATGATTGCTATCAAAATTTTTGCACAAGAGGTGAAAAAAACTAAAAAGCCTTTTTATTTTGTTTTTACTTTCTAAGTTAGCTTATGCAGCAAATATTGATTTGAATTGTTCTTTGAAAATGGTAGAAGTTCTTAATTAATTACTTCAAAGCAAAATGATAGAGTTTAAAAAAATCTTTTAAAATACACACACACACACACACGTTTCTATTACTATTCAATTACTTTTTCTACGAATATTGATGATAGATTAATAACCCATTTACGGCTAATGTTCCTATTTTGGAACATAAGTAATTTCATCTTCGTCTGCTTTTTTCAATGACTTTGAATATAAATCGTCTGCGTTTTTTAAGATATGGTCTGCTTTGCTTGGCCTTAAATGGGTTAACTTGGTCCATCACACCAACATTTTGTGCAGTAAATTATTTTGTATAATTGGTACGATGATTTTATACAAATCGTTATTCTTAATTGAAATATTATAATTTGGAGAGCGTGCAAACCTGGATAAAATCTTTTTGTTACAAAAGAAATGTTCGAAAATATTGCATAACAAACCATGATTTAATACTGATCTGTTGTTTTACCTAACAAAATCACTGAAAGTAATGATATTTATTTGTACATAATATATATGTCTTGCTTGAAATATAAAGATGATTCACTTCTTCCTATTGAATTTTCACATCTTTTTGAGAAATAGAAAAAGAAAGAAAGTAAATGCAAAAAAATATACATTTATTTGCACGTATCTATTATAGTATTATTTTTCGGGGGTAATGGAGGGTTGTTCCCAACCTTTTTTTCACCAAGTACCCCTTGAAAATTTTCAGTTTTTTATCTTGATTTTTCACACTAATATATCAGTTAAAAATTTTAAAAAACTTTTCAGATACCTTTATAAAGTACCCCTTGAAAAAAGTGAAACGAACCCACAAGGGTTCGCGAACCCCTGGTTTAGAGGAAAAGAAGTTAATAATTCTGAAATTCATGAAAACATTGCGGTACCTGGCGTTAGAATTAATTTAAAAATTAATTGTTATTTTTTTGTTTATTAATTTTGCTTAAAAAAGTTTGGAAACCACTGCTCTAGATCGGAAATTGTTTACATTTTAGAACAATAATTTCTCAGCTTTTTATGATGTTTATCCGTGTATATTTTCGGAAATGGCTTTTAATTGATAAGTATTCTAGTAATTGAAGGAGTATAAACTTTTGTAAATTAAATTATGTATTAAATCATGTTAATAATTTATATATATTAGTACATTAATATACCTGTTTTTTTGCTTAATGTACTATATTAACTATAGTATATATTATATATTGAATGTGGTAATGTAATGTGCAATTCCAATTTGTGGACCATTAACCACAGCGAAGCACCCCGCATTGACATTTCAAACTCAAAACCAAGAAAATATTTTCCTAAATTGCTTAATCAGATTGAAATATCTTTAGTTAGCAAATTTAATCTTTTGGGTGTGATAAAATAAAAGACAGAGTTAAATGGAAGCATCACATCCTTCGTTTGTTTGAAAGTATTTGATGAATCTTTATTTCTCCATCATCTACACTACTGTGTTTTAAACTGGAGACACTGTTTTACAACAAAGTTACTCGATCTTTTAAAAAAAGACACTTAGACTCATGTTTTTTAAAAGATATCACACATCGCCTCTATTTTTCCAAATTTCCTCCCTTAAGATATCCGATATTTATAAACTTAAACTGGCTAATAAATAGGCTCAGCACTGATTACCAGAAATCTTCGTAAATTTTGCCATCTACAGTTTCGAAGAGAAAAGATTTTCTCCCAGGTTTAAAGAAAATATGATTACCCCTTATTTTATAGCTCTCGAAATCCAAACAAGTTATCGATTATAAAATGTCTGACTTTTACAACTCCAATTTGCACATCTTCTGTACTGAATCTTTGTCTATCAAACGTTTCAAAAGTACCATACTTGACTCAATCATCTCTAACTACAACCTAGTGCTATATAATTGATATGAATGAAATTGCTCATTACATCAACAAACAGTCTTGTAAGTATCTCTAGAAGTGGGTGTTTTCATACCCCTTGAGACACTCGCATTTTTTCATTATCTTTTTACCAAATTTCCCATTTTTGTCAATTCACTATTAAAACTATTTCATCTGCTTAAATATTAATTAGCATTTTTATTTCACTTTGTGATAATTCAATTTGCAAATAAACTTCTACAAAATAAAACAAAAAGTTGTAAAAAAAAGGCTTCAAAAAATCCAGTTTTCGACATAGAAAAAATTCAGCAAATATTCAACAATATAGGGATAGATCATTACTTATTTTTTAAGCGCAACCAATATCATTTCACTTCTAAAATTCAGAGTTTATGATCTATTTTGATACTTTAGATTTAAGAGGATTTAGATTTAAAGTGGAAAAAATTTTTGGATCCCAAAAGAGTTATGGCCTCAAAGTGGCACAAGCATAGAAGAGCTTTCAAAACATGTGTGCATTCAAAAAACTCTTTATTTCATTCAGACATAGGTAAAAATAGCAAAAAATGATATTTTTTTTTTATTAATTTCAAAGGATAAGACAATGAATTTAGTAAAATATCAAGCATTCTTCTTCCAATAAAAATTATGTTAAAATGTTTAAAGTGTTTTTGCAGATTTTGAAGGACTTTTTTATATTAGCGTTTTAAAATGTATTTTATTTAGGAATGATCGTATTCAACATTAATAAGAATTCTCTCAAGTTTGCTGCAACACTCCGCCACATATAAGTTTCGCATGGTTGCTAACTACAAACCAATTCTAAACTTATAAATTAGCAATTTTTACAAACTAAGAAAAATTCTAAACGAAAAAACTAAATTCTTATAAGAAATGAAAATAATTTTTCTAAAAGTTATTTATTTTATAACATTTAAAATTTATAAAATTAATACTATTTTGTCAAAATCAAATTTTTCGTATCTATATTATTTTATACTTATGTATGAAATTAATCCAAACTTTAAGAAGGGGGAATGTGAGATTGCGAAGTCTCTCAGTACGACGATTCCTTTATGGCTAGCGCGAATTAGATAGATGACTTGATTGACGTTTAGAGATGCCAACTCTAAAAGAATTCGCTTCACGGACCTTGCTCAAAGTAGTGCGTATTACATATGGCGCGGCGAGTTTACAAAGACATTAAAAATAAGAAAAAGAGGGGGGGGGGGGGGGGGAGATTCTTTGAGCGAATGCACAGAAAAAATACGTTTGTTCGAAGAAGAGGTCTGTCTCCTAAATGCAGCCTGCACACACAAGCCTTCTTTTTCTTTGATACGAACTCTTGGAAGAGCTATTGAAGGTGAATATTGGGGGTTGGACTCAAGTAAAAATGCTCGAGTTTACCTGGACTATATTTCAATATTTCAAAAACTCGAGTTTAGAGTAAAAAATGTTGTGAATGAAACAATATTTAAAGTACAGGATTAATTAATTAAAAGACATGCTATCTATGAAGTGGTGTGATGAGAAGGACTTTACAATTGTAATACAGGGGGCGGGAGTAGGGTTGGTTAGATGCTGGATTCGATAACTCAAGGTCTTGGGTTCGATTCCGCATCAAGCCTGCTTTCCTCATAGTTCGATACAAGCGACGCAATTGTGCCTTCTCGATGAAAACACCCAGGGGTACCTTTACCTTACAAATAAGTTTTGTTTGAACTTGGCGTATATGTTTACAATTAAATAAATCACATATGCTTTTTTACTTAAATGAGAAAATTTGACTCAACTTTTAAATATGCGCGGATAAACTTGATTTTTAGACTGAATTTTATTATTTGGAATCAACCTTGAATTTAAAAATCAAACATTCCTTTCAATAGAGACTAAGACTGTGATTGGAGCAGAAAGAGGGTTTCCTAATGCTCTTGTTTGTTTATAACTAAAGCTTTTTCCTTGCTTCCTAAACATTTCAATCTATTAACTTTATTCGTGACTATTTTTATAGACAAAATTAAAAAAATAAATAAAAACATATTTTGAATTTATATTTTAGATAGCATAACCTACAAATACACTATACAATAAGTTACTTCAATGTGCAAGAAAAATATTAAATATCATATTTTACATAATATTTGAAGACGTCTTATAAATCTCATTTTAAATTAAAACTTTTAATATCAAATCAAGTCAAATTTAAGTATGTAAAAATATGAGAATAACTCGAGTCTCATTAAGTTGTTTCCGTTTTTATACGAGCCCTAGTGAATATCTCATTATCATTTTTCTCCTCTATAAAGTTGGTGATTTATTCGCGCTGATAAAGTCCTCTCAGAAAGGGCAGGGCTATACCAAAAAACTTTAATCTAACCCAAAAGGTGAGGAACGGGAAAAAAAGGCCAGCGTGTCGAAGCAAGTCCTAGTTGGAAGGAAGAAGTAGGCAAAAGGAGTTACAAGTTGACAGTGCGTAGGTTCGGACAAGCAGATTTGATGTTGTACAGATTCAAAACTTCAAAGCGCGCCTCCTCCTCTATCTCCTCGCACTCCTCAATGCTCTCCAGCGCTTTTCCTTGACAAAAAGAGTGCAAAGGGGGCGATGGCGAAGGGGCGCTCCTTACCTATGATCTGTATGTTCTGGAGGGAGAGCAGGTAGTTGGATATGTGGCGAATGAAGGCGTCCAAGTTTATTATTCGCGACAGAATTATGCCCATCGACTTGAGAAAGGTGGGAAATGAACTGACGGTGTACACACTGCTCACCTAAACAACGCGCAAACGAGTGAGGATGGATGCAAGCTACTCCAAGGACTCTCTCTAACGCTTTTCTTTTCGCAAATTCATCCGCGCCTTTCTTCAATGAAATTTCATATAAATTAGATCAAGTCATTTTATTTCGTGGCGCAATAGTCCCGCATTACTCCTGCATAGGTTAAAATACGTTTCTCATCACAACCAATAAATTGCTACATCCATCAATCATCATTTTTGTATCTTTTTTAGGTACATTGTTGCAATGTTAAAGTAAACACTTCCAGACACAGTGGGTCACCATAAATAAAAATCGTTTGTTACAATTTGTGCGAAAATTCATTGGAAAAGAAAGCACAGGTTTAACTTACGAAAGGAAGAGCTGAAGTGGACGATCCTTTTTTAAATGTTTGAGACCACGTTTTTATAAAATAATCGTTTAGTTATCTTTTTCAATAGATTTAAATGAGGTTATCTCCATTTCATTGTGCCTGAACTATTATGCTAATCCCTATCTTTATTTTATTCGGTTTAAAAGAAATAATTGAAAATCAAGGCAATTTATTAATCATTTATTGTAATAATTGAATGTCATTATTTTTTCAACAGACTAGCTAAATCACACATTTATCCATTAATTAAATAAAAAGAAATATGGAAAATAGGAAGATACTCAGAAAGCAAAAATGAGATTTCACCCTTCTTCAAATAAAAAATAATGCAAACCAAAAGATTAGCATTGCTTTGGCTTTGAGAATATTTTTATATAAAAAATACCCAGTCTAACATTAAAACAAGAGATAAAGAAATGTGCACTCATTTGCCCTACTTATAACAAAAATAAATGTAAAGCTGCTTGAAAAAGAGTAGTAAGGCAATGTGAGAAAGTGAAAAAAGTAAGTTCCTCTTTTTCAAAAAAAAGTTTCTTCTGCGAAAAGACACGTGGAGTTTGATTAGTCGTTGACAAAAAGATTATGTCTTCGTGATTTATTTTTGTTGAGATTTTTAGAATAGCATAAATAACAGGAAATGATACTAGTTGATTTTTTAAAACCTTGGAATTAGCTAGGGTGTTAATGTAGGAATCACATCAAAACAGCCTAAAAATGTCCAATGCGGAGTAGAAAATGATCATTTATTTTTAAATTCAAAGGAGTCTGAAGCCATCGGCATAAAGAAGGAAGTAAGTAAATTTAAGAAATTAATTTTTTCATGTTTTGATAGGCCATCATTTTGTAATTCAATAACATCAAGTAATTTCAATAACTATTTGACAAAAGTAAGGTTGTCGTCGTATGCATGGAAGGAATCGCAATATAGCAAATGTATGTGTGCTGCTTAAAAAAGCGTTTTGATGCAAAAAAAGGGATTACACTGACGCCAGCTGAAAAGTCTAGAAGGATCTTGCTAACGGAGGGACAGTTTTCTTCGATCACATTAAAGACATCCGTTCTTATCAAGTCATGGGGAAGTTGAATGCTCTGCATCAAGTAAAAATTCTCACTAATGTACTTGAGAAGCAAGTTGACATCCGTAACCTAAAAAGAACTATGTATGGGAGAATGGTTTTGTTTTGCAAGAGATTACGCGAATACCAGACACGCTTGGCCTTAGAGATATATTTGTCCAGAGTGAGGGATCCATTGCTAGAGCATGCCACTTCTTACAAACCAGGGAGACGTGGATCAAAGACCTGTGATCGAGGTATTCCAGAATCTTTACCAATACATAATCTGGCAGTTGACTCAGACCGCGTATATGCTTCGTACTCAACATGAATTGTATGATTCTAAAAAGTTTTCCTTGGATTATTACAACGGCATGCTACAAACCATGTTTTTATTTTGCAGTGAGTAAAGACATCTTTAACCAGCCGACCGGTAAGCACCTTATTTATCAATAAAAAAGCAGGACTGTAAAAGAGAAAACTCAAGGCATTCCATCCCGCGCCCAACCTCAAATGACGAAAGCATTTCTTGCTTTTAACCAGAATAATCAAACGATATTCAAGGCAAGGCAGAGGATTTGTATTAAAAACATTTTACAAACGTAGGCCATTTTTATTTTTGCAAAGTCAACAGTGGCCTTTAACGCGTTAAGAATATTTAAAATAATTGATTGTCAGGAGACTAATAATATTGATTATTATTATTATTATCACAAAGGCTTTGTGAAGTGACTGCTAGGATAAACTTAAATATTAAAATTTACAAACACTTTGAAAAGCATAACATATTTAGATATTTATAAATGCGCTAGAGAGATAATACTACACTACAATAAACATAGTACAAAAGAGGTGAAGAGCTACAGCGTCATTTTAGCTTTTTCGAAGTAAGATTTTTGTAAGTACTTGCATTTGGATAAATTTGCAATGACTTTATATTATAAGTTGATTTCTTTGTTTCTATTTCATGCTCAGAAGCACATATAAATTATGTGGAGGAGAAAATTTTTTGAAATATTTGGATCGCTACCGATTTAAACAACAATTTGAAATAACATATGGCACTTTGAAACACAACCAGTAATACATTATTCTCGTGGACTCTCTAACATATCACCACGGAACATCAGTTGAGTAACACTACTACTTTGACACATCACGATCTACAACGCCATTCATTCAAAAGTACTCAAGACTTCATTCAAAAACTTGACTTTAAGAATGAAAGGTTTACTTTTAAAAAAAAAGTTGACCTCATCAGAAATGAGAGAATGCCTTATAAATATAATAACACCAGTAATAATAATACGCTGTTGTGTACAATGGAGATAAAACTTGCTAGAAAAAAAGAAGGATTAGGGTTTAGGGGCATTTTTTTAATAAATATAAAAAATAATGAAGATATCACAGTTGTTAAAGCGGATACAACGAATGAGCTTGTCCTTTTGAACTCTGAATTTTACTTTAATTCAAGCAATACTATTTTAACTAACTAAGTCAATTAATATCAAGGCAATAGAGATAAATGTAACCGGTTTGTGCGTGAGTTAAGTATGTTGAATATTATCAATACGAGTAGCAGTTACAAGTTAATTTCTCGGCATACTTAAACCTAAGTCAATTTACCTTCTCTCAAAAACGCATAAAGACTTAAGTAACATCACATTTAGGGCGATTTGTAATAGCATTGATGGTCGTCCTACAGAAAAACTTTGGTGATTGATTAATTATTATTTTTACATGGCTTGATTAAATTTGTTCTTAGTTATGCAAAAACAAATTTTTAAACTGTTTACTTAAAGGTAAAGGTACCTGGGGTGTTTTCTCGGGGGGGTGCCCCCCCTTTTTTAATAAAAAGGGAGGGGGGGTGGGGGGGGGGGAACTTCCACCACCACCCCCCCCCCTTATTTTTTTTGGTTTTAGAATCTAAAGGACTACAATTTAGTAAGTTTTGATATAATTAATCTTTAAAATCATTAACGAAATTAATGATGCGAGTGGTCTTGTTATTACTAGCTTAACATAGAAAGCAACTTAAACTTAATGTGATCTTGCATAACAACACTGTGTTTTAAAAAGATCGATATTACTTATAGAGGGTTGAATTTTACCCATGGGTGCTAGAATTTCCTTTTCATTGCTATTTTATATATTAATCGGCTTCAGGTATACTGATGATTGTTTTCTTGTTAACAAAAGTAAAGATATTGACTCTTTTGTTGATTACCTCAATTCTCTTGATTGCAATATTAAGTACACTTACGAGAGGTGATGATAATAAGCTCTCTTTCCCAGATATTTTGTTCAATATTTTAATAATAATAAGATGCATTCGTGTTGTTATATTTACAAGTCATTCTCTCTTTTCTTGTGTTCATTTAACGATTTATTCGTCTATCTGAAGAAGAAAAAAGAATGTGGGCGAAAGGTAAAAAAGTTTTACTTATTTTCCTTTTTTATCCTTCAACTTTTATTCATGCCGTTTCAGCAACACTTTCTTTACTCATCAGAAGAGATGAACACTTGTTACGTAAAAACTAAGAAATTTTTGGTCCTAATTTATAAATTTATATTGCATTAGATGTTAAAAAACTTGTGTCCTAAGAATGCACCTGGAATGCACAAAAACTAATAGTGTAAAAAACTTATCCAAAAATGCTTAAAAATCTACCTTCTTTTGTTTTTTTTCCATAGCGCCGAACCTTTCATAAGCGAATGTTTGCGGAACGGGAAGTTCGAATGCTGAACAGATTGAATGGCGTCAAATAAAATCGCGCTGGAGTGAGGAGGAGCTGTTTCTTCACTTCAAGTGGATCATCAGCCTTCACACGAGTGAGTAGAAACGAAAAAACGTACAACGGATGCACGAATGAGATACACACTGCGCACGAACTTTGTTTTTCATCTCCTTTTGTTTACGCTTTTAAGTGGATGCCTGTGCACTAGATTCATTCTTCAAAGAGATCTCTGCCATTTGCTCCAGATCTACAAAGAAGTAGCATAGATTCGACATGACGACAGCGCGTCCATTTGCCGCGAGTAAATTGATTTCTTGCTAATATTGGGATAGTTATTTCACGGTCAGATTAAACATCCCAAAAAACCCCAAAATATCCGAAAACACGGCAAATAATTTTAAAGCATTATAAAAAAAGATGGTTAGACTAAAAACCCCAAAAAAAATTCGAAAGTTTTAAAGAGTTTTTAGGATCTTTTTTGTAGTGCCTTAGAAATATTTGTCATTTTTTGCAATTTTTTGAGGTGCTTTGCGATTTTTGTGTTGTTTTGGGATGCTTGGGGTGTTTTGAGGAATTTTTAAGATTTTTTTGTAGTGCCTTAGAATTATTTGCCATTTTTGGGAATGTTTTGAGGTGCTTTCCGTTATTTCTGGGTGTTTTGGGGTTTTTAGTCTAGCCCTTTTTTTGTAGTGCTTTAGAACTATTTGGCGTATTTTGAAGTGTTTGGGGTGCTTCCTGTTATTTCTGGGTGTTTTGAGGTTTTATCTAACCCTCTTTTTTGTAGTGCTTTAGAATTATTTGGGGTGTTTAGTCTGACCTTTATTTTCATAAATTTGTGTTTCCAATTTTGAAATCGACTTTACTCAACAACTAGTTATTATGCCTTCTCTGTTAACCCTATTATTGCTGGGTTAAATTTTGAGTGCGTAAAGCCCTCAAATATTAATAAGTTTTTATAAATATTTTTAATCTTACATATATATTTCAACTGTATTCAAACCTGTCAATAAATTGATTTATATTTGACACCTCATCTCAAAAAGAACTTTTTATTTAAATAATTATATTACGTTTTTTACACATATATATTATATACCCATTTTCAAGCATGCTGAATTCAGTGGTGATATTCATTTTTTATGAAAATAAATCAAATCCTATCAAAAAATTGTTTATCTCAAAAAGAAACATTTTATCCTAATACTTATATAAAGTTTTTACACACCATTTTCAAGTATGCTGTGTTTACTGGTGATATTCCTTTTTTTATTTATAAAAATTAGTCAAACCTGACAAAAAAGAATTTAAATATGACACTCCATGTCAAAATTAAAATTTTTATTCTTATAAAAAGTTTTTTATACATTTCAAGTATGTAGATTGTAGAATTTAATGGTGGTGTTCATTTTTTATGAAATCAATAAAACCTGTCAAAAAAATTGATTAACCCTGTAAATCAATGTCAAATATATAAACATAAAAATAACTTCTACTTGCAGTATTTCTTTAGTAATTATTTTCTTAATTTATTCAATAAACCAAATTTGGGTCTTTAATTCACTCAAAATATTTTATTTGTTAGTAAATTACGTATCTCAATAAGACCTCCATCTTTTTGGCTACAAATTTTTTTTCGGTTGGTAGTTTCTACTTTATTTCTTCTAAACTTTACAGTATGTAATTTTCTATTCAATCATAAATTTTGCTTCTTTTTTCATTAGAAATTTATTTTCTTCAATGTGTGTTTGAAAAAACATTTTTGAGGATTTATTTTAAACAACTTTTTCCTCTCTCAAAGCATTCTGATCAAAGAATCTTCTTGATGATCTTAGGCTTTTTTTTATCGGTATCGTGTATTTTATTATCGGGTGATATGAAAAGATATTTAACCTGAATATTTTTCAACCAGTCCTAGTTCAAATGTTTTTTTCTGATGAATCATTCTTGATTTTCATTGTTCAATTAAAAATAGTTGTCCACCTTCTTCATCTAAAAGATTCTCTCTTTCATGCAAAAGAAAAAAGATGGACAGATTCAATTTAAATTAAAAAATATCTTGATAGTGACTAAATTCTCACATAATGGCGTCTGTGCCATTTTTGGTAACTCTAACATATTCTAAATTTTCAGATTTCCTACCCATCTTAGTTAAATAATAATTGTAATCCTAGATGATAAGCTATAGATTTAAAGATTTTTCATTTACAAAAGAGAAACTTCTTTTTCACAATCAAAATCTTTTTTGAAGCACCCAATATTAGATCATTACACCACTTCCTAGTTCATTAGAACGTGGTAGATCATATAGTCAAGATGCATATTTAAATTATTTCTTTTGATCACACGTTCTCTTTTCAATTAGTTTTCAGGTTGCTTCCTTCTCTCATACTAACCTTCAAAAGATTTTATAATACGTTTTGTTTTTTTTTTAAATATATATTTCATACTCAAGATGATTGTAGAATGTGGTAAAAACAGAAATAAAATAAGCATGGTCGATTTGGTATAAAACAGATATTTTATTTTTTTGAAAATATTTTTGAAGACAGTATCTAAAGGTAACCCGTAAATCTGATTGAAGCTTTCAGATTTTTAAAAACATAAATGTCAAAGCTTAGTCCAAAAATGAAATCAGCATCTTCCATTTGGTATAAAAAGAGATATTTTATTTAAATTTCAAAAATATTTCTGTAGACATTAGACGAGAATCGAACATTTGATCGACACTTTCAGACATTTTAAAACCTCTAAATGCAAAAACTGATTTCAGAAATTAAACTAGCATCGTTGATTTGGTATAAAATATTTTATGTAAAATTAGAGAGAATATTTTGGAGATAGATTTTAGACGTAAACGGCAAATCTAATTAACGCTTATAGGCATTTTCAAATCCTAAATGTAAAAAATGAGTCCAGAAATGAAACCAGCATTGCCGATTTAGTATAACACATATATTTTATGTAAAATGTGAAGGAATGTTTTTGGAGACAATTTTCAGAAGGAAACCGCAAATTTGGATAACCACTTATAGTTTTTTTCAAATCTAAAATAAAAAAATGGGGTCAAAAAAAAAAAAAAAAATGGAGGTTTGGTAAAAAAAATATTTTTTTTTTAAAAAGGGGGAGGGATTTTGGGGGGAAAAATTTTAAAAAAAAAACCCAAAATTTAAAAACACTTATAGGTTTTTTTAAAATCTAAATAAAAAAAATAAGTCCAAAAAAAAAAAAAACAACACAGATATAGTAAAAAAAAATATTTTTTATGAAAAAATAGGAGGGATATTTATTAGATACATTTTTGATCAATCAAAATTTTGATTGACATTTACATAAAAAGTAGCCATGATTATTGAAAAAATTAAATATATAAAGTGTTATGCGTTAAAAACTGTATATAATTATAAATTTTCAAGGTAGTATATAATATAGACCCTAGGTTATAAGGTTAACATTATAATTTTTGTCATTTTTTAGCGCTTTGACATTTCAGATTTATTAGCAAAAAAAGATTATTTCGCATTTTTATTGTTTTAAAGTTTATCCCAAAAATAAATGTATGTATTTGCGTACACATTAATAGAATTTGAACTCAAAAGGTCTCCAAATATACGCTTAAAATTTTATTGAAAGTTACAATGCGTCCATATTTCTTCTTATTCTTTCCCTTTCGCGTTTCTTCTGAATGGTGCATCAGCCGGCTCATCTTTGAACGGGATGTAAAATATTCTTCCCGGAGAAAGTCAAGTTCTGTAGTTTTGGAAGAGAGAAAGCTTAGAATGATAAAGCTCTTGATTGACTTTCCTCCGAAATTCTTTATATAGGTGATAGCGACATGTGAGTTCGACCCCATGTGGTAAGTGGGTAAGAGAATATGCGCTAGGCAGATGGCTAGAAGCTCCAGGTCCGCTATGTCCCAATTCAGGTTGGGAACAGCTATGGCCAACTCTTTCCCTTGGCATACCATCCCAAGTCCTCTGAGGGTTAGGGGAGAAGAACTTCAGTATATGGGTGAGTGTTCCTAGGTAGTATGTAATAATGCCTAGAATCCTCTGTTTCCACTTTAGAGAGGGGCACCATTTGATGAGTGAGGCGATAACCAGAGCCAATAGGGCTTTGACTATTAGTGCCCTATTCTTCTTTGGGATGGCCATAGTATGTTTTTCTAGGTCAAAAATAACCCCTAAGAATTGAATTTTTTAAGTGGCCTTCTTCACTGACTTTGACCGAAAAATCATTCAAGTATAGCTGGATCTTGACGTTTGCCTTTGGATGGCGAATAAGAAAAATCCCCTTTAGTGTTTTCATCACTCTCTGGAGCACCGCTGGTGAGAAGTTAGCCCCGATGAGCAATCGGTTGAAGGCAAAATTATAGTGAGGTTCGTCTCTGATCGAAAAAAGGGGTTGTCAGTCCCGGTGGATCTGAATGCCATAGAAGGCATCCTTCAGATCCAAACGTACTGCCCACTAACAATTTTCCGTCATGTATTTTAATTGGAACGGGCTACAGTTTAAGGGTTTGAAAAGGTCATATGTATACGCGAAGTATGCTACCAGCCTAGTGGCCCCATTTGCCTTGGCTATCACGAAACAGGGACTGATAATGCGTTCAATTGTCCTAATTATTGAGTTTTTCATAAGTCTCGGGGTGACCGTGTTGGCGATAAACTCTCTTTGATTTCTAGGGGGAAGAGGAAATTAGAAAAACTGCCGAATTTCGGGCTAGAAAATATCACGGGCGCATAACCATCCTCCAAAATACGCCAAACCCTTTTCCTCTTTAGGTCCTTGAGGGCTGTAAATAGAGGATTGGCTACTGTAAAAGTGTCGCCTGTTTGAAGTTCTAAGCATGCCGTGTTTTTATGGATATCCTTTATGCTCTCGTTAAGAGTAGTCAAATCTAATATGGATTCGACCAACCCAAAAGAGTTTTGTCTCCTCCTTTCACTACCCCTTTGGGAGGATTGTCCAAGTTGTCTGGGGGTTGGCCTTCGGCTTTTATTGGGACGACCTCTCCCCCACTCCCCTACCGTGAGTCCAAGTTGTCGCCATTATCTTAAATGACTTCTATGTCATCCTCTGATAATTTGTTGGTAAGTGCTCCTCCATTCCAATGAGGAATGAAGGATCTAATTTCGGAGGATAGGAAGGGAGATTTTGACAGGCATCAATAAGAGATGATAAAAATCTTAAAAGGCATCTATTTGAATCTCCTTTCCATTGAAACTAAAAAATAATTAATTGAGCCATAGATGCCTCCCTTTCTGAATATTTTCTTTCAAAC
Organism: Nectonema munidae; assembly: GCA_030549495.1. Taxonomy (NCBI): domain Eukaryota; kingdom Metazoa; phylum Nematomorpha; class Nectonematoida; family Nectonematidae; genus Nectonema; species Nectonema munidae. Next base: position 498,609 of record JAUIRK010000987.1, read on the forward strand.
AAATATATGCATAGATTTTGTCTGTTTACAGATTTAATTATTTATTTTTAGTTTCGACAATTGCCACTTTTCAATTTTAATTTCGATATGAGATAACACCGGTGTATGGTCTCTTCATCGCACATTCTCGGTATAAATATAACGAATACTCTTAGTTAAAAAAACAGCATAGTCGTATTTCTCGGCTACTTATATAATATGGGCAATGTATTCTGAAAGCCCATAAAACGCTTTAATTTGGTATATCGCATGATACATTTGGTTGAGAAATGCGAAAGTTATATGCATTTTAAAATGGGACTAAAATTTAAGCTACATATGCTACAAATAAACTAAGCGTACACTAGCCCGATAAAATAAATCACGAACGAGTGCTTAAAGGTGTAGTGAAGCGTATTCGAGATAAGATTAACTGGGTTCACAAACATGTAATGCTACATGTGTTTCCTTCTTCACATAGTTGTGAGCTAAAATTAATAACAAGTGGAATTTGATTTTTCCTTTGGCACACTGTCGGTGTGAATATAGACAAAAAAATCGTATTAAACCTTTAGAATGAAATATAAATACAACAAAACTGATTTCTGAGTATTTACCTTCAAGCTTTTATATTCAAGAATGCTTTTTCTAAAGTTTTTCTTTAATTTTAATAAAACTTGCCCCAACAAAAGCGGCTTGGTCGCCACTAGTATGGTGATAACAAGATATCTGCCAGTAGAGGCCAACAACAACAACTAGAAGTAGCATTCATTATTTTCCTCATTGTTAGGGGATTTGAATCAATAAAGAACATGTTATCCACTCATGAAGATACAGATAAGGCCTCATTTAAAATACACAATGAAAAATTTGGATGGCGTTAAATTAAAGATACCGTGAAATCTATTTATAAGAAAATTCCACATATAACGAAACAATTTGCTTGTCAAGTCAAAATATCCTACTTATTATGTTTAAAACCGCCTATAACGAAGTTGGCTATAATGAAATTCCGGTTATAATATACTAACTTCCTATCCCATTAAGCCACAAGGTAAATTAACCTGGTATAAAGTAGCTCCCCGAACGAAAGTTTTTTACCCTGATTTTCTTCCTCTGAAGAATTCAAAGGTTTTTACGGTTAGGTAGTGCTCTAGCGACCCGATTCTACGTGGTTAGTAATCAAGCCATCACTAGACAATAAGTTTGTTTCCCAAATTAAGAGCGTTGGCGTTAGGATAGTATCGTTCACTCCGATGTATTTATATATTGTAAAATAATATATATAACAAGGTATAGCTATTTTTTGTAACAAGGGCCGGTAGGCGTTTAGTGGGATGGAAAGTCCAGGTAAACTTGGACTCAGCATTCCGGGCGGGCCACGATATTCTAAAGGATGGGTGCGAACGCCACAAACAACTTAATTAATTAATTAATCAAGGGTTTTGATGAACTTTATTTCAATCGAATTGCAGTGTTAACAGATCATATTACGACCAAACGCTATAAAACAGCAGAAGATCACAGACTTTCTTATTTTTATATTCCCTACGTTTTATCGAAGACTGTGTATGAACATACAGTCAAACCTGTCTCAGCGACCACCTGCTCCTAACGGCCACTAAAATAACCCCCGGAGAAAATTACTACAGAATGCACCCCTCGAATAGCGGCCACCTGCCAAACGCAACCAGCGTCCACTCTTTGAAGCGAATAACGGCCAAGCTGGCAAAAGGTTTTGCAAAGAATTATCAAGTGAAGATACATCTACTCTAATTCACACTATATGTACTTTGATTATTTAAAAAAGGATAATGTAAGCGTTTTTCATAATCTTCATCACTTTTACAACGAAGAATACCTAGAAGCTCTTTGGATTCTATAAGTTTTAATTTTCTATTATGTGATCATCTTTTATTTGTCATTTTTGTAGTTTAGTTTTTTAAAGGCATTCTTTCTTCTATCTTAACTAATTTTTTCGCTGTGCACTTTAAATGCAACTGACTAGTTTATATATACTATCACTGAGAACAAGATGTAAAATGAGGAAGCCTGTGAATAACGACCACCTGTCAATAGCGGCCACAATTGAAATCTCCCTTGTGTGGCCGCTAACTTATGTTTATTACACAATTTGTCATATAGTGTTTGTATTTAAAATAAACCATGTTTTATTCACAGGTTTATTTTTGTTGTTTTTAAAGGTACCCTTAAAACACCTTTAATTTTATAAAAAAAGTATTGTGAATGCTATTCATTTAATCAATAAGTGTGTTTCATAAAATTTAAAATAATTTTTAAAATTTATTTGGTTTCATTTTGAAAATTGATTTTTCTAACTTTAGAGAACTCTTAATAAATTAAAACGAGTAATGTTAACTTAGCTGCAGTAATTTTAAATACAGTTAAGGTTACTACTATTTGCTAGTTTTCTTAACTGAATATTAATGAGACTGAAAATATATTTCAAGGAAGTTTTGGCGATGGGCCCACTAAATTCTAAGGGGGTAATTCATTTTCCCATCCCCCTTGCTCTCCCATACTTCTTCTCCTTATTTATTGATGGTCTTTTGTTTTTCTCGCCTATAGAAACGAGCGTATTTTTGATCAGATTCACAGTTGCAATTATTTGGGTGGGAATCTGTTCGGTCAGAAATTGTTAGATTTGATAGTAAAGTTTACAAATTATAGCGGTACGATATACTAAGTTTTGTTTAAAAACTGGGTAAAGTTTACTAATTACTTGTAATTTACTAATAATTTTACCAATTACTTTACTAAGTTACTAGTTTACTAATTACTAGTAATTTACTAATAATTTTACCAATTACTTTACTACTTAAGTTACTAGTTTACTAATTTGTTTTCTCAGTAATATTAAAAGTGATGAAAGAAAATTTGGTGTTGAAAAAGGATTTTAAATAGGTTCGGTAATAATTCTTTCCACTTTCGAAAAACACATTTGATCAATTACGCTCGTTCTTCTTTGCTAGATCTTATCATTTTTAAAGTTAAATAAGGTATACAATAAAAAACTTAAGTTTAAATTATTTGCAGAAAGGCCTACCTCATTTGGAGAGCAGGGTTAGGGAGGTTGCCTTGAAGAATATTCAGTAAAAATAAGTCCTTCAAAAATAACACTTTATAGAAAGTTTATTCCTCAATTGAAACATAAGATATTGAATCGCTACAGTTAAATTTTCACAAAAGAATATGAAATGCATTTAGTTTATTCAAGACAATCCCACTTTGTTTGGTTTTGCATTTATTTACCTTGCTTTTAGAAGCAAGTTGTTGTCATCAAATGTAGGAGAGGTGAGTCCAGTTTGTTCAGTTTTAATCATGGAATGCAGTCGTCAAGTTGCATCTACAAACTGTCGAGTCGTCTGACACGTAAACAAGAATGGAGGCGTCGTGATTGAAACTACACTGCCTAACAGCCGACTTCAATCCTTTTTGATGAAGAATTTCGGGTCTGTAGAAAAGAAGAACTCAAAAAGAAATGCTTCGCAGGATAAAAAAAGATTACTTTCTTGAAATGGAATCTTGATCGGATAAATCCCATACATAAACTTTTCCCAAAGCATTGCCTAGCGCCAACTTCTAAAGAAAAGAAAGAGGTATTTGGCTTGACTTGCAGCAAGAGCGTTTACCTCTTTATGAGTGTTCAGTGAAAAACGCATGTACCACAGGTTGCAATCAGGAATGATAAATTCAAACAAAATAGTCACTTTTTTATCCTTCAGACAATCTTTAAGGCTGGCGAAAGGTTGCAATTCCCCAATTTTCCAACAAATCACACGATTTTTGCAACTCTTAAAAAGAGAAAGGCATAATGGTTGCACTTAGACAAAAATTTATACCTACCTTAGAAAAAATCAAGTTATGGAAGAGAACAACACAGTCGACATAATTTTTATGAATTTCTCGCGTTGTAAATTCCACAAAGTCAACATTATACGCATTATAGCAGTTTGAGTCCCTAAATAAAAAATGATAGATATATGCACCACCTAAACCAAAAGACGATTCTTACATTTTTGACTCTTTTATCTTATTTTCAATTTGTTCAGATTTCAATGACCATATTTTAATAGCATGATCCATGCCAGCAGAAATTATATAACCTCCATCATGGAAAATATCCTAAAATATTTACTTTTATACAACAAAAAAAGACTGAATGAAAGGTTATGAGAAGTTCTTTCGATTAACATAATTTTTGATTACCGCGCAAGGGTTCTCAAACTCTCCTCCTCTTTACAATTAAATTGTGAAATGTTGTTTAGGAGAAATCAGACTAAATAGTTTGTGAATGAAACCCTGCTATAATCGCCCCATAAATTAGCCGCTAAAAAGTAATAACAATTCGCTGAAAACATAAAAATAAAAGGGTTTTTTGAATAAATACGAAAAGGAATTTCTCGAAATTTGGGATATCTTTGAAAAATAGTCATAAGTGAAAAGTGGAGAAAAAATATTTTAGATAAAAAAATATTGATCAGGCATACACAAGCAATAACTTGATCACGATGTCCATCGAGTCCGCCAAAAATGAGTAAAGTGATAGCCAAGTCGATGTGCCAAAGACGCAGGCTATGATCCTTGCTGCATGAAAGCAATAAAGAAGAGTGCATTGGGTGGAACTTGATTTGATTTATGGAGTCTCCATGACCCAGTAAGGGGTTTTTGCTGTGCTTTTCGCTTATATCGACAGTTCTGATTATTCCTTTCAATCCTGCAAACGATAAAATAATTTTTCTCTCTTTGACTGACCAATCACAGCAGTAAAACACCTCATTTGGCTAAATTAAAAAGACAAAAACTATATAATTTAATAACTTGCTTTAAATATTTTAGTCAGTCATCAAACGTAAAAGAATAACAACAAAAGTATTGTTAAATTGAAGGAAAATTGATTAAAAATGACTGAAAATAACTTACATCTTCATCAACAATAACCCTTACAGGTAGAATCGAGCCATTGAGTAGACATTGATATATTGTGATCTAAAATTTCCGATTTGGTTCAAAGCTTATATGAAGAAATTTAAATCAATTGATACTCGATTAGAACCACAGGAAGCAAAGAAGGATTCATCGGAATTTGACTGATTCAGGAAGGAAACGCCAAAAATGGGTTTGCCGTGATCCTCCTTCAAACAAAAATAAGATTAATGTGAATGTTGCCTTTATTTGAGCTATTACATTTCTTAAGCATAATTTACTTTGACGCAGTCAGTGTACAAATAATTTGCCTTTTTTTCACACTTGCTGCTTCCAATTTTATACTTCATGCCTGAAAAGTGTAAAACTAAAATCATTTACAAGACAAAAGTATTTTTATAAAATATAACATTTTGAAATTTTTTGACAAAAGTATATTTTATAAAAGCATCAAAGTTTCAAATATGTTTAAAGAAGTTAATAAAGGTAGAGTTTCTTGGCCAACAGCGCACATGTGGGGGCGGGGGGCAATGTGATTTTAATAGGGGCCTAAAAGCCACCGTCCCTCATTTGTGATTTCAGCTCCCCTCCCACCTCCCACAATAATTTTATATTTTTTCTATTATATATCCTTTTTATATTTAAGACTTGTTTATCTTGTGAGTAGATTTTCCATTTTACTTTTCTTGTTTTAAGGTTAAGTCTTAGAATTAATATTTAAAATCTATTTTTTCATTAACGCCCACTTTATAAAAATGCGAATTTTAGCTATATTTGATCAGATGCAGTAATTTGAACAAAAGCGCTTACATTTTTCAGTAGGGCAAATATTTTTCATAGCACATAACTATATAAGAACTCTATAACTTAAGTCTTAAAAGATTTATCCCTATTAATTACTGTAACCAGGCCCGTCAATAAGGGGGAGGGGGCAAGGGAGCTTTACGCCCCCCCCCCCCGCCCCCTTAGATTTATTTTGCTCCTCTGAATCTCCTTTGAAATGTATATATGTAAACGTTTTCATATACTTCTGGCCCCATTAAAACTCCTATCGCCCACTCCTTCTACTTGAAGTCGGGCAACGAAGCAGACTGTAACTGAAAGAGTTTATAATTAATGTAATCGAAAACTCACGTTAGGAAAAATGCCTTTTTTATATTTGCTAAAGATAATTTAAACAACCAAGTCTTTTATTCCAGAAATCAAAATCTTTATCCTTAGATATTCATTTTGTTTAATCTTTTAGCTTTTTTTGTCAAGGTTTCTTTGAATAATTGGCAATGTGTTCACGCTTTCCTTAAAATTTTTGTTAATAAAATCTGGTACAAATAATTTAATTTTCATATATTTATGGCACTTAAGGAATGGAATAGCTAATTCATATAAAATTAAGATTTGAAGCAAATTTTCTTCCAAAAATTTCAACTTTCAATTTCCATTTAAAAGGCCCAAATATAAATTCACGACTTCATACCAGTCAATTCATCGACCCAAATCTTAAAAATATTTTCAAACAATTTACTTTACTAACTGAATATATGTGTAGGTAGAATATGAAGATTATATAAGATGATTCTTTGTTTTTCTGCGTTACTAATCTACTTTGGTAACATTTCGTTGCAAAAAATTTTAAAGGATGATTTTTAGTCATGGCATAAAACCTTCACTTGGTTGGAGTAAAGCATATCTAGCAATAGACTATACGGAAAGCCTGTGACCATCGGTTTCAATAACTCGTGAATGACAATAAGGAGGGATAAAAACTTAATTACATCTGATGAGTAGTGCATCTTTGCAACATCAAAAAAAGACTGTCTCATTTCTCGAAAAATCGCTATGAGACATTTCAAAAAACATGTTTTGCACCTCCTCAATCATTAAACAAAACAATAAACTGTTCTTGAATGAAGAGGTCTTTTTAGGCCAGATTACTAATCGAGATTATAAACGGGTTTTTGTCATATACTATTGTTTTGTACGTAAAAGCAAGGTTGAGATAAGCATCCCTCGATCTGAATTGCAAAAAAGTTAAAAATCGAATTCTGAATCAATAAAACCACCTCTGATATGTCATCAGACATCTCTTATTAGCCTTCTAACGGTATCGTTTGACAGAACGATACTTTAAAACTTTACAAGTTCAGAACTTCTTAGCACATTCAATACGGTAACTTTAACTGATTCGCCCTAGGGCACCAAGGATTTGTTTGAAAACCACTGAGCTAGAAGGAAATGTGACAATAAAAATTAAAAACAAGGTAATTTGATTTGATAAAATTAGTGCAGTCATAGTGGGATTAGGAGTTTACAGTGCAAGTATAATGTCAGGTAATAATGGTTGTGTGTTCATTGGCAAAAATTCTTTTATAATTTTTGAAAATTATAAAAAAAAAAAAGTTCGCCCCCACCCATTTTGAGGATGTGGGGACTCTGTTCTTGGCTCTAACTTACAATTTTCCAAATTATATCTGAATATAGGAATGTAAATAAAATCGTAAAACCTAAAACTTAATGTATGCGCTATAAAAAAGAACACATCTTAAAATTTCTTAATCTAAAGAGTAATAATAATTATTATTAATACCATGTTTAAGACTTAAGTCTCAATGTAAAATTTTCCTGTTCATTCCCATACTAATAGGTTTTGATAAGCATTTTTATTTTAAAATAAGGCTCGTTTCAAGGTGGCTTGGGTACGTCTACTTTTTTGAATCACTGAAATATTCAAGATACCTTTTAAACACAAGAAGTTAGTTCTTGTGTTTTAGACAAGAAGTAAAAGGATGAAATTAGGAATGTTGATTATTGGGTTTAACTAAAGCATAACAAGAAGATTTATTAAATTACCAATAAAGAAGTCTATTATCAATTTAGTGATAAATAACTGAAATTATTACACCTATGAATTCTAACATGCCTGCCTACATATGTGGCTAAATATATTAATTAATTTAAAGATGTTTTTAAATAAAATTTACTTGGATGATGTTTAAAATTAGAAGATAATTGTGGGTCTAACTAAATACTGACCCACAAACTTCCATTTTAATGTTGGGTTTGAAAATATGCTTTAATACTATAATATACTATACTAACACCGACTATAAGAATAACAATATTCTAACTATGTTAACCCTAACTTTAAAACAAACAATATTCTAACTATGCTAACTAAAACTCTAAAAATAAACCCAACTCTAAGACTAACAATATTCTAACTATGCTAACCCTAACTTAAAAACTAGCAATATTCAAACTATGCTAACTCTAGCAATATTCTAACTATACTAACACCATCTCTAAGACTAACAATAACTTTAAAACTAACAATATTCTAACTATACTAACTCTAACTATAAAACTAACAATCTTCTAACTATACTAAAACTAATTCTAACAATATTCTAACTATACTAACACTAACGTTAAAACTAACAATATTCTAACTATACTAACACCAACTCTAAGATTAACAATATTCTAACTATACTAACTCTAACACTAACAATATTCTAACTATACTAACAATAACTCTAACACTAACTATAACTAAATTAGTTTAATTAAGCTTTCATACGTAATTATATTTTTTTGAAAAAATCTTGAAATATCATTTTTATAAGAATAAGCAAAGCCATTTTATTGTATTTTTTAACAGTGAACTGCCCACTACGAAACTAAAAATCAAAAAATGAAAGAAATATTGGAAACTTAAATATATATTGGGTTACCTTAAACAAAATAATACTTTGTTCAATAAAATAAATTTTACCTTTTGTTAGATGATAAAATGAATTTGAAAGTGTGGATCAGTAATTAGCTAGACCGGATAATTGTAAGATTATCAAACTTTTTAAATTTTAAAAACTAGAGTTAAAAAAGGTTTGAAAAAATATAAAATAAGTTTAGAGGTTGGGTATACTAAAAATTATTAAAAATATTTATAATCATATATATATTAGAACACATACTACTTATATATACATATTTTCTCAATAAACATGGCATATTTGTAACAAATGTAAATCAAGGTTTTGATTGATGATAAAATTGCTTACTAAAACATTCGTTTTAATTTCTGAAAGTATCAATCAATTTGCCGTTTACGGCTGAAAATTTTATAAAGATTTCATAAAGAATTCAAATATTTAGGTTTATCATTGGCATTATTGATATTTTATGTCGGCTTAATTTCTTGGTTTTTTACTAGGTATCGAAATTTAAAATAAAATTTCTATTGAGTGAAATTCCCGTTTTCCTAATTGAAACCGCATTTTTAGAAATTATATAATTTGACAATGATAAAAAATTTATTTTCGAGAAGTTAGTGAGTTACTTTGCTCAAACTATTTTTGAGAAGTTAGTGACTTGAATTTGCGGTTTACTTCTGGAAAGTCCAGGACGGTATATAGTTATGAAAAAGGGGAATAATTAAAGATAAAAGGAAAACAAGGGGAGCAAGATAGAAATTAAATTAAAAGAAGCATAAAACTAGATGGCAACCAATAACCAAGGTAGAGACTTCCTATATCTAGGGTCATTTTTCGTTAAAGATGGCAACGAAGAAATCGAAATAAATAGAAGAATACACTCGGAATGGAGAAATTGGGGAAATGGAGCTGGCATTCTTTGTTACAGAAAAATGCCAATGAAGCTGAAAAGAAAAGTGTATGAAACAATAGTAAAGCCTGCATTAATATATGAATTAGAGATGGTGTCAATGAAGAAAAGAAATTAAAAGAAATTAAAAGTGACAGAAATTTAAATGTTAATATGGTTGAGTAGAATTACAAAAGATAAAATCTATAGTGAAAAACAAAACTAAAGAAGTAAAAAAGAAGTGTCAAATGGTTTGGTCATATCATGAGAAGAGAAGAGAAGTGCATCGAAATCTAGATGATTGATATAACAGTTGATGGCCCGAGAAAGAGAGAAAGACCTAAGATAAGATGGATAGATTGTGTCATAGCTGACAGCAAAGAAAATAATTGAAATAGAGTATAGAAATGGGAAAATAAAGCTGTGAAAAAGAAGAAGAAGAAGAAGTAGAAGAATTTATAACTTATTGTTTACATTAGATACAATGTTGAAAATTTATAATCATATATATATTAGAACACATACTACTTATATATACATATTTTCCCAATAAACATGGCATATTTATAACAAATGTCAATCAAGGTTTTGATTGATGATAAAATTGCTTACTAAAACATTCGTTTTAATTTTAATTTCTGAAAGTATCAATAAATTTGCCGTTTACGGCTGAAAATTTTATTAGAATTTAAAATAGAATATATATTTTTTAACAAAATCAATCATGTTTATTTCATTTCAGTACTCAATTTTTCCAATTTGGGTGTCAAAATATAATATCTATACATCAGTGGCATGTTGTTTAAACCTCATTTATTTTATTTGAAAGCTTTCGTGTTCGATTCCTGGTGTACTCCTAATTAAATTTGTTGTTGTCTAATCTGATGCTATCCAGTTGATGTTAGTATGGGCATCCGTTAAGAAATGCACCCACTCCAAAAAAAATCCCACAAATTTGGCTAAAGGTTACGTGGATGTTTTATCGGGAAGTCACCATTATGGCGCCTGTATCGAACTATGAGGAAAGTAGGCTTGATGCGGGATCAAAAGCAAGACCTTCAATTTTCGAAATCCAGTATGAGAGAGAGAGAGAGAATTTTATTATAAAAAAAAGAGTTCACAAAAATAATAAAGTGGAGCAAACAATGTGTATATATGTTAATATTTATAATATATATTCACATGAAGAACTATATCATCTTTTTATAGTGAATTAGATTTTTCAATTTAGTATGTAACGAATCTTACTCACGCCCCCTAATCTAAGAGTTAAACTTATGTGTCAAGTTTTTTCTCATAATCGTTATTTAATTTAGTACAAATATTTGAGTATGAGAAAAATAAGGTTACTGAATTCACATTGAAATGAGAACGCGTTATCCTAAGAAAAATGGAATAGTAACTCGCATAGTTGCCAACCTCAGAGAAGACAAAAGCGGTAGACTTTTTTTCGAAAACGACACATGGACCTAATGGAAGAACCTAATTTGGATTTAGTAATTATTTGGATTTTTCAAAAAGCGGTAGAACCCATCTCAAAAACGGTAGACCAAAAAAAATCGAAAAGCGGTAGTCTACCGTCGAAAGCGGTAGAGTTGGTAACTTTACTCGTTTAACAAAGTGTTTTTATATTATCAATATAGTATATTTTTAAATATAAAAAACAATCTAGCTATATTGTTAAAAGTTGAGTTTTAATCTGATGATATTTTATTTCTTCTATGGTAGGGCAGGTAGGTAGGAAGAAATATCTAAGCACTATCGGACTTCTCCATATGCTTGCGAAATGCTTGAGGTATAAAGTTGTAATTCGAAAGAAGTGTATTGATTTGGATTGTGAATTGATTAGGAATGAGGGACTTTGGAGAAATTGGTTAATTGTTGAGGGAGTTTGAAGTGTAGAAAGCTGGATTTTTGAGGTGGTAGTTGAAGGATGATTGATTGAGCAAAGGTAGTGGGTGGGTGTTAAAGAATATAGGTCTTAAATAAAAAAAATTAGTGTAGTTATTTTTGTAGATTTTTTTTTTTAATGTGAGTTTATGTGGTATAAGAAGTCTCTGGGTTCGGAGATTGCAAGTTTGACTCTATGAAGATAATGAGAGAGTTTAGGGCATTGAGGAGGTTCGGATATAAAAGTAGTTCGAAGAAATTAGATGGTGGGCGATTGAGAGTTTTGACGGATAGTGAAAGAAATGAAGTTCTTGCGTGGTTGTAGTGTCAGCAGGGAAGTAGAAGATGATGAGGTGTTTCTTGTTGATTGCAGTTGAATCTACATATATTGCTTGGTGATTTTTAATGCGGTAGAGATAGGAGTTGCAGGGGAAGGGTTAAATAAAGGTAGTGGATTGATTTTGGGTTGGATGAAAATGTTGTTGAGAGAAGACGAAAATTGTTGGAGTAAGGATTTGTAGTAAATTTGAGAGGGTGTAATTTGAGTGTTATGGAAGTAGAAAGACTTAAGATAAGAATTTGGTTCGTAGCGTGTCAGGATATATTTTTTGGAACAGTTTGTTTGAGATGAAGAGTTAGAAGAAGGCAGTTCGTGAAGAATTCTAGGATTCTAGTAGGGGAGGTTTTGTAGGCCCTGGTCATTGTGATGAGGCAAAGGCGGTGGATTTTATTTAGATAAGTGAGTGATGAGAGGTAGTTTAATGATAGGCCCCATGAAAGAATGCCATACTCAAGCGTAGGTAGGATGAGTGATTTGTATATAAAAGATGAGTGTTGAATACTTAGACCCCATTTATAAGATATAATTTTACTAAGAGAGAAAAGAGTTGAAGATAGTTTGTGGTATAGGTTTTTGAAGTGGGATGACCATTTGAGGTTTGATTGAAAGGTGAGCCCTAAATATTTCATGGAGGAAGATGGTTGGATGTTAATAGTGGGAGGTGAGGGGAATGTGTTCGTGTGAAGTGTATAAGAGTTAATTTTGTTGCGTTAAATTTTACTTTAAATGAATCGGCTGCAAAAGTTAGCGTGTTATAGAGAGAGTTGATGTTCATTATGTTTTCTTTTTGAGAATTTGAGGTAAAGATGAAGGTTAGATCATCTGAATAGCATTGAAAGAAGGCTGAATTGTTAGCTAATATATCTAATAGGGGGTTTATAAGTATAATCCAGAGGATATCGGAGAGGCACCCACCTTGTGGCGTGGATAGTGAGAGGGAATGAATGGCAACTAGAGAATTGTGTCTGAATATAAGGCACCTATTTGAAAGGTAATTTTAAATGAATTTTATGAGATAATTGGGGTATTTTTGTCGGATCATATTGAAAATGATAGCAGAATGCCGTGCTGAATTGAAGACGTTGTTGATGTCTAGAAAGAGGGCGGATGATGTTAATTTGGAAGATAGTTTTGTTTCGAGGTAGGAGGAGAGTCTATATAGAGCGGATTCTGGACTTTTGTGTGGGAGGTATGAAAATTGGAAAGGACTAATTTTGTTAGATGTGGTGATGTGAAAGAGAAACCTTTTGCGTAGAATTTTTTCTAATATTTTTCATAAAGTAGGAAGGATAGTGATTGGTCGCCAGTTGGTTATGAGGCCTAAGTCTTTGTTGGGTTTGGGAAGTAAAATAATCTTACCTATTTTCAAGATAGATGGGAAAAAGGAGAATTTTAAGCAACTGTTGTATAATTGTAAGAGATATTGTGAATATAAAAGGAAGGATTTTATGATATGTTTTGTGGTTATAAGATCAAGGCTTGGGGATGATTTAGGATTTAGGTTATTTATAGCTGAGGCTAATTCCGTTAGATTTACTGGAGGAAAAGTTTGGGATGCGTTTAGGAACAAGAAGGAGGAGACATGTTCGCGTATAGAGTGATTTACTATGTTATCGGATGTATGAGAATCCTAAGGAAAAAGCGTTGAAAGAAAGGATGGGTTGATTAATGGGTCGTTGGAAATTGTGTGCGGTAGAAGTGGATTGAGTTGAGAAACTTTGCGATTTTTGTGGACGGAATTTATCACCTTCCATGGATTTTTAGGAGAGGAGTAGCAGAATTTTTTCCAAGATTCTTTTTTGCAGAATTTATTTCTGCCATATATCTATTTTTTATATTGAAGTAGTGTTCTATATTGTTAGGGCTATGGTTTTTACGAAGTGTTTAAAGAGAATGTTTTAGGGATTTTTTAAGCGAGGTGAGAAAGGGAGTCCAGAAATATGTGTGTTTTCTATGTAAATATGGTTTGGCTGGGGTTGATAGTGTGATGGAAAGTTTAATTGTGTTGTTGAGGGTAAAGGCTGCAGAGTCAAAATCACCGGGAGAATTTATTTGGGGAATAGTTGAGGGAAGTTGGGACTTTAATTGATTAGGAAGATGGTCTAGTGAGTTTTAGGTGTGTTTTGATTTGATACTCTTGTGAAAGGTTTTATATTAACTTGATAAGTTATAAAAAGATAATCGGAAGCAGATGGTGTGTTTGAGATGTGCCAATTTTTAATGAATTTTAATGTGTTTTTTGAGGCTATTGTTAGGTCAACATGGGAGGACGCGGTTTTGTTGTTAGTAAATTTCATAAAAGTGGGGTCTTTAGATGTATCCACTATGTAAAGATTGTGTGCGGCTAGTAAGGAGAGAAGTCAAGAGGAGGAACAGGTATAATGTATATAGGTAATAACTTATGTAGCATCGTCTCCCCGAATGAGGTATATCAAATCTTACATCTAGCAGAATGTGAACAGAAAGTTGAACATTGTCTCCCTAGTTATTTGTACATGGAATAGAAACCATCGTAGTATACAGGTTGAAGATGAATCATCGTAGTATACAGGTTGGAGATAAATTATCGTAGTATACAGGTTGGAGATGAATCATTGTAGTATATAGTTTGGAGATGAATCATCGTAGAATACAGGTTGGAGAAGAATCATCGTAATATACGGGTTGGAGATAACACGCAAGTTGTCTACCCGCCTTCAACCGTACAGGTTATGAGAATATATCATTACATATTAGAGAAGAGTTTTCTAAACTCTTTATACTGAAAAAATATTTCTTCAATATACAAATAAATTTAGATGAGAATATATCATTACATATTAGAGAAGAGTTTTCTAAACTCTTTATACTGAAAAAATATTTCTTCAATATACAAATAAATTTAGATTCTGAAAGTAGAGTCGCTTTATAATTGGGCTGGAAATTGTCACAGAATATAGGTAAAAATTTGTCCAAATGAAAAAAGCTTTAGTTTAAAATGCATCCCTTATCTCCTTAAATTTAATGCAGTAAACAATAATAAAAATAATATTTATCCAAAACATATTTTTTAGAATCAAAGTGTAAATCAAACACGCATTTAAATTTTGGTTGATTAATTCAAAATCTACAAATAAATTTAGATTCTGAGAGTAGAGTCGCTTTATAATTGTGTTAGAAATTATCACATAATATAGGTAAAAATTTGTCCAAATGAAAGGAGCTTTAGTTTAAAATGCATCCCTTATAAAGGTTTTATCTAATCTAAATAAAAAGAGACTATGATTATCCAACAAAACTCATTATTTCTTCAATGTGGATGTCGAAAATTATAATTATTTTATAAAAATATAGAAATAAATTTAGGATTAAAGTGAAAAAAAAATAAATTCATGAGATTACTTATTGATAAAAATTGATTAAAACACATATTTTGATCTATTTATCTTCTCTTTAAAAATTTATATGCAATAAACAATAATAAAATAATATTTATCCAAAACATATTTTTTTCGAATCAAAGTATAAATTAAACCCGCACTTCAAAAGAAGTAAAAAACTAATGTTAATATATAAAAAACTGAAAACTAAAATGATTTTATAAAAATCTAAAAATAAATAGTGGACTACGATTATCCAACAAAACTTGTACATTCGATCTACATTTTTCACTTCAAAAATAATTTTAAATTTATTAGAAAAAGATTATACTGACCAATAAAAAAAACGAAGGTTAATTTATAAAAAAATGGAAAAATTATTACTATTTTATAAAAATCTACAAATAAATTTAGATTCTGAGAGTAGAGTCGCTTTATAATTGTGCTGGAAATTGTCACATAATATAGGTAAAAATTTGTCATAATGAAAGGAGCTTTAGTTTAAAATGCATCCCTTATCTGCTAATTAATGGTATGAAGCCCATGGAAAATAAAAACAGTAAAATGGCATTTCTTAAGTACTTATGATATAAGTAATGTATTCTGAAAGCCCATAAAAAATGCTTTAATTTGGTATATCGCATGATGCATTTTGTTGAGAAATGTGAAAGTTATAAGCGTTTTAATATTTGACTAAGATTTAAGCTAGGAACACTACAAATAAACTAAGCGTATACTAGCCCGATAAAATAAACCACACACGCGTGCTAAAGATGTGGTGAAGCGTATGCGAGATAAGAATTCACTGCGCTCACAAACGCGTAATGCAACATGTGTTAATCTTTCTTCGCATAGTTATGCTCTAAAATCAATCAATAATGTGATTTATTCTTCGCACACTGTCGGTATAAATATAACGAATGCCCTTCGTTAAAAATTAGAAAGGTTGTATCTAAACTAAATAAAAGTAGACTACGATTATCCAACAAAACTCGTACATTCAATCGACAAAACCACACACGCGTGCTAAAGATGTGGTGAAGCGTATGTGAGATAAGAATTCACTGCGCTCACAAACGCGTAATGCAAAATGTGTTCATCTTTCTTCGCATAATTATGCTCTAAAATCAATCAATAATGTGATTTATTCTTCGCACACTGTCGGTATAATTTTTAACGAATGCCCTTCGTTAAAAATTAGAAAGGTTGTATCTAAACTAAATAAAAGTAGACTACGATTATCAAACAAAACTCTTACATTTAATCGACATTTTTCACTTGAAAAAAAATTTAAAATTTATTAGAAAAATATTATACTGACCTCTACTCACCCATAAAAAGTAAAAAATATATATTAATTTTCGACAGTTTTATTTAACTATGACATTTTAAAATGTTAAAACCCATATTCTACCTTTGTGAATATAAAATTTTGAAGAAATAATATATAAACTCATCACGTTAATTATTGGTATTTTTTGAAACTAGATAAAAGTTGACTGACCTCACATAAAAGCGGATTTTGAAAAAATAAAAATATATTTATTTGTAAAACCTAGCGTATTTTACCCACAAAGAGTATAGCTTCAAATCTTGTACATTCGATCAACATTTTTCACTTCAAAAATAATTTTAAATTTATTAGAAAAACATTATACTGACCTATACTACTGACCCATAAAAATTAAAAAATATATATTAATTTTCGACAGTTTTCTTTAACTATGAAATTTTAAAATGTGAAAAATCATATTTTACCTTTGTGAATATAAAATATTCAAAAAATATTTTATAAATTAAGAACGTTAATTATTATTGGTATTTTTTGAAACTAGATAAAACTTGACTGACCTCACATAAAAGCAGATTTTGGAAAAATAAAAAATATATTTATTTGTATAACCTAGCCTATGTTAACCACAAAGAGTATACCTTTCCAATGACACCATTTTCATTTAATTTTTTTTTTAAAAAAGACACATTATGCTTAAACAAAAAGGTGGTCCGTAATTTTTTCAAAAATTTAGACAAAATTTTTCGAAGTAATGTCCATTTATTAAAATTTTTTAAAACTTTTGCAAAAATAAATTATTCTAGAGTATGTAGCAAACGATAAGCTTTCTAATGATATATATATCATGAAAAAGAAATATTGAAAAACAGTTTAATTCTTTCTTCAAATCAAACAAGTAAAAATTTCCAAAAAGTAGTATTGGTAGTAGTAGTAGTAGTAGTATTATTATTATTATTATTATTATTATTATATATTACATAAACATTTCAACCAATCATATAGTTTTTATGAAATAAAACTGCAATTTCAAAGTTAAATTTTTTGAACTTTTAGGTAGAATTTTTGAAATGTGGCTTTCAATATGTATGTAAAATATTTTTTGAAAATTTTTATTTTAAGTATATTTTTTAAGCATTTTACGATTTACACATTTAAATATATAATAAGGCTGGCAATTTTTGCGAGTTGTCTCCCCGGAGGTCTTGCCAGACCTCTGATATTATTTGGTATACCTGCGTTGATTTTATTATATAATAGATTATTATATATTACATAAACATTTCAACGAATCATATAGTTTTTATGAAATAAAACTGCAATTTTAAAGTTAAGTGTTTTTAACTTTTAGCTAGAATTTTTGAAATGTGGCTTTCAATATGTATGTGAAATATTTTTTGAAAATTTTTATTTTAAGTATATTGAATGAACCAACGTAGTATACAAATGTATATAGGTAATAACTTATGTAGCATCGTCTCCCCGAATGAGGTATATCAAATCTTACATCTAGCAGAATGTGAACAGAAAGTTGAACATTGTCTCCCTTGTTATTTGTACATGGAATAGAAACCATCGTAGTATACAGGTTGAAGATGAATCATCGTAGTATACAGGTTGGAGATGAATTATCGTAGTATACAGGTTGGAGATGAATCATTGTAGTATATAGTTTGGAGATGAATCATCGTAGAATACAGGTTGGAGAAGAATCATCGTAAAATACGGGTTGGAGATAACACACAAGTTGTCTACCCGCGTTCAAACGTACAGGTATATATATATATATATATATACGTAAAAAAAAAGAGAGAAGAAAGCAAATATCAATTATTGCTGATAGAGAAGCGATGAACTGGCGAAAAATTAATGCTGGATGTAGAGATGCATTGTGGTTGGAAGGGGAATATGAAAAAGAATTACCTAAAAAAAATACAAAAGAGCACGAGTACCAAAATCTCAAAGATATAAAATATAGTATGGGTAATAAATATACTCAAAGACACTAACGAGTTGAAATAAAAAATTTTTTACATTTACGTTTGAAACTACAAGTGTTTATACAAATGGGAAGGCTATTCCAGGTTTTTATGGACTTTTTAATAAAAAATTTATTACTTTTGGCAAATTTGTATCTTATATTTCTTAAATTGTGTTTGTTGCGTAAGTTGTGATGATGAAACTGGCGATTTTCACAATAATTAAAATTAATTTCATGTTTTAGATTATACATTTATGAACAAAAAGAGATAATTGAATTTGTCTAATATGTAAAAGATTCGGGATTTTATATAAACTACGTATATACTCAGCATCCCTATTGAATAGAACTTTCAAAGCCCTGTCTTGTTTTTTCTGTAATGTTGGGAGTTTGGACACGTTAGATGAAGACCAAATAAAGTTAGAGTAAAGAATCTTAGAATGAAAAAGGGCATAATAAATATTTATTTTGGTCTTAGTATCAAGGAGATTTTTAATTTTGAACAACATGCCAAGTGCTATTGAGGTATCTTTTAAAACATTATTGAAATGATTTGAAAAACTAAGATTAAAATCTATAGTTACTCCTAAATAATTATAAGTATTCGTCCTCTGAAGATAGTTTTCTCCAATTTTTAAAAAAAGACAAATATTTTTGTTAAACTTACTGAAAATCATATATTTGGACTTTGATACATTTATATATAGCTCATTAGTGCAACACCAATTATAAAATTCAGAGAGAAACTTATTAATAATATATTGATCTAAAAAAAGATTTTTACTTCGATACAAAATAGTGCAATCATCAGCGTACAAATAAAGAGTAAAATCAGAATTTTGAAGAGAAAAAATATCATTAACATAAAGAATAAATAAAAGTGGGCCAAGGATAGAGCCTTGTGGCACACCCTTATTTAATTTAGAATACTTAGACGCACTGTTATTTACAAAAACATATTGTTGACGATTGGAAAGGTAACTTTTTAAAAGTTCTAAAAATTTATCTCTAAAACCATATCTATGTAGTTTAGCTAGTAGGTATTCATAACACTGGTCAACACAATATTTTTGGCAGGCAAAGTGAGACTGGTTTCTGGGGTTTTCAAGGGCGCTGAATCCGAATCTGACATTTGTTTTTTCAAGTTGGCTCTAGTTTTGGAGATATCACAGGGGGGTCGTTCGTCTGAAATCACCCATTCGCGACCATAACTAAACGTACAAAAAACGGCTAAATAGTGCAAAAATGTCAGATATTGATTTTTATGATAATCTAAAACCACAAAGACAGTGTAAAATCTCAATCTAACAAGTTAAGTTAGATATAACATCATTTCATTTATCCTATAATAACTGAACACTTTTCATAGATTTCGAGAATATACAAAAAATTTGCTAAAAATTTACTGAATTTTAATGCAAAGCATTTATTATACACTAGATTCTTAGTTACAATGAACACACAAAACAATATTTTATTCACAAAAGTGAAATTGACGTTTATACGATTTTCGCTTGTGAGCAACTTTCGGACAGTCTCTCAAAAGGTTCCAGCAGTAGTCTGCCATCATGTGCTCATCCCATTTGCCTTGATACCTCTCTTCCATTGTTTTGATGTCTTGATGGAATCTCTCTCCTTGCTCCTCACTGTAATCACCAAGATTACCAGGAAATCTGTCGAGGTGGCTAAACAAGAAATGAACTTTAATGCTCACATTTGCCCCTAGTTTTTCGTATGCAGTAAGCATCTTACGGACCAATTGCTTGTAATTATCAGCTTTGTGATTTCCCAAAAAGTTTGTCACTACATCTGTGAAGGACACCCAAGCATTTAACTCAACCCTGTTCATATGATTAGTGAAGTCAGAATCCCTCATGAGCGTTCGAATCTGAGGTCCATCGAAGATGCCACCTTTAGCTTTTTCGATGGAAAGACCTGGAAATTGCCTGCATATGTACTTGAAGCAATCCCCATCTTTGTTCAACGCCTTAACAAACTGCTTCATGAGCCCTAGTTTTATGTGCAATGGAGGGAAGATGATTCTATCCCTGGGTACCAAAGGCTCATTGATGACGTTGGCTGTGCCGACTTCGAGACTTTCTCGTTCTGGCCAGTTCTCCCTTCTCCAGTGCTGGTTTCTTGCTCTGCTATCCCACAAACAAAGAAAGCAGGGATACTTTGTGTACCCACTTTGCTGACCAAGCAGAAAATTCACCATTTTCAAGTCCACACAAATCAGCCATTTATGAGTGTTGTAATTTAGTTTTTCAAGAACAAATTGGATACCATCATACTCTTCTTTCATCTTGGTAGAATGGCCAATTGGTACAGGAGCAAACTTATTGCCATTATGCAAAAGTACAACTTTTAGACTTGATTTCGAGCTATCTATAAAGAGACGCCAATCTGCTGGGTCATATGACGAGATCCCCATGCAGTTAAGAAGTGCAGAAACGTCATTACAAAAGACCAGGTCATCTTCTTTAGAAAAGAAACGAAGCAAGCTGCCTTCCCTTGTCCTATAGTATGTTACTTTTGTGCCAGAATCAAGAATGTTTTTCTCTTGGAGTCGTGATGCAAGAACTTCAGACTGCTCCTTCGACAAACAAAGGTCTCGCACTAGGTCATTAAGTTCAGATTGATTGAAAAGCTGAGGGCCATTTGAGGGTTCTTCATAGTCACTACAGCTATCACCACTTGATATTGAAAGATCAGCTGGAATCTCTTCGGTTTCATCGATTTCAGGCAGACTGGTGAAAACAGGCACAGGTAGATCCTCAGAGTGCGCAACAGGACGGATAGCAGAATCCAGGCTCGGATACTGCCAATTTGCTTTCTTGTGCTTGTTAAACCCCGTCATATCATTGATACAGAAGTAGCAGTCATCAAAATGATTCTTGGGCTCTCTCCACACCATTGGTACAGCAAACTTCAACTTCAGCTTACCATTGGTCCAACCGCGGAGACTTTCTACACAGGTTTTGCACACCATATGTGGGGCCCAAGACTTATCTTGGTCACCTAGTTTCATATCGAAGTATGCTTTGTACGCCCTCTTGACAAAGTCTGTAATATTCCTCTTTTGTTGTGCCATCATATACTGTCCACAGATGTAACAAAAGACATCCGGTTCATATCTACAACGTCTTTTAGAAAAAATCATTTTCTCTCTGGAACTCATTTTCAACTCTGGAATAAAAAAGGAAAAGAATTAAAAAGAAAATTCTTAAATACTGTTTTAAAAACACTACATACATAATAATTATTATGTATTTTCTGATATTATTATTTACTGCTTCTATATTGAAGTATTTCAGGGAGAATTTTAGCAGTTTAGGCTTATTTGAGGCTATCAGTATCTTCTAAACTAGAGCCAATCAGACAAAACCAATGTTATATTCGTAATCAGCGACCTTCAAAACCCCAGAAAACACTCCTAGATGGTCTGCCAAAGAAAAAAAATAAAAATTTGTTGACCAGTGTAATTTATACTATCAAGGGCTTTTGAAAAATCTATATAAATAACACACGATTCCAAACCATTGTCCAAGGTCTCTAAATTATAATTTACTAAATTTCCAACAGCTAAATCAGTCGACATACCAGGCCGGAAACCAAACTGTCTTGAATTGATAATATCAAATTTATTTAAATACTTTACATTCCGGTTAAAAATAATTTTTTCGAAGATTTTACCTATAAAAGGAAGGAGGCTAATGGGTCTATAATTACTTGGATAGCATTTATTACCTGATTTAAAGACTGGAATTACTTTGGCGATTTTTAAACTGATTGGATAACAACTTTCAAGAAAAATTTTGTTAAAAAGTAAACAAATATTTTTAGATAAGAAACTTATAAAAATCATACCAATTTTATTAGAAATATTGTCCCAACCAGCAGAAGAAGATGAATTAAAAGAAGTAGCTGTAATTACAATATCATCAACAGAAATTTCATCAAAAGAGAAGGAATTCATAACTGGGGAGATATTAAAGCTGGGAAAATGATGACAATTAGATTGATAGGAAAAAGAAGAGAAAAAATTATTAAAATCGTTTGGCTTCAATGGGATTAGCATATTACGTTTACGCCCAAAGTAAATTGTTTATAACTTTCCATGAATCCTTTACATTATTCCGTAAAATTAAAAACTTTGTACGGTAAAACTCATTTTTTAAAAACCTTACTTTTTTATTATATTTACTTCTAATTGACTTGTATAAATTCCACGTTTCAAGGGTTCTGTTCTTCAAGAATTTATGAAACAGCATATCTTTGACTTTCTTAATACTATTAAGTTCACTCGTATACCACGTATTTACTTTATGGGATGGATAGGTTCTTTTTACCAAAGGAAAGCTTATATCAATTATTTTAGTAATTTTTTTTATCATTTCATCATAATACTCATTTGCACCTTTATTAATGTCAATGAGCCAATCTTCTATATACAAGTTTGAATAAAAATTCTTAAAATTTTTGTTATTATATATTCTGAAGTATTCATCATTTAAATTAAAGTGATTGACATTTTTAAAGTAATTTTTGCACACAATAAAATTGGGAAGATGGTCAGAGATATCCAAAGCTATGTTACCTGAAATACTACCAGCACAACTAAAATTAGAAAAAATATTATCAATGCAGCTTGAAGTTGATTTACCAAAACGATTTGGACCTAAAATGCAGGGATAAAAACTTTTTTCATACATTAAATTGTAAAAAATAGAAACATTTCTGCAAATATCAAACTTGTTCAAATCTAAATTAAAGTCTCCTAAAATGAAAGTATTTTTCTTAGCATCGGTGTTTAAAAATAATGTTTCTAATTCTAATAAAAATAGCTTGCAGTCCAGACAAGGAGGTCTGTAGATTATAATAATTCTAAAATTTGAAACATCAACAATCATGACTTCAAAAGAAGCGAAAGTAAGATTATTACAAACTAGATTGAATGCATACATATTATCAACGTAAAGACCTAACCCACCACCTCTACCTTGCTTACGCTCAGAACAAATAAAGTTATATCCATCTATATCATTGTTACATCTAGGTTTCCATATTTCCGTAAGGGCAAATATGTCAATTTTAGAAGAACCTATTTCATCAATCAATAATTTAATATCATCATAATTTTTGTCCAAGCTACGACAATTAAGATAGAAGACTGAAAGATCACATGAAGACGCTCCATTTTTATGAGAATATAAGAAATTTTTAAGGCTATCAATAGTAAAAAAGTTAAAATCAATATTGGAAAAAACCGAGCAATTGGCAAAAAAATTATTCATTATTGGCATTCGATGTATAATCATTATAACTATAATTTGTATTATTTTTAACAAAATTATATTGACTTTTTCGAATGGGGCATATAGCACCAAAAGAATTATGATTAAAACAGCTGATTTTTTTAAGGATACAGTTGGTACATTTGTACATGTCTTTATTAGACATATCAGGGCACACACTTGATAGATGAGAACCAGAGCAAAACTTACACGTTGGTGAATTGGAAGATTTACAAGATGTGGAGTTATGACCATATTTACAACAAATATTACATTGTTTGAAAGAAAAAAAGTCTATAACATGATGACATTTATACCCAATGAACAAATTATCACTATTACATTTAATTAAAGACCTAATTTCAGGGTCAACCGTTAAAACCATAAATTTTATATTAGTTTTAGCATAAATTTTTGAGAAAAGAATTTTAAAAAGCTTTCCAGTATCTATAGATTTCTTGATGTATTCATTTTTGTCATATATTAAACTTAAAATTTCGTGATCTTTCAGATCACTATTAAGATTGTTTATCATAATTTTTGGATTAAAAATAGGATTTCGAGTTATATGCACAGTTTTATCATCTTTTATTTTGTTTTCAAAATGTTCATTAGCGTTTTCTAACGAAGTAGAATTAGGAAATGTAAACATCAAAGCATTTTTGGTAGTTTTCAAATTTTTTACTTTAACTTTAGATAAAGCGGTATCGGAAAACTTCTTAAACTCAAGACAATCTTCGTGTTTATCGAATTTAACTTTAAGAAAATTTGATTTTTTCACAGCGTCAGAATAAGTTTTATTGGATTTGACATTAGAAAATTTTTTATCAAAAATAGAACATTTATCTAAGCTTTTTTCAGTATTAGGAAAGGTGAAGGTTTTAATTGAGTCCAAACTATTTAAAACAGTTTTTACATTGTTGTCTATATCACAAAGTTTGGAATTCAATGAATCTTTTTCATTAAATTCGGAAATAATTTGAGAAAGACTAGACTTTATTTCTTTTTTAGAAAGAGTTTCAATTGTACCCAAAAGATCTTTTAATTTATCAATATGTTCCATTAGAAACTAACATTGATTTCAAGAAAAGCTAATATAAGATATTCGGCGCAGCAGATAAATGAGAGGATAGATCAAATAGCAAGGAAGCGCGAGTTTTAAAGTTGAGAAAAAGAAGCCATTTTATTATTTCATAATAAAATAAAAACTTAAAGTTTTAAAAACCGTTAGAATATTAAATAAATAAAACATACAAAATTGTTTTTTTAAATTTTACACATGAAAATAAATCTATTATTTAAATAATTCTTATTATCTTCCGAATTAAATATTATAAAAAATATAGATTATCGCCAATAAATAAACGATATCAAGTTTTGTAGATTCTGTATTGATTTTTAGAAGATACAAGTGATAATTGTGATTATGAGTTTGAAGACAGGGCATGATAATAATTCATTCAATTTTTATATAATAAAATCTATGCTCAGTGAGCGCTAGGACTTTTTACCCAAATACACGCAAATATGTTCTTTATTTACAAATAGAAACTTAAAATTAAAAATAATATTAAATAAATGCTAAAAATAAAAAGATACACAGATATTTAAGTTTGAACAAGCGTTATTGTTATATATTTTGATGTCACCCATTTTCTTGCCAGGCCACACATATTAGTAATTATTTAAATTAAAAAAATCTTTACAAAGTTTTTTTTATGGATTTAGGCATTTTTTGTTAGTTTCTATTATAAAGGAGATTATAATATTTTTGAAATTTTTGACATTTTAGATACATGCTGCTTTCCAATTATTTTTAGTTATGTAAACTATATAAAAAAAGTTAAAAAATTAAAAAACGAAAGAAAAACTAGTTTAAAGTTTAAATGACTTCCTATGTCATATTTGATTTTAATGTTATTTCAAATAACCATATGACTTTGACGAAACAATAAAAAGTTTTAAAAATATGAAAATTATTATAAAACTTTTAATTTTATATTTTTTTTCCAAAGAGTAGAAGTTAATTTGGACGTCAGTATTGACTCCAATGGAAGTTGATCCTCGAAATTAGGGTGTTTATATTATTACTTTTCTGTATATATAGACATAAAATCCCAGTACTTCCTGTTTTACATTTGAAGAACAATCATTAGAGTGAGGAAAGTAATTCACGGAAAGTATTATTGAATTTTGAAGTGCACATATATATATATTTATAATGATATATAAATATATATATTCATAAAATATAAAACATAATCACATAATTTACAATCCTGGAAAAAGCAATAGCCAAAATGGCCGTCAGTTAGATTTTTCCATTAAGTTAAGTTAAGTTGTTTGTGACGTTCGCACCCATCCTTTCGAATATCGTGGCCCGCCCAGAATGCTGAGTCCAGGTGTACCTGGACTTTCCATCCCACTAAACACCTACCGGCCCTTGTTACTGCATAGCTATACCTTGTTATATATATTATTTTACAAGAATTTATGTTACAAATATATAAATACAGCTGAGTGATCGATACAATCCTAACGCGAACGCTCCCAATTAGGGAAACAAACTTAATGTCTAGTGATAGCTTGGTTACTAACCACATAGAATCGGGTCGCCAGAGCACTACCTAACCGTAAAAACCTTTGAATTCTTCAGAGGAAGAAAACCAGGGTAAAAAACCGGCACTTTTTTCCATTGTGAAATAAAAGATGTATATCTACGCATAAATTGTTACAAATATTATCAACTTAAAAGTTTTTTTGTGAATCGTTTGGTAAAAAACTATTTTAGTAGGTACCTAATTTTTAAAAGAAAGCAACGACATAAAAACGTCATCAAATAGAATTTTGTTATCGAGGTAAAAATCATTACATTTATTCAAAATAGAGATATTTGATCCTTTCAGTCTATTATAAATTGATTTGCTTGAGCTCCTAGTATAATATATGGGATTGTTATTATATTTAATTAACGAGCCAAACACATTAAAAGCCTATGGAGACACAATATTGGTAAGTGGACAAGTATTGTTTCATATTTTTTGCTAAAAAATTTTACATATAAAAAATATAAATTTTTTTTGCAACTTTACTTGTCTTTGAAATCAGTTTTAAGTATACTTGTTTATTAAACCAATCTGTAGAGTTAAGTAGAAAATTTCTTCGTAAGAGTGAAAAATAAACAAAATCTATTTATGCCGATTGAGTAAAAAAATAAATAGGAAAAAATTTGTGAAATATGTGAAAAAAACTGGTAAAAATCATTTTAGCATGAAAACACTTTGTTTTATTTGTGATTAATAGTAAATTTTCTTAAAATTTGTTTTTATTTTTTTACTTTAATTTCTTTTAGTTATTTTGAACCGAATGGCTTTAAAGAATATTAGATAAATACCTTTAAAATTTCAAAAAATATTTTCGTATAGACATTTTTATCTTTATCGAGGTGACGAAAATGGTTCACAATTTTAAAAATTTTATAAACTCTTCATCAAAATGAGGTCTATTACATAATTTTATACCTAAAGATGATACTTTTTTGAATAAAAAACTCGAGATTTATATGTATGTCAAGTTTTATATTCATATCTATTTTTATTGAGTGGCAATTTAGCTTTATTTTTTTCAGCTCGTTTTACTCCTTTTTCGAAAGTATTTCTATTACTTATTCTTATAACGTATTTAATCTAAATGCAGTATTTTTTCTTTATTTTTTACATTAAGCTTCTCGGGTAAAATATGAGTCTTGAAATAGTAAGAAACAAAGTAAAATTTAAAATATCCTTAATTTTCACACTTTTGAGTGCCGAATGAAAAATTTTATCTTAAAAAATATTTTGTATATCATAATTTTTCATCTTTACTAATTTTGTTAATATGATTTGTTGAATAATAAAATCTAGGCTATTACCCATAGTGAAATCCTTTAACGATGACGTCCATACTCGATTTGCCATTCAAA
Organism: Nectonema munidae; assembly: GCA_030549495.1. Taxonomy (NCBI): domain Eukaryota; kingdom Metazoa; phylum Nematomorpha; class Nectonematoida; family Nectonematidae; genus Nectonema; species Nectonema munidae. The sequence continues at coordinate 526,253 of JAUIRK010000987.1, forward strand.
GCGTTAAAATGACGTTTTCGACTCAAATCATCTTCCCAGTACCGAATACATAAAGCATGATAAAACGAAAAACTGATAAAAAAAATTTTTTCCTCCTCAATTTACTCCAGTTTTAAAGGGTGCCAATTTAAATTGATATTTATTGTTTTGTATTTATACTATATTTAAATTTTTTAAATTCATAATTGAAGTTAAATTATGTTTTTTTTATTTCAAATAACTGTTAATGGAATCTATAGAAATAGATACTAATGATTGGAAATGTGATAACTAATAAATGTTCTAATCCACTAATAAAGTGTGATTCCTATTCTAAATGGCTCTGCTATGTTGTCAAAATTTTGATCACTCACTACTCAAATTACTAGATGAGCTTAATTCCAAAGGTCTTAAATGGCATTGCATAATTTGTCGTGACCAAGAACAACTTACTGTTTCTAATATATATGAATTAATTAAAACATTAAAAGATCAACTATTTCAACAAGGCGAAATGATATCTTCACTGAAAGAGAATTTAGATGCACATATTAAAGCAACACCTAAATCATCAAACCCAAAAAGATCCACCAAAAAAAAGATAAAATTATTTACCTTAGTTCAAAGAACTTAAATATTGAAGAAGCAAAAGAAAAAACTACGTCAATCTTGAACAATGTAAAAATCTTATCTAGCAAACCTACAAAAAGATACGTTTTCCTGATAAAGACAGCTAAGAAAAAGCTGAAAATTTACTTTCTAATAATGATGATATTGATTTTATAAAAATCAAGGTTTTTCTACCAAAAATCTCATTCGTTATACCGAAGAACATACCTAACGCTTCTGTAATTAAACTAATACTAGATAAAAACGAAGATACACATACGGAGAAGGGTTAAAAGTGCTCCCATGCAAAACGTTACAAGTTTTCGAGGAAACTCACCGATTCATAACGTCGTTTTGATGTTTTGTGTTTTTAAGTTGACTATAAAAAGTACATTTTTATACCGATAATTTTTTTAAGTTTATTTATATTACATACGAGAATTTTAATTTGTAGACTTTTTGTGTGATATAACATTTTTTATATCACTAATAAAAAAACAAACTATTTTAAAGTCTCTGCATGCACACTCTTTATTGAGCTTTAATATATAATTCATGCGAATATAGAATTTCGAATTGTTATATTTTTTTAGTTTGTTATCTATTTCAATAGTTTCTTAGATAGATGATTACTTTGTTACTTGGATATTTAGTTAATTTTATATAACTAGTTATTCAGTTTTTTATTTCACTAGATGTTTATTTATTTGGTAAGTTATTAAGCATCATAATTCTTTGTTTATTTAAAAGAAACTTTTAAAAAGTTTAGAATCTTTGATTTTTCATTTCCAAAAAAAATTTTAAACATAAAAATGCGAAGTAAAAAAGTATATGTTTTGTGCCACATTTAGGGTAAACATTTCATCCAAAATTAAATAAAGGTATATGCCAAAAAGACCTGCTTTGAAAACGAACTAGCTATCGCTCGCTTCTAAATTTTCCATTTTTCATACATGTGTTAAGAAAATCTTTTTAAAGTAATGTGCTTAGTTTGGTTGAAATTTAAGCACTGTTGCTACCCTTTTTACCTGTTATTGCGAATATAGAATTTGGAATTTCTATAGTTATGTATTTTTCTAGCTTATCCTGTATGTAAAACTTTTAAATAAAGGTGTGTTTGTCTGCAAAATGTAGGCAAAAGAGATAATTACGTTGAAAAGTGAATGAATATAATAAATGTAAAGAAAATCTTTCTGGGGAGGCATGAATAGGCTGAAGGATGTAAATGAGGAAACAAAAAGAGTAAATGAATAATAAAGTTTTGATTTTTTCCATGCAATTTTGCTATCCTATCATACGTTTTTTAAAAAGTTAGGTACTAGTCTTTTCTTCATATGTAATTTACATCTTGTTATAAAACACATGAGAGAAACCACTTGACCACAGAATGCAAACAACGGCTTAGGGAAACGAAGCCAGCTAAAATTTATAAGATTACTCGGTAAATCAAAAATCGCTTTAAATTTTACATCATTTAGTAATATTATTGCGCGGTGTTTTTATTCTCACTTCAACTTAGCCTTTCATTTCTCCAATACTAACATGTCTTAAAAATGATATTCTATTAAATTGTATTTTATAACTTGGGGGTGTACTCTAGTCTTTTCAAACCACTGATAACATTTCAGGGTTTAGTTCATTTTTTATGTATGATATTTTAGAATGATGAAAACTCCTGACAGTGAAAAGTTTAAGCCTGTTCATTGGAAAAATTGTTTCTCATCTCTTAAATTTATTCAGATTGGTTTGATCATATCCTTTTTTACAATTTTTTTACCATAATTTGCTTTTTTAAAAAAATTAATTAATGTTTTTTTTATAACTTTGACCAAACGTCATATAAAGCTATGTTTAGCAATAAGTACTTAGTAGTCCTTGATGTTTTTACGCACACATTTATTGATAATTTCTTTAAATTTGAGTTAAAAATTCATCTTTATATTTAAATATCAGGAACTTTTCGTTATGGTAAACTTTATAGCGTACAAAAATTATTATGAAAACAGAAGTCATACCTTCAACCTAAAGAAAATTATTTTTGTATTCATGATAAGTTGAATTTTATTTTACATTTGTGCGCTATTTTCACAATTTTTGTCATTGAAATCGCTGAAATGATACTAATCCCTTTTTTCTCCCATTATTCTCGTTGTTAACCGTTTAATGTGGATGAATTATTTAAATTTAATATCTAATTTGTTATACTATTTTTTCCTAACCAAATACGCATTCATTGATCGTTTTACACGCACGCCATCTACTCTTGTAAGTCTAAAGAAGTTGGAGAAAACGGTGTTATTTTGATATTTCTTCATGGAGCTGGACATTCAGCACTCTCTTGGGCTTGCGCGATTGTAAGCTTTTACTTTTTTATTTTCACAGTTGGTGCTTTGTTTTTCACATCTGGCTAAAATTAATTGGTTAAAATTATGCATACATTTTCATTAATTAAAAACACTCTTTTTTATTTATAACAAAATAGGAAAAAAATCGAGTAACAAAAACTTCTTACGAAAATCACATTTTGAGTAATGAAAGTTTCTTAATTTTTCAACGTCATGTTTTAAATTTTTTACATCGCATGAATTTGCCCCCAATCTTTATGCGTGAAAAGTCCTTGCCTACTTTTCAACAACTTTTGACGATCCTTGCTTTTAAAATGGGTAAGAAGTTGACTTTTTTCATCTTGTTTTAACCTACTTTTATACCATGTTCTACCAATCTGTATACTCTCATACTCATTTTGTATTAATATAAAACCGTTATTGACATATTCATAATTATGTGTATTGTGAGTGAAGTTCTACTCTTGCATATTTTATTTTATTAAAAGTTTTTTCACTTAAACTTTTTCTTCTTTATAAATTTTTGAATTTAAGGTATCAAAGCTCAATCTGTGTCAGTGTATTTTGAATATTTTTCAATAAAAACTATTGGAAATTGACTTTATTGACCTAAATTTGAAAAATCAAGTTCTAAATCTTTGTTTCGGCCTTTTCAAAGGTTAGAGATTAATTTTATAGAATTTATTAAGCAATTCCTTGCTTGGTATTTTTACACCATTCTACTCTTTTGAGCGAAAATTTCTTGTAACTAATTTATTTACATTGGACTTGAAATTTGCTAATATTCGCTCAACTTTAATTATTTATAGAAGATGGTCTACATTACTTACAAAGTGGGGTCTTTTATTCATAGAACTAAGTATTCTATATTCTTTTAACAGTTTTACTGAAAAATCTTTTCTTGATTCACGCGCCCCAAAATATAACTTTAATTCATAATGACAAAAATTATTCATGCCTGCCTAACGATACTTTGTGTTCTGGGCGAATAACTTGCGAATATTAAAGATTCGAAGAAGTCTAGGAAAAAACGTATTTTGATGAATACTGAGATTCCTTTTTCCTATTCATACATTTCTCAAGTAATCTTAGTCTGCGATTTGGAAGCTTTGCTTTCATATTTTTCTCCATATTCATTTACGTCTTTATCATGATTCTACATCTGGCGTATCTTAAGGCAAAGCACGTTCGTCATGGATAGAGATTGAATATTCGCAAAGACAGAGTATTCCAATTCGTCCAGTCATCATGTTGAGGAATGAAGTTTATGTCAAGCAAGTAATTCTTCATTAACCCATTTTGGGTTTGTAGAGGAACGACACGAATTCCGATTCCAATGGAATTAAGTGGGGATTAGCCAAAGGCTCGTGTTTTATGCGAACGTTAAATAAGCATTGCCCGTCGGCGTATCCAACGCTAACCTACTTTTTATTAAATTCTTTATTCTTTAAAGTGAACTCCGTTGCATTCCTTTGCAATGCGAATCTTTTTGTTTCATTTTTAGAGAGAGTTGGTGTCAATAGTGGAGTGTGAGTGCTTTGCAATCGACTTGCCTTATCACGGCTTAACCAAAATTTGTGACGAAACACACGTGGATATGTCGATTCAGTTTTTAGTAAAGTGAGTAGTGCATCTATAAATAATACATGTTAACATTTGCTCATTCTCTCACTTTTATGTGAATGGCGAATTCTTTATTTAAAAGCGGTTCATTTTTCTTTTGGTTTGTAATTATATACGTATAATGACATTATACTTACAAACATCCTAAAAAATTTCCTTCTATTATTACATCAGAGGCGCACATCCTCTAAATTTTTTTTAATAATTTTTTCTAAAGTTTTTTTTTATAATTTTCACAATTTATTATAAAATAATTTTTGTCCAATGAACACACCACGATTATTACCCGACATTATACTTGCACTGTAAGCGCTCAATCCTACCACAATTGCACAGAGTTTATGAAGTCAAATTACCTTGTTTGTTATTCTGATTGCATCCACTACCTTTTTGCTCAGCGGTTTTCAAAGTGAAGTTCGCGGTGCCGCGAAAAAGTTCCATGGGGATCGATAAGGGAACATTGAATGAATCGTTTTGCACAAAATATTTCACAGATATTGGGTCATTTGCCATTTTGCCAATAAGCCACATTTAAAAAGAGTAAATAAGTTAGTCTTTGAATTGAGTACTATTTTTATTCCTTTATTGCTTTCCAGGCCTCATTATATATCAGGGGCGCACATCCGGGGGGGGGGGGAGTGTACGTACGTGTAATATCTATATGACAAGTACCCGACAGAAAATTTTTTGTTTTACAAAACTCTTATCAGTAGAACCGCTGCAAGAGAAACATTTGTCAAGGTGGACAATTTTTTACAGTACATGTTATTAAGACAGAACATCTACTATTTCTTTTCAGGCCTACTTTTATACATGTAAATGTGGATTTTTATTAATGGCTTAAAAAGAAATATGACGACCCATACTTGAAATTTGGTTTTACTGCATTAATGTCTAGTGGGGTAGAGGAACATAAGTGTATTTTCTGTTCTGAAGTGTTAGCATCCACTTTTCTAAAGCCCGTCAAGTGAAGCTTGCACTGGAAGTGAAGCATTTGAGTTTAGTAAACAAACCTATTGACTATTTTAAACGTTAAACTGAACGATTGCACAAATCCAGGTTTGATAACATAGCAATGTTTTGGCAAAATATTAAGTGTAGTTTGAAAGCCTTCTATAAAGTTTCAAAGGAAAAACTGTTGTCAAAAAGTCCCACAACATAGGAGAATAGTTGATATTACCTTGCTGCAAAGTTATCTTATTGAATGTGCTAAGAAGTTGAAACCTATCTTCATGTCAAAGGATACCGTAAAAAGGCTAATAAGAGATTCAGAATTCGATTTTCAACTTTTTTGCAATTCCGATTGATGAAACGATGGATGCTTATTTCAACTTTGCTTTTACGCACAATATGCATATGACAAGAACCTGATAGACAATTTTTTATTTTGCGAAACTCAGCAGTAGAATAAATTCAAGAGAAACATTCGTCAAAGTGATAAATTTTTTAAAGCATATGGTATTAAGTTTGACTCTAGCTAAGCAAAAATCTACAGATGTCATTGGTACCGAGTGCGCCAAGCCATAAAACCATACCAGATGAGTTGAAAAATGTTTTCAATGAAGTCATTAAAATATTGCATTTCATTAAAGTAAATGCTTCAAATCTTGTTTGTTTTCAATTTGAAAAACTCTTGCTGCACTCAAACTTGAGATGGCTTTCCAAAGGAAAATTTTCAAAGCGATACTATGGAAAGAAATCCAGCAATTTTTGCAAAGCAAACTAGACATGCATTTAAAATTTTCTGATCTCCATTTTCGTATATTCCTATCATTTTTAGTGAACATATTTGAATTTCTGAATTCCCTTAACCTTGCGCTGAAAAGAAAAGAGATCAGAGTACTCCATTGTCATAAAAAATAGACAGCTTTTGAAATGAAGCTCGAATTATGGCATTCTGAGACAAGAAAATTTTTACTTGATTGAAAATAAGATTTTCATCAATAAAGATGTCCTGAAGGCCATAAAATACCCTTTAGTATATCTTTAGAAAACAAATTTCTCTCTGAAAATAGAACTTGAATCTTCCATTATACTAGTAGTTTATTGCTTAAATTTGAAAAACGTGAACGATTTGGAAAATGTTTTATTAAAATTACAATTAATTTCGGTGTTGTCTCACACCTTTATCAAGTCTAAATACAACGAAAATACAGAAACAAAATCACATATAAAATTTAAAATGTTCTTACATTGCGAAAATACTGAGATAGAAAACTTGTGAATGTAGTTGGTATATGTGTGTGTATATTATATGTATGCTTATGATGAAAATAAACAAAGAATTGCCAATTATATGTGTGAGATATTGTGTTGGAATAAAGGTATGTGTGAAAAAGAAACAATCATAATGTGTGAAAATATATTGTATCAGTATAAAGATGTGTACGTTTCAATGTGTCATATGGGGAGTGGATGCTATGCATGCGTATATAATAAAATATGTATATGCGGGTACCGATGAAGTTACTTTAGCAGCAAGTGATGATAAATTGGGGATATTTCAATGTGTTCATTGATTGAATTTTTATTTCTGAGAGAGAATACAGCTTCATAAAATTCCAGATTATAAGATGGACATTTGTATAATATATTCACTCCTGATAAGTCGAACTCATGATTTTCTGTGATCATATGTTCTACCATTTTGTTTTGAAATGTGTTTGGCCTTATAATAGAATTTGACTTTTTTTGATAGTTTATGACACTTTTGTGTTGACTTATTCTTTGTTTCAACATTTGCGTCGTACATCCAATATATATTGCTTCACAATTACAAAATGGTAGAACATATGATCACAAAAAATCATGAGTTCGACTTATCAGGAGTGAATATATTATACAAATGTCCATCTTATAATCTGGAATTTTATGAAGCTGTAAAAACATTTTCCGAATCGTTCATGTTTTTCAAATTTAAGCAATAAATTTCTCTCTATTTTCCTAACCTATAAAAATTTGAAAAATACTATCAATTTATCGAAAACTCGTTTATAATCTCGATTAGTAATCTGGCCTAAAAAGACCTCTTGATTCAAGAACAGTTTATTGATTTGATTAATGATTGAGGAGGTGCAAAACATATTTTTTAAAATGTCTCATATCGATTTTTCGAGAAATGGGACAATCTTTTTCTGATGTTGCAAAGAAGGCTTTGAAAGTTCGGATTCGATTTGCCACTACATAATTAGTGTGAGCAAGTGTTTTCCATGCTACTTGACATTGAAACTAAATCCCGAAAAGATGAGAAGTGTGTAATGATATGAGAGTACTTAGACAAACTTGTATAGACAAAGCAGATGAATCCATCCCGTTAAGATTGATTGGATTATTCAGATAATTTTTGAAAAAACATTTATGCCAATTTTTTTAGTACAGTAGTTTTTATGTTGATTTATTTTTTTAAAATTAGAGCCAGAGCTATTAAAAAATTAAAGAGACCGCTTAGCCGAGAATTTTTAGAAAGTTTGTAAACCACTCTTCAAGCTCAACAAGAGAACAAAATCATTCACATATGACAAATCACTACTCATCGGATATAATTAAGTTATTGTCATTCACCAGTTATTGAAACCGATGGTCACAGTCTATCTGTATAGTCTATTGCTAAATATGCTATACTCCAACCAAGTGAAGGTTTTATACCTTTACTAAAAATGATCTCTTTTGTAAATCTTTAGGGAGCTGAATTTTTGGTTGAACTGATTTTATATTGGGTGTTCGAAGATTAAACATGTCTTTGTCTTCTAAAGACCATATAGAAAGAGTTGTATTAGAGGACTCATTGGTAATACAGTCAGACCTCATTTATCCGACAACCCCACAATATTGATTAGGAACTAAAAGATATTTCTCAGCCTCTCACTAGTTGTCAACAAGCCTCGTTCATATCAAATGAATTGGCTAGGTGTATTGATTACTCTGTACTGAAATGCATTGTTGCTTAAAATTTAATTTCAAAATTTTAAGCTACGAAATGTTATCAAAGTAGATTAGTAACACAGAAAAACAAAGAATCATCCTATATAAACTCATATTCTAACTACACATATATTCAGTTAGTAAAGTAAATTGAAAATATATTTAGGACTTAGGTCGATTAATTGACAGGTATGAAGTCGTAAATTTATATTTGGGCCTTTTAAATGGAAATTGAAAGTTGAAACTTTTTGGAAGAAAATTTGCTACAAATCTTAAATTTATATGAATTAGCTATTCCAGTGCCATGAAATACATGGAAATGAAATGAAGTTTAAGAGTATGAGTGTAATATTATCATAGTGAAGTGAAATTTGGTGGGAGTAGATGCACTAAAAACAGCTGGCAGGATAATTCTGATGACCTTTGAGTGCTATTGAAAGGTGTTATCAAATTGAAAATAGTGCTGAGATGCAAGTATATTTTGCACATCACAATATTTGTCTAATATTATGCTGTATATAATTATAAACAAAAAGTGAGTGTTCAAATCCTATATACTCATTGACTTTTGGGTTGCTCATTTTTCTCGTCTCTCAGTGTATGTCTGAATAACAATGCGCAGACTTTTTCGCTCTTTTTCTAGATCATTTAATTTCTTTTTAGTTCATTCCTTGATCTTCTTAGCGAAATATGTGTTATGTACAATCCGAGTACAAAAGTGGTTCTGGTGGGGCACAGTCTTGGCGCCTCTGTGATAACTTTTTCCGCTGCTCGACTCGCACAAGATCCAGACTCACGTGTCCAAATTTCAGCCATCGTCCTCCTTGACGTTGTTGAAAGCACAGCATTGACTTCCTTAAGATCAATGAAGGATGTTTTGACACTTCGTCCGCCATTCTTTCGATCCGTTTGTAGTGGTGTTCAGTGGTGGTAAGGTATTCGTACATTTTACATACTCTCCCAAAGCCTTTCTTCAAAGCAAGGTCTAATGGGCATAAATAAAATAGTCTGCTTTTAAAGTAATTACTTTTTGAAAAGGTTTCTTCTTCAAGTTTTGTAATAAATTATAACTTTTCTTGATCGACTGTATCTCTTAGAAAGATGCCATTTTAATGAATGCTAGTTAAGGATTTGGGAATGGAATTAAGGATTTTGAGATATCTGTCAATAATATTTTGTGTTCATAGAATTTAACAAAAACCTTAAATTGCTATAAAAAATATTCAGTCTAATTTTTAATCTATGTCAACAGTCAAATTTCAATACATTTCTATTAAGATAAATGATTTATTGACTTTAAAGAGAGAGTAAGAACAATCTTATTCGTGATTTTTAGAGTTGTAATAAAAAATTATTGGACAAAAATATGTTCAGACTTTACATTTCTATGTTTTGCCAGTAATTTCCTTAATTTAAAAATTGATATTTCGATTTTTAATATCCAAACGTGACACTATTTTAATTTCAGATATAAACTAGTGGAGATTTTGAGGCTTTTTCATTTTTGTCAAGATCCATTAAAAGAGACAAAACTGTCTCATTTCAATAACAAATTCTTTGTATTAATTTGTAATTTCAAAATATAGCAAATATTTTAAAAATATTATGAATAAATATTTATATTTGATCTAAACGCGACAATGAATTAATTTGGCAGGAGTTTTTTCGCGGAATATCGGTGCTCCATGGTTCTAAGAGAAATTGATGACATTTGTCTCTTTGTCATTTATCGCGCTGCCAATGCATGCGTGTTAGACTGTCCCAAAAAAATAAAAATTGAAATATTTTGAAGCATACCCCTTAAAAATGTTTTAATACATCAAATGTTATTATAAATGAATTTTTATTTCAATTGAACTTTATTAAGTGACTGCTCATTAAACTGATCTCTCAAAAATGAATAATGAACACACTATTTTTTAATTTTTAATTAAATATTAATTAAGTAAAAATTTTTAAAATTTTATGTTTTTTTAATTACAATTTTTTAATATTCTCATATTACTCTAATCACTCGCACTTTAGTTTTCTTCAAATTTTAAAGATTAGGGTAATTTATCTAATTTTGTTATAGTAAAACTTCACCGTCTTTTTTATATAAAATAATTTTTAGATTTTCATTTTATTATAAACATGGACACTATAAAAAAACATTTTATGGCTAATTGGTTCTATGAATGACTCAATTACAGATATCCAACTACCTCTTCTTCGAGATGTATTAAGTAAACTCTACTTTTTGGTTAAAAAAGAAAACAGAACTTTTCAAAGGCAGTTTCACTGATAGTAGATGAAGTTTTGTCAATTTGGATTAAAGCCATCTTACCAAAAAAACCCAAAACAAATATCGTATCAAAGTTAAAAAAGATCGTGGATGAGTATATTCGTATTGGTAAAAACAAACACAGAAAGAGTTTTGCGCAGCGATCAAGAGAAAAGGAGTTTGAAAAAAACCTACATCATTTGCTTGATATCAGCCATGCTAACTGTTCAAGTATAATTAAAATAGGTGAAGATAAGTTGTTCTTAGAAGACCAAGGATCAAAGAGAAAAAATGATTATTTTGGAGGAAGATAAAGAGTTTACAGATAAAGAGGAAAGAAAAAGAAAAATGTTGAACGAGCAAACTAAACGTGAGAAAAATCCAACATTGAACAAAAAGGTTTGACATTCAGTATATTCTGGAAAATGAAACAATCGAAGAAAGTTTTTCTTCCAATCTAGAAAACGATCCAGAATTGTATCATAATTTTTCGAAGATATCAAAAAATAAAGAAAAAACAGAACAAATACCGGTGAATTCTCTATTGAAAAGTGTGGATTTTTGTTCCTTAGACAGAACAAGTACTTCTTCTAGACAAGCAATTCATGTTGTTGCTCCTGCGCTAAAAGCACTTGGTGTTGATCTCAAAGATATAACTTTTTAAAATCCTCTTTGTATAGGTCCAGAATTAAATCAAGAGAAGAACTTGAAAAGAGTATAAAAAGTACCTTCACTCCAAACACTCCTCTCATTATCCATTTTGACGGTAGTTTAATCACTTTGTGTACCATCTAGCTATCGGAGTATCAGGTATGAATACAGAAAAACTTTTACGCATAGATAAATTAGAGAAAGCGACAAGTTATGAAATCTGAACAGCTGCACTTAATGCAATTAAATAGTGGAAAGGTGTCGAATGTTGTGTGGCAGGCCTCTCTTTTGATTCAACTGCAAGTAATACAGGTATGGGGCTTGTTTGAATATTCAGAAACATCTCAAACAAAAATTGCTTTTTTTAACTCGTCAGCATCATATTTTTGAGATAATTATAGGGTGTGTCTTCAATTTGTTTTTTAATTCGACTGGCTGATCTTTTTAAAAATTTCAAAGAGAAATGGAATTTAATAGATATTTATTATGATGTTTGCGTTGCATATTGTTATGTGCATGTAGCGTATGATGTTTGATAGATTTTTATGATGTTTGCGGTTTATGCTTTAGTTTTTATACCAATTCAACCATGATAATTTTAATTTCTGAAATTATTTTTTGCATTTAGAGGTTTTAAATGTCTGAAAGTGTCAATCAAATGTTTGATTTACATTCTAATGTCTACAGAAATATTTTTGAAATTTAAATAAAATATGTGTTTTTATGCCAAATGGAAGATGCTGGTTTCATTTTTGGACTCAGGTTTGGCATTTATGGTTTTAAAATATCTGACAGCTTGAATCAGATTTGTGGTTTACTTCTAGATACTGTCTTCAATAATATTTTCAAAAAAATAAAATATCTGTTTTATACCAAATCGACTATGCTTATTTTATTTCTGTACTGGATTTTGGATAATACGGTTAAAAATATCTCGAAGTGGCAATTGAATTAGTAATGTATGCCTGAAAAACAGTTCTGTAAAAAATTTTCAAAATATACTTTTTTTTTTGTATATTTTAGCTTATAATACTTTCTACAATCATCTTGATTATGAAATATTTATTTAAAAAAAACAAAACGTATTATAAAATCTTTTGAAAATTTGTATGAGAGAAGAAACCAAGTTGAAAAATAATTGAAAAGAAAACATGTGATCAAAACAAATAATTAAAAAAAATATGTATCTTGACTAAATGGAAGATCTACCATGTTCTAATGAACTAGGAAGTGATTTAATTATATAATATTAGATGCTTCAAAAAAGATTTTGACTGTGAAAAAGAAGTTCCTCTTTTACAAATGAAAAATATTTAAATATATGACTTATCATCTAGGATTACAATTAACATTTAGCTAAGATCGGTAGGAAATCTGAAAATTTAGAATAGGTCAGATTTATCAAAAATTGCACAGATGCCCATATGTGAGAATTTAGTCACTATCTATTTTTAATTTAAATTGAATTTGTCCATCTTTTTCTTTTTGCGTCAAAGAGATAATTTTTTAGATGAAAAACGTGGACAACCTTTTGTAATTGAACAATGAACATCACGAATGATTCATCAAAAAAAAATGAGATTGGTTGACAAATATTCAGGCCTGATAATAAAATACACGATACTGATAAAAAAAGTCAAAGATCATCAAGAAGATATCGGAATGCTTTGAGAGAGGAAAAAAGTAATTTTATCATTATAAAAAATTTTTCGAACACACATTGAAGAATATAAATTTCTAATGAAAAAAGAGCTACCAAAAAAGGAACATCATGGAATGAATAGCAAAATTACATACTGTAAATTATAATATGACGTAGAGACGACGAGCCGATAACGAATTTGTAGCCAAAAAGATGGAAGTCCTATCGAGTTACATAAGTTACTGTAGAATGAAATATTTTGAGTGAATTAAACACCTAAAGTTGGTTTATTAAATAAATTAAGAAAATAATTACGCATGCTTAAAAATGGGTATATATGTGTAAAAAACTTTATATTATTACTTAGATAAAAAGTTTCTTTTTAAGATGAGCTGTCATATATAAATCAATGCTTTGATAACTTTAATTGACTTTTATAAATAGCTAATAGGGTTAAACAAGAGAAGAGAGCTTGAGTAATTGAGTTTTAGCAGAGAAAGCGGAAGAGAAAAACAGAGGAGAGAGAAAGAGAAATAGAATCACTGTGACAGAAGATGAGAAAATCTAATGGATCATCAATGTTTGCTCAAAAATACTACAAGGAGACACTGTGATAAACATTGCTTACTTATTGTGTGCATGTTGAAGCAATGGATTATTATTATATAGCTCTCACGCATCGTCTGTAAAATATGTTCGATAGGAATTTCAGAGCAGCTTGGCATGACTGATGTTTGATTCGAAAGTCTGCATTCCTTCTTTTATTCTCTTATCTTACATTATCATGTATTCGAATGATCATTACATTCTATAATGCGATAATCATACATGTTTTATAAACAAGCAGCAACTCTTACTTATAGAAAATTATTGGGGGGGGGGGGGGGGGGGGGGTCATTTTCGCCCCCGCCCCCCGGATGTGCGCCGAGAAAAATCGATATTCAGCCCCTGCTTTGGATTTAGAAAGATGAATGTTCATATACCATTGATGGTACACCAATCGAAAAGGGGGGTAACTAATTTATTAATTATTAATTAATTAATTAAGTTTGTTTTGTGACGTTCGCACCCATCCTTTCGGATATCGTGGCCCGCCCGGAATGCTGAGTCCAAGTCTAACTGGACTTTCCATCCCACTAAACACCTATCGGCCCTTGTTACAAAAGAATAGCTATACCTTGTTATATATATTATTTTACAATATATAAATACATCGGAGTGAACGATACAATCCTAACGGAACGCTCCCAATTTGGGAAACAAACTTATTGTCTAGTGATAGCTTGATTACTAACCACGTAGAATCGCGTCGCTAGAGCACTACCTAACCGTAAAAACCTTTGAATTCTTCAGAGTAAGAAAACCAGGGTAAAAAAACCGGTAACTAATTTATTCAGATAACAAACATCTATTGGGCTTTGGGAGGAAGAGTATGGGATATTGACAGTAATGTCATCAGCGAAATAAAAAAACTTAAACTTTTGATTGGCCTGGTAGAAATCATAAACAAAGATTAAAAAGGGGGGGGGGGGTCCGAGGGAAGAGCTTTGGGGAACACCAACATTCGTCCGTACAATGTTCACTTAACCTCATTTACTGTCACAAACTGATGACGATCAATGAAGTATGATTCAAGTAGTCGTAAAGAATTTTGTCTCAAGCCATAATGCTGCAGTTTTCGTAAAAGTATATGATGGGAAAGACAGTCAAATGCTTCTGAAAAATCAAGAAAGATGTAATTGTTGCCATATTAGATTCCTAGTTTTTCAATATGTTTTCGACAAAGCATAGAAGTAAGGATTGAGTATCATGATGTTTTCAGAAGCCAAATTGAAAATCATAGAAGATATTATTGTGTGAAAAATAATTGTATAACTGATGATAGAGCATTTTTTCAAAAAATTTAGAAAAAAGTGGTATTATAGAAATTGGCCTATAATTACCTATGTCTTCTCTACCTCCTTTTTTGAAAATGGGATGTATTGAGCTTAATTTCAAACCATATGGAAATACTGTGCATTTGTTATCTTAACGTAAGATACGGCAGTACCACGTGGATGACAGATTTCAAACGAGAGATCGAAAGTCCATAGGCATCTATACAATTACTTCTATCAGAATCATTTATACCTAAAATTACATCGCTTTTGCTGAAAGGGGTGTACTCGAATTTGCGTTCTATTGAAGGTAAAAATTTCATAAAAGAATCGTCGCAAAACCCTGAACTGAACTATCAGCAAATTTAGAGTTGAATCGAGTTGAAATAGTTAAACTATCATTGAAAAATTCATCAATAATTTTCAAAGTTATAGTATCATTTTTCAAGGGTAAATCATGTTTTTTGATAACATTCCAAGTACTTTTGGTATACATATTAAATGAGAATTGGTTATGAAAAAAAATTTCTTAAGTTCCTTACATGTGGATCTAATTTTGGTTCTAAACAAAACAAATTTTATAGTGTAATGTGTCAGAATAGCGTATTTTGAGTTTTTTGTGTAATACATTTCTTTCCTTAATCTCGAATTTCTATAATATCGTTGATAAAGTTAATCCAATGTTATCTATTTAAAAATATAGAAACTTTTCATCTCAAAAATCAGTAAAACTTCAAATTGAATGAAAATGTCAATTTGATTGTATTTTTGTCATTTGCTTTCGAGAGCTTTGTTTTCCGGAGATTCTGATTTTCAAGCGTTTTGCTTTTGGACAATTTCGCAAGTTTTGTCCAGACAGCATATTACCCACATGAGCAATGGATAATAGAAAAAAGTATTATAAAAGGTCTTTCTTTCTTAACTTCAATGGTTAATGAGTACTCGTTTAAAAAGAGAGCATTCAATAAAATATCAATTGGGTTGTATTTGTTTTTGGAATTATTCTCTTGTTTATATGACTAAAAAGACCTAGCACAAAATACGCATCATCATAAGCAGTCCATCAACGCGACCAGTATGATTCTGCATCGAAATCCACATGCAGAGCTTATAATAATTCAGCAAATGATAGAGAAGTTCGAATTTCATTCATTGTTATGATTTGATGAGTTACTGATTTCACCGTCCACCATGCTACTAACTTTCCTCTGGTATACGAAGTGTTAAGCATTATATTTCTTATATTTTTTCACTCTCTTGATTCCATGCACTCATATTCAATATTTCCAAAGTTGATCAAAGAAAGGCATTTTAATCAGAATTGACGTGCTCAAAGAATTCGTTTCAGATAAAAAAAACCTTTAAAGGTTGGAATACTGGGTTTGGCCTATGCATTGCACTTCCTGACTTGCGTTTACCCAAAGAGAGTACATTATTTTATTTTTGTGAAAAAAATTCTTTATTAATTTAAATAAAGAAAAAGTAAAAAATTTCTACCTTCTTTGTTGTTTTCTGAATAAGATGAGCTTTTTAACTTGACAATACGTTTAGCATTTTTCAGAAATTGAAAACTAAGCTTCACCTTTATGAATAACAAAGGAGGAAGCATATAACATTTTTACTTACTTGTTGGAATTTATTTTATAAGAGAAGTATCTGCCTTCTGAAAATTTTATATCATTTCTCTTACACAAATGTATTTTTGTATCAGATCATGAAAGTGCCTCCCTTGTGCAAACCACTATGTGGTCATGTTAATGTATTTACAAAATTAACTATTCCAAACAAACTGGTAAGCTAATAATACATTAGTGCTATACAAACTAAAATAGGAGCTTCATACTTTATTTTGGAAAGGGGGACATTGGCCCTTTGCTGCTTCCTCACTTAAATACGTCGATGTGTATGCGTATATAAAACGTGCCTTACAGATATAATAAGTGCTTACTATCATTCATAAAATGTTTACAAAGAACAAGATTTTGTATATTTAAAGTTAATAGGATGTTATTACTATTGCTACAAGATAACCTTTCAAGTTATTAGAATTTTTACAAGTCTATCTTTGATTATATTATCGATTTGGCGAGTAGCTAGATTTTGTTTGACACCATATGTAGGAACAACTCGCTATTTTATGAAATTCGATTTCTGTAATGTTTCTTACTCGGTCCTCGTGTCATCATTTAGTGACCGAATCAATCTTATGCCCACAATATTATAATATTAAAATCACTACTTTCAGCTACAAATCTGGAATGATTAAAAACTTGGAATCTGTTCGTATTTCTTTTGCTGGCATGCTAAAGTTTCAAGACGGAAATGCTTCTGTTATTCCTCTCCTATCTAATTCTTATGATGAAAGTGAAAAAGAAAGCGGAATAGAGATCACTAAACCCTATGCGGATGCTGTGAATTTAGAAGATAACGTCACGCGTATATCTAAGGTGATAAAACCACCAACTGGCCGTGATAATCAACAGAATACTCTACCAAGCATTCAGGAAAACAGTACAGCTTTGCAAAATCAACGACATATTTCGGCTCCAAATAAAGGATTTACCATTCGAGGAGAAGATGATGTAAGCATTATTTGAATAAATATACAGAATAGTTTTATACGTGTATTTATTAGAGAAAGTATACTTGGCGAATCAACTTGCACTCAACCGAAAAATACTGGAGAGGTTTAACAATCTTTTATTTAGATAGTTTTGCATATTTATTAATAATATATAAGTGTGGAACGTCGTGTTAAGCCCACCTCAGTAGTAGGGACGCTTGAAGGAGAATTCTTTTTATACATAGGTTAGATAGCATTTTTAACCTGAACAATGGGGACACCCTTGCTATTATTTTTGTCATGAATAATTGCTAAACTCATCGTAGTCTTGTAAAATTTTTAGCAGGAACACACGCATTAGAGTCAATTTAATCATATTAGATAAACATATTCAATCAAACATTTGAAATTGTTCTTGTGTTGAAAAGCTCTACACACTCTGTACGAGAGTAAAGTTTGAATGATCCTTTAGTGCAGGGGAGGGCCACATCTGGCCCACGAAGGCTTATCGTCCGGCCCGCCACTCTGCTAGGCTTTATTATTGCAATCTGGCCCGCGGACCTCCCAGTAAAAGTAGAGAAGAAATTCCAATAAATTTTAAGTTTTCAAATAAATAAATTTCCTCAACCATCGAGCCAGACATGGAAACCTTTTTCATGGCAAACAGCACCCGCAGTCTCATTGATTTGTAGAGTGTTCAATGCACTTTTTGTACAATTTATTCATGTATTATACTTTTTTTTCAATTAATGTATTATACAAAATCAATTATAAATTGATAAAATTGATGTAATTTTACATTTAATCAATGTATTATACAAAATATAGTAATTCTGAGATTTCGTTTTTCACTCCGGCCATTGATCTCCTTCCAAAAGTCTCATCCAAGCTTTAGTGTAAAATTAAGCTTATCAATCAACGCAATTATGAACTTGCTTGTAAGTAATAAGAATATAAATATATACAAGGAAATTCCTTTTCAACACCGCGAATTTTTCTTCTCAATAGCACCATCGTACACATCATTAATTTATATTATGAAATGTCGTATATTTATGATATAATAATCGACAATAAAGGATATCTTCTTCCATTTTTGATTGTTAACTAGCCACTAGAACTTAAATTTACAAATAATGTTTCCCCTATTTGTTTCTATACAAAATGCTTTTAAAAAGTAAAAAAAAATTATATTTTTACAAAAACAAGTGTACTCATATCACACAGTATTTGTCTTATTTGTGATGCAGATTTATGAAACGAATATTCGTTGTAAATTTATTCTTGTTTTAGAATGGTTTTTAGGTCTCACAAAGGCTTTCCTATCTCTTTCTATTCCAAAAACTTTAGTTTTGTCAGGTGAATGATGCAAGACTCCTTCTATTAGATTTGCTAATTTTGTATTTTTTTCTTTAGAAGATTGCCTTGATAAGGAATTAATTATTGGTCAGATGCAAGGTATACTTTCTCATTTCAAACTGAATAAATCATTAGTTTATTTTCAGTGTGCTTATTTATCAGGCTTGTTATATTGTTCTTTTATTCAGGTGTTCAATGGGGTAGGTCCGTGCCCCAAGTTAACTGTAAGACGAGTTTTAAAGCTGAAAAATCAAAAAAGATTACATACAAAAATTTAAAGCACAAAACTCAATTTATCCATAAAAACCATTTGCAATACAAGTTACAACATCCATGATGAAATGATATATTTCGTCAGAAAAAAAATTTTACTTTTCTGCATATCTCTACTCGAGGTATCTAATACTATCTATTTACTTAGTGAAAATATATTAAGTTTATAATCAATCCATCCAAACAAATACCAAAAATTTAAGAGTTTCATCATTAAGTTTTTTTCTTATTCTCAATTTAAAATAACTGATCGAAGTTGCCTCTATTCTTTTTTGGACATATAAATAATATTTTATTCGGGTAGAACAAGCTCTTGCTGAACAATTCTTCAAGCTCCGAGAACCTTTGGATTTTGATTTCTGATCAGTGATCATAAATTAGCATTGTTTGTTGTGGATGAACTTTTGGTCGTCTAAAGGTTTCCAACTGGGCCGTTCAAAATTTTAATCAAATGTTGGGGAAAACCGAGTAGGCTTTGTGGGTGTGTATGTAGATAATGGAGTGGGTGATCGATATCCAGAAGGTGTAATCAGTTGCCAAAATAGTAAGCAATTTATAATATATCAGAATGGAGAGTGCAAAACCATGATTGATTTTAGGCTGGCATAGAATAATGACTCAATAAGATTTTAATACTTGAAATACTTGTTTCGGGCCAAATATCAATTGAAATTTTGGGTAAAGCAGGAAATCGATTGATTAACGCTTTTATTTCTAACAGAACTTAAATGGCTGACGAAATAATAACGATTCTTCAATATCAGGGTCATCAATTTTTATGTACGAGTTTCTCTTCGAAAACCAAAAACGTAAAAATCAAGTTGAGAGTTGAATCAGGTTCTTTTGCACACTCGCCCAGCCAACTTCATCTTTACCAATGTTTGTGAAATATGCACCAATTTCTTCTTCAACCTTCATAACGGGAGATACATCATATATTACGCAGTTGGGCCCACGTTTCAAATTTTTACTTTCAAATAAAATTCTTTAATGTGTCAAAAATATTGGATTGAATCAGTGTATTCGTTTTTTTATATAAATTATTATTAAAAAAATAGGTCCTAAGATGTCCTAAAAGATGAAAATTTTGTTATTATAAGGGCGTTAATGGCATGATAGTGAAGGAAAAATGGAAACTCCCTGTGAGGTTCATCTTAATACGGGAGCGGTGGCCATTTGCTTTGGATTGAGATTAGGGGGCGTTTGTGCGCTATCGCCCACTATATGTGCGAGCTTGATATGTATAGGGGGACGTGCTTTGTATAAATGCGTTTCGAAATGTCATATGTGTTATTAAAAAGGAAGGGCCGTTAGAGAAAAGTCGAAATGATCAACTTTCTTTTGTAAATGATATCTGGCAAATAAATATTTAAATAATTCAAAGATTTTTACCACAATTGTAAGACCAAGTATGACATGGCGCTAAATGCTGGGTTTTGAGAAAGAAAGATGGGAAAAAACTGGCAAGAACTTTGGTTAAAACGCTGAGAATGATATTAGGAATAACTTTAGAGACAAAATGAAGTAAGAAAAAAACTTCAATTTCGACTAGTCTGCTTTCAGTAATTGGCAGAAGCAAACTCCGCTAGTATGGAGGACATGTTTTAATAAAAAGCCCTATTTGGTTCAGAGAGATTGGAAAGAACAATGTTAAGTCCATTGTTAAGATAGAGTGATGGCTTGGCTAAGAGAAGAATTGAATCTTAGAGAAGTTGATCCTCAAGATAGAAGTTAATGGAGACAACGAATCATGCCTACCTACCCTCATCTTGGGGATAAGTAGTAGACAAAATAAGAAAGAATCGCCGTTAAGTCTATTATAAAGAAAACATTTCAATTAGAAAGCCATATGATTATTATTTTCTCAAGGGTTTTCAGAAAAAGTGTGTTAAATCATGTGGTATTTATAGACGCAGTAAATCGCTTATTATACATAAAGAAAAGATGCAATCACATTGGTAGAGCACAAACGTTAGAAGTTCGTTCCAGAAGGTAAAAATTGTTCGTTATTTAGAAGATAAAGCATCTGTTTTAAATTCTTTTGATGTTTTAATGAATAATCTCAATTAAAAATAAACTCCAAATTTTAATTAATTAATCAAGAGGAGAAAAAGATAGGGTGGGCGATAAGAAGCGCATTGGAGGTGAGAGATAGACGAATTGTGTTCATGAAAGTGGTACACACGCGTTGTAGCGGGTTGTCTTTGAGGTTGTCAGTATTTAAGCGTGTGGTTTGTTTGATTCCTTATATAATGGAGACAAACCGAATTTAGGTAAATTTCAGCTGTCAGTGATCAAGAATACTGGACACTTAATCCAAGAAGACAATCCCGAAAAGGTTGCACATCTTATCGCTACAATCCTGACTCGCAATTTTAAAGCTACGCCTCTTCTTTTCTTTGAAACGTACACCAAATTCTTTTAAATCCTTCAAGAAAACATTTTTATTCTCAAATTCTTATCGCCCATGCCACCAAATGCACATTCGAGCACTTGTCTGATTTCTAAAAATCAGGATAGGCAATCTTCGTAGAATTAAGAGACTTACATGTTTTCCAATCACTCAATCAGTAAATCATGAAAGTGAATATAAATTAGAAAACTTTGTTGAGAATAGAATAGAAAATGTTTAAAAACAACAAATATAACAAAAAACACCCCAAAATAATAATAATAAAAAACAACCCCCAAAACAAAAAAAATAAAAAAAAAAAAAAATAAATTATAAAGGAAAGAAAATTAAAAAAACAACAAGGGTTGGGAAATTTTTTAATAAAAGCTTTAAATTATGTTTGAAAAATAAATATGACACTAAAACAGGCATAGGCAAAACGCGAAAGAAGTACCGGTGTATAAAAGTATATCTAAATATGCACATGTTTGAAAAATCGCTAATAGAAAAAAAAAGCAAATTAGCCATCGATATCCATATACATATACAATTGAGTGAGTGCTTCACTCACTATATTTTCTGATGCTTTCTTTCAGATATTGATTTGGTAAACTTTCTTAATCGATACATCCAAGACCACGTTAACCATTTTTGTTAAATACATTTCTTCATCATTTACCACATGTAAAGATGGTACATTTTGTATTTGAAATAAAGATATTGCAAAGTTGATTTTCTTGCCCTAGATTGCTGTCTATGGAAATATGAGAAACTTATTTTTTGGAATTAAATTTATTCAAACTATATTCCCTATCAGAAGTTGTTTCTCATTGGTAACCGAAACTGTTTCTAAGATTGATAAATTTGAACAGCATTTTCGATTAAGATTTTTAAATTTAAACGTAGAACTTTAATGCTCTCAGCAAAACTTTAATTTGTTTTTTACTCAAGCATTCAAATATCTATCATTGGGTGATTACTTTTAACGATATGAGTAACAGATTTCAAAGAGTTTCTGGAATCGATTGAATACTCGGTTTTATCAATTATTTGACAAATGACATAATTATGAGATTTATCTAAGTGTTTGAAAAATTATATTGTCTTATCATTAAGCTCATGCATTATATAAGCGTTTACTTTGTTATTAAGTAAAAACACAGACAGATCATTTAAATCATATTTAACAAAGTTGAATTTATTGTATATAAAAAATAATAATACAAAGAGAGATTTGTCAAATTTAACCTGCTGCAATTGAGAATTTTTATATATTGTGAATTCAGTCATGGAAAATAATAATAATAATATCACTATATAAAAAAATTTAAAAAATAGTCAATACAAAATCTAGTTTTTAACGAAAAGTTTATAAAGACAATCGAATTAAAAAACATTAAAAAAATGTTATAGTTGAGAGAAAAGGTATTGCCCAAAAACTTATTTGATTTCGGTTTCTTAGAATCTTTAAATTAAAAAAGCTTTTATACAAGAGGAGAGTTGGATCTAGGATACTCACATGTAAGACCTAAAGTTATTAAAATTAATTAATCACATAAAGCAAGCTAAGCCAATCGAGGAGCGTTTTCGAGCTTTTTATGTCTCAACAGTTGGAAGCAGAGTGCTATGAACATTTGTGTGAATCGAACTGAGCCCATACCAACGTGTATCCCCAACTGATGAGTCCCGTCTTGAATTGGTTTGCTCTATTTGATTATGCTAACTACTGGCAATTATATATTCTAAAAATAAATATCTTACAATGCAAAATGTCATGATCATCACTCACTTCTTTTATATTTTAGACCTCTCTCATCGTGTTGACAATTGAATGAATTTTGGATACCTAATTTTTTTCATCCCCCTCATCATGAAGGAATTTATGGAATTATAAATAATTGTAGTTTTTTCTTTCGTGTGTTCAAGTTTTTATTTATTATGATTGTTAAAGATTGTGATAAATAAATTTCTTGTGTCTCTTCGCACTGCAAATGTTCAATTTATTGATACTTTTTTTTAAATCGATTATTATTAAAATTCATTGGAAATATCCTTTTCTATTTCTGAAAGGAAAATTTAATGCCAACCAAAAAATATACTTTTAATAGTACACTAGTACTTAATTGACTATTATGCCAATACGGCAAAAAACTTTTTATTCGTATGAATTTTTGTGATTGATTACAATACATTTTTTCAAAATAATTAATTAATTTAGCTTTGCTGCCTTTCTCTATTCATTTCAGACTAATGTCGATTATGAAAAATTACAGGTAAAAGAAGGATTACAAGAAATCAAAGTTTACCTGCTCCACGTGACCCAACAAATTACTACACTCAGTAACAAAATTAAGACATTTTTCATTGTAAATTAAGTTAAACAAGCATAAAAGATTTACAAATAGTTCATGCATATATTTATCCTCAATTTCGCTGCTGGAAAAAAGTATAAATGAAGCACTAGTTTTTTGATGGTGATGAATCAGATATTTCTGGGGAAGATGATCTTGTATTGATTGATTGGTACACTTGAAGTAGAACACTTTTTATAATACCGCTGTTTTCAGCCACACTTTTAGTGACACACCTTCAACTAATTGTTAGCGTATTTTTTGCATAACTACGACATCAATGTTAAAGCTTAACTGATGCAGTAAAAGCAGCAGTAGCAGACTAAAATTAGGCACTTTAAGTTTCCAAGCTGATTGATTGTGAAGAACCACTATGACCTATCGTTACAATCTCATAAATTTAAAGGAAAAAGAGATAGGAGTGAGGAAGGTAGCAATATAAAAAGAATTTGTGCTAGATGCTGTTGTTCTTGGTAGTATGAAAGGCCATGAAATGATTACCAAAATAATAGAAAACACGGCATATTCTAGTGCATTTATATTAAAACATCACATTTAAAGATGAAGTGTGTGGTATACGAAACTGCATGGAAAAGGGAAATCATAAACATACAATGTACATTCTTTTAGTATACATAAGATAATCAATTGCTTACACAAATATTTCAGAGGCATCTGCATTCTTCGGTGCAAAGAAAAGAAGAAAAGATTAGAGGTTGGGTGAAGGTATATGTCAAGGGTGCTAAAGCTCATATCCTAACCTCAACCCTAACACTAATTAATACTAATCCTAAGCTGACAATAGGGTTCCAAAATTGTACACATTGAGGCCTATTTAGAAATCGATTGAGCACTTGTCAATCAACCACCATCCTGCCAATTGAGGAATACATTTGAATAGTCAAAATGAGTGGAACTTTGTATATTTTTTATTCTGATAAATATCAATAGTCCATTATAATATAAGCAGCGAATCTAAAAATAACAATTTAAATACACCATTCTTATTATGTATAGAGGATCGGGGAAAACACAAAATGTATAAGTTAGTTAAATTTTTTGTATTATATTGCATTAATGTAATTTATAGTAATGTAAAGATGATAAGAATATTCCATTTTTAAAAATGTCTCCACAAAACACAGTGAAAAGAGCGATCTTCTTAATCTAAAGGTCGTGCCGCCTCAGTCTTGGATTTTCTTCCTGTTTTTGGGACATGCAGAAATTGGAGGCTAAAAATGAAATATATATTTTAAGAGAATCGTAAACAAGCAGTTTAAGAATAAGTAAGAAGAGAAATGAAACAAGAGAACACAAATTTTAAAACGGCATCGAAGCATGAATTGCACTCCTTGCAAACAAGAGAGTAAATATTGTAGAAAGCAAAAGTGAAGTAAAGAGCTATATTTAATTAATATTGTTTTTACTATATTTTTAAATCATCTCATTGAAAGAGTATAAAATTGTATATTTGAATGTCAAAAATACCATTTTGGTCCAGTAACACAAATTTGTTTGAAAGAGGGGAAAGGTGAAGCTCGTTTATTCTCGTTTTCCTGTGAAAGCCCTATTCGTTACAAATCACGTGACCGAAACTAACAGTCATTGCTTCCAAAATTTAGTGCCTTCCCTCCCCTTCTACTTACACTGCTTAGAAATCGTTTGCTTTAAAGTTGCGACAGCACAATTTCATTTTTTCACCCTGCATAACTGAAAAGCATTCAAAATTCTCCGATGCGGAATCGTTTTTATGGTGCAAAAATCTTCACTACCACCAATATATGATTTGTTCCCAGCACTTCTGAATCCAATTTTCGTTTGTTTGGCACAGCGCTGGAGAGTCAGAAGCCAAGTACTTATAAAACCCAACTGTCACTCAAACACTTAAAAAACCACGCTCCCAATTAGTAAACCAAACTCCAACGGCCGGCTTCGAACTAAATATGCTTACAGAAATTAAACTTTTTTTTCTTCATTATTTAAAATAACTCCCTTCCTGCAAACCTGGTTTTCACAAATTCCATCTTTATATTTCTTTATTTTTGCAAAAAAAGTTTTTTTTGTTTGTTGATTGAATTCGAGAAAAAAACTTTTTTTGTTTAATAATATTTGCGGCGTTAAAAATGAATATAGTTTAAATTTGTAGAAGCACTGTAGTCAGTTAGAAGGGGTAGGGAGTAACAACGTTAGCAACCTATTGATTCTTAAAAGCGAAAGATATATTATATAGCATTCATATTTTCTAAAACAAGGACTTCCCATGAACTATAAATCCTAATTTTCAAATCGTATTCACGGTTTACATCAAAAATGATGTTTAGATGGGCAAAGTAAAGTCTATTTCAAACGATGGTACATCTAGTTGTTAGGCCAAGACTTCAGCGAGAGCACAACAAATAAGAAAAGGTAGAATTGTGAATGAAATAAATGCATGGAGAAGTTTAAAGAGTTTTTAAATCATATGAAATAGTGCTTCCTTACCAGCTAACGAACAAATAATAATCAGACATCTTATTTAGAGCAAAAAAGTTGCATTAAACGTATAGTCGATTTTTATGCGTCTACGGGTGTTTTTGGAAGTTAATGAGAACTGGATTCAATTTTAAAATGAACATATATACCATTTTAGTTCTATATTGTTCTTTTCCCATTCTATTTTGTCTTTTAGCAGTTCCATTTTGTCCTTCTGCAATCCTAAAAAATAATCTCTTGTTTTTTGAAATAATGTTAAAAGGATATTGCTAAATTAAAGTAGAAAATTTAATTAAAAAAAATTGTAATAATTTAAATGATAATTCATTAAACTTTAATGAAAATAATCTTTAAATAAAAATGACATATATCAATATCTTATAAATACAAACAAAATTGCAAAAGGACAAAACAGAACTAAAAATGGTATATATATTCCAACTATTTATAAAGCCCTAGAACAAAAGGAAATAATGTGTGTTATTACAGTTTCTTTTCCCGGAATAGGAAGAAGTTTTGAGTAAGAAGTCCAATAACTCATCTTGTCTTTTGAAGCTATTTTTGCCACTTGCAACGTCCAACTCAGATTTGATACTCAACAAGCTATTATTGCTTCCTAAAAAATAAAGGATATGAATGATAGGATAATCTCTAATATGTTTGTTTTTAGAACAAAATTTATCACAGATATAAGAACAACTCTCAGTTAACGCAACGACACCTATGTACTTGACTCAAATGATTGACAGCACTTAACTGGTATAGGAGAAACGGGTGTGTTATAACTAAAATAGATAAAAACAAATGTTGACTGCCGAATGTGTTGTATTATTTATGTGCAAATGCAACCTCACAACAATTTAATAGAAAGGAATCTTTCAAAATTCTCTGCATTCTATAAGTATTGTAGATCTTTAGAATGCATAAATATAAAGAGAAGATAGAAAATATTGTCTGCTTTGTTAGGAATTAAAGAAAGTTTTCCTTTACATCGTTTATAAAGACGATATCAAAGAGGTTTGTCTGAAACGTTCAAGCTTTAAATGCCTTGCAAATGAATAAACATAGGCGCGCTGCAAGAATATAATAATATTGGGGCAAAATAGAAAAACACATTTCTTCTCACAAAAAAGACAAGAATGAAAGCATATGTCAATCTTATACTATTGAGTGTTTGAAATATTGCTATATGTGTAATAAGTAAAAGAAGGATGGAAGTAGGACAATGTTCGGCAGCCTTCGGCCCAAGGCTTAATTTAATTGATTAATTTTTTAAGTTATTCTATTACCAAAATTACGCGTAAAAGGTACAGGCCAAAATCCTATTTTTACTTTCTATCTAAGGCTAAGGTGTGACAGAAAGTATGAAGTTTATGCGCGCATTTAAAATATTAATATTTTACATTTTTGCGATACTTTAAAATTTTAATGGAATACCGTAGCGTTTTCTTTCTTTTCTGATTTTGCCACTGATCAAAATAGGCGGCACGTTCTGAGAATTTAAGTGCATTTGTTTTTGGAGAGATGTGTAGTTGGATGGAGGACACTGCTTCGCATTAACCAAAGGACACTTCCCATCTCCTTCCTTCAACGCTGCCTCGTGGATGTTCTTGGAAGAGAGAGAAAGCGAATCGCAGTCGTTCAGAACTTGCAGAGAGAACGAGCGATCAAATTTCTTGCGCTAAAGCACACACAAACAAAGGGATCCTTTCTTATACTAATACTGGTAGTTTGAATGAAATTAGCAATTCAAGAAAATGAAGTCCTCCAGCAAAGATGTCCTTTTAACGTTTTTGGCATTAAGCCAATGCGGGGTATAAACGAAATACCCATTTTTTGCGGAATTGAGAAAAACATAAGTTAAGCGAATTCACGTGATAAAGTCAAAGTTCAGATATCGATGAAGATTGCGTGGGTCAAAAAATGGTATTTTGATAGCAAGTTTCTTGTCTTAACTTAATGTGTGTGTTCCCTAGAAATTCAAAAGTTATTTTAGACTAATTAGTTAACAATTTCTTTTCATATTTAAAGAGATAAAGAATAAACTTTAATTTAACAGCCATAATTTTATCAGTTAGGGACGTCCCAATTTGTAAAATAATGAAAAATCACTTAGAAAAGCTTACACCGATGTTTTAACGATGCATTGTAGCGTTGATTTTCAGACCAACAAATTATTTCTACCATTGAATTTAGATAAATAGTAGAATACACTTAAAATAAATATTTTGTTCAAAAATCTTTACATAAGTAGAAGCTGACAATAAATCGAAATGGCGACTTGTTGAAAAGATTAATCCAAAACCCTCAATCTCTCAATTAAAATCAACAAATGAAAAATAATTTATCCAAAATACGAAGCTCATTCTAATATTTATTTTCAAAGTAACTTCTTCACTTTGAAGCAATTTTGTAAATTGTCATTTTGCTAAAACATTGTTTTCGAAAAATAAATTACGAAATAAACATAGATATTTTGTACAGAGGGGTAAATAGCTTACTTCTCTCTTAAATATCGAGTAAAAGCAAAGAAGGAAACATTTAAAGTTACTAGCCAATGAAATTAACTCTAAAAAGTGTACATTATAAATGATAAAAGTAGTTCATATCAATCAAGTTTAAGGGAAGAGTTTTTCAAAGAAGAACGCAATAAAGGAAAGCGTGTACTACCAAATAGTTCTAGAAAAGATGAGCAAATAATGCAATTATGTTGTTTGTAGAAATGAAAAATGTAGTTTATAGAAAACCGTATAAACGACTGCCCACTTCAAGTAAAAAATAAAGCTTTATAAACTTTATGAATACAACTGATTTTCATTTTCTGTATTTTTTTAATCCATTTATGTATTCTTTTTTGTTTCCAAACTATGTATTATAAATAAAGTATATTTATTTACATATAAATATATAATAGCCATAGCTTTTTTCTAAATTGTAAATCATACTTTTTTTAATATAATTACCCACAATTACCTCTTTTATATGCACCTTATTTGCATTCTTTCAATATATTTTTTAATCTCTTATAATTTGAGTGACACTAATTAGCGGCTTTAATTAGTCTTGAGTGTGCTCAACTACTGAATTTTTAATAACTACTGTAATTTTTATTCTAGATTGTACAATATTTTTCAATAAATTCTTTTTTTCTTTCTTATAAGTGATTTTCTTAAACGATTTACAATTCTCTTGTGAATGCTTTATTTCACATAAATAAAATTAAGCAAGTCAAAGGAGGCGTTAAATAAAACTTTTCTTCGAGAATTTAACAGCTATAAATTGAAAAAGCTCAGTTGAACGATTATTAGTTCTTGGTGCAACCAAATTGAATGGTGTTCCATCATGTTTAATATTCAGTGATCACATACTTTACAGGTTAAAGGTGGTATAGTATTTTCATCGATAAGGCACTGAGTACCGCTGACATCGAGCTATGACTTTTTGGCAGAAGCAGA
This sequence comes from Nectonema munidae, assembly GCA_030549495.1. NCBI lineage: Eukaryota > Metazoa > Nematomorpha > Nectonematoida > Nectonematidae > Nectonema > Nectonema munidae. The sequence continues at coordinate 556,028 of JAUIRK010000987.1, forward strand.
ATCGAACCCGAGACTTTCAGGTTCAGAGCCTGCGCTCTAACCAATCGGTCACGCAACTACAAGAATTTAAGATCTGTTACGTGTTTACATCTGTTACGGAAGAAGAGCTTGGACAAATTGATCAGGATGGTAATATAAATAGTGGCTTTGATGTTTTGTCTTAAAAATTAGAAACTTGGAAAAGTGGGTTGTAGGATATATAAAAAAAATAAGCCTTTTGACGCGTGCAAGCTAAACGTTTGTAGTATGTTTAAAAAAGATATAACTTTTACTTCTTGGCGTTTGAGTTTTTCTTTTTGCTTTCTCAGCTTAATTTCTTCAACAATTTTCTCTCGGCAGTTTTTATACTGCAAACTAAAGTCTGCGATTTGCTTGAAAAAATCCGTCATTTCCTGAGAAGCAATTCGAAATTTTGGAATTCCAAAGAAAAGGAGGGATTTTCTGAAACGATTTACAATTCTCCTGTGTATGATTTTTATGATTATTATACTTTGTGTTGCTTTACTAATAAAATCCACCATGCGAATTTTGAAAACCGGGCTAGACTCGTGTTTATTGACGATCTCCAAATTATTCCAAAACTTTTTACAGGATATTTCAAGTTTGACCAAATTTTGTTGAAGATCTTTAGAATCTAATTTGGAAGATCTAATGAGTGAATGGAAGTCGCTGTATAAATCTGTCGAGTCTGGAAAATTAAGCATCACAGCTTCACAGACATAATAGAGCAGGGAGTTTTTTTGAATGTTGTCTTTAATATCATTGAGTTTGAGTAGGTAATCCACGTCAAAAGCTCTGATCTAAAATGAGTTTATGTAAATATAACATTTCATTCTGAATCTTTATCACATAAATATGGAAAATTCAACAATAAAGAAAACTTAACGTCGATTTAAACTCTACAACAAAACCTGTGTATGGCAGTCAGCCACCCGACTATTTAAAATCGGCCGTTGTAAACACATGACCGTTCTGTAAGTGGGTGTCTTTGTTTTCCTGCACTTCAATTTTAGTTTGCATTGTTTGAGAATCGAAGTAATATCTAGCAAATTGAAGGAACCGTGCGAAACGAAATGAAATGCAAATGAAGATGTGATGTTGTGACTATCGTATCTCCTTCAAGATATCATTTTGTGAACTAAAATAAGAATATTTGATTGTTATTAAATGCCGTGATGTGATGAGTTTAAAATATTGGTACGAGTACTTAGATTCTTTCTACTATCTGACTGTCTAGAGCGAAGCGTAGAGTATTGATCTGTCATCCTGGTAGATTCAAGATCGTGACATTCCTCTCTGTCCTGTTATGCGAGGTTATTCTTGCGTTGGATGCAATACCGACGTTAAAAACTACATACACTTGAACTTGCTGAAAACAAAACATGAGAAAAACAATATTTGTACACTTTACATCTTTACCCATTACAAAATTAACTCATGAAGTTTTGTCAATACAGAAATTAGAATGTGAATTAGAAATTAAAATCGATACATCTGAAATCAATTTTTTTAGTTGTTGGCATCGCATCTAAGGTAACAATGATCTTACACAACTGGGATAATCACGATGGGGAATCGAACCCAGACGAACTGGACCGAGCCCCTATGCTGCCACCACTACGCCATCTGCCGACAACGCGAGTGTTAAGTTGCCAATTTTTAATTTCTTCACTTAGTTGTGCTATGCATGAATGAGGCGCTTTCAATGTCGTTGAGAAGTGAAAAGTTGTGTATTACTTACAAAAATATGCAATGACCAATTCAGGGATTCCTTCTCCTTAAAACGACTCGCGGGCCCTTCAAAATTGTGTTACATGAATGATAAATGAATGCAGATAATAAAAATTTATTACAATATCGATTTCGCAACTCTTTGATGTGCTAAATCTAAGTAAGTTCTTTGCATTAAAAAGAAGGAAGACATTTTTGCCATTCACGCTGTTTAAAGATGGCGTTTTGCTTGGATTTCAAAGGTTAAAGCAATGAATTTTCTTTATTTATTAACACGAATCTCTGATATTTTGTTGAAATTAAATTTCAGATTCGTATTCTATCATTGGTCCAATAAAAAAAATTTTTTTTTTAATTTTTCTAAGAAACTTTTTAGAAATTTAAAAGTTCTTAAATTTTCATTTTAAAAACAAATTGCAAAGAGAATTTAATGTCAAACTCAAGTCAAAAAATGAGATAAATAACACTTGTTTTTTTTATATTTATTTATTCAAAAAAATAGGATATCTAAAAGAATACCAAAGGAATCGAGATAGATGACTTATTAATTCAAACATAGGATATCTAAAGGGATACCAAAAGAATCGAGATAGATTACTTATTAGTAATAAGCTATCTTGTTAATATTCCTTTAAAGTGTAGATTTTCCTGGTAATATTCCTTTAAAGGGTAGATTTTCCTTTAAAGTGGGGAATCAATCGAAATCCTATATTTGAGGAGCAAAAAAAAGAAACCATCATTCTTAGCTAAAACAACTACCATATTTAGATTTAGCACAGTAACCACTGCAAGATCAATATAAGAAACTTCTTAGCAAGTTTCATGTAAAAAGAAGAGACCGCTTTTTTGAATAAAACAAATTAAAACTCGATTATTTACTGCTTTGTTTTTAATGCAAACTTTTCATTAAAGGTTATGCTGGCGATTAGATCATGGAAATTTTGATCGAAATTGTAAATTCTCATAAAATTAAACTATGCCTATAACATTCTCTATTAATATAGAGCGCTCTGATGATACATGATTCGAAAGATATATTTTTTAAAGTTAGAGAAAATCTAAAATTGAAAAAGTTGTATATCTATCTATCATGATGATGTATTGGCTTCCACCTGAATATATTTCAAAAGGGTATAACTTTGGTATATGTTGTTCAAATTCAAGGAAATCATGCAATCTTATATTATAAATCCGTAATTTAATGTGTGTGCCAATAAAAAGTTGGAATGAAAGTATAATTTTTAAACTTCATTGACTTTGTAAATAAAGTAGATAGTAGCATGGCTTATGCCTTTCCTATGCTTTTAGTTATTTTTTTGTTGTGTTTCAATTCAATTCATTCTACAACTTACTTAGATATTTTTATTTACTAAAAGAAGTTTCTTGCATACATTCTAAATATAACAAGTATAAATGTATGTTAATTATATGATAGGCATATGTATAAAGATTAGCTCACAAAAGATTGGCTCTGGAGCCTCACCATTTGAGAAGAAGTCGGGGTGTTACACATTCACATATGTTAGATTAAAGAATAAATTCATAGACACTCTCTTTTGTGTGCAACGTTGCAAAAACGCAACATAAAAATGCTTATCAATTTAGTGAAGCCTAGTATTTTTGCAAATGGAGTTGCAGTCTCAAAAGAGTCCACAACCCTTCTCCTGACATATGTTAAATGAATGCAAATCTTTATATATATATATATATCCGTATAGTTTTCTGGAATAAAAATAGAATTATTGTGCTTTAGCTGCATCTCGTATTAGGACAGAGAAACGTTACTATATATACTATGCTATATATTTGTGAACTAATCTTTAAAAATATGTCTATCATATAATTAGCATGCACACACCACTTCATATAAACTACTGACCCTCTATCTATACCTACCTTTGTTACAGGTTTTTCTTATACAGCCACCTTCCTCTTCCAGTTGGTAGTTGAAGATCAGTTGATGACCATAGTGGTCAAAAATTTATCTCTAAAAATTTTATTTGAATGAAGACACTTTTCCTAGTAATGATGATGAAGGAAATGAACTGAAGAGAGAATGCGCTTGAAGACGAATGCAATGCTTCTATTTTTTTCGTATCTTAACTTTTTCAATTAGGTTTTAATTTGAATTAAAAATTGCACTCTACGTTTAACGTGTATTTTTGTGAAACTCGAAATGTCGTTTAAGCCGGATAATTTTAATCATCCCAGTTATCAGACAAGTTTGACGACTGTAAACACATCATATAAAGACTGTTCGTCATTTATTACTAGAAGTTCACTGTGCCTAACATAGTTAGGGTGATTCATTTCTGAACAAGTAAAGAGACACCCTGATTAAGTGTTTTCACAATTTTGCTACAATATTTAGAAACATTGTTTATATAAAAAAAGATTTGCTTAACGAAATGCACCTCTTCTAAACATAATCCTTCCCATCCACAAAACAAATCAATTAAGAAACGAACTCAATTCCCTATTTTTAAATTATAGCTCAAGAAAATGCATATGGATGGATAAGTAGATAAAAGTAAACCTGGGAGTCATTCAAGTAGTTTCCAATTTCTAATATGGCGGATAGGACGTATAAAAATGTTTTGCTGTGGAAAATTTCATCTAATGCAGTCTTGAAGTCATGAAGAGTCTCTGCAAGTTCCTGTTGATAATAATTTATTAATAAATAAACATTCAAAAAGGTCCCCTCCAAAGAAGCAGCTGTTGAATCATCATTTAAAATAGGGGCGCACATCGGGGGGGGGGGGGGGGGCGAAAATGACCTTCGCCCCCCCCCCCCCCCCCCAATAATTTTCTATAAGTAAGAGTTGCTGCTTGTTTATAAAACATGTATGATGATCGCATTTTTCCTATCGAACATATTTTACAGATGATGAGTGAGAAAGCTATATAATAATAATCCATTGCTTCAATATGCACACAATAACACATGACACATGTTGATGATCCACTATTTTCTCATCTTCTGTCACAGTGATTCTATTTCTCTTTCTCTCTCCTCTGTTTTTCTCTTCCGCTTTCTCTGCTAAAACTCAATCATTCACTCAAGCTCTCTTCTTTCATTCAAGCCCTCTTCTCTTGTTAAGCTCTCCTATCTCATCAGCTCTCTTCTCTCCAGTGACGTAGTTAGGCTGGGGCATGAGGGGCCGTGCCCACACTCCTATGTACCGCATGGTGCCCCCATGCATCGTATGCGATATCAGTTTTTGAAAATTTCTAAAATGAAAGGATCAAGAAAGTATAAATAATGTTGCGCAAGTTTTTTGTTTTTAAATTGTGCCCCTTCTATCAACTTTTTTTGGCTACACCACTGCTTCTGTCTAATTTGCATTTAGAGTTAAATTAAAATAGTTTTCAATCGTTACAATTTTATATCAATGAATATTGTTAGACTCGCACTAAGAATTTTTTTTCAACAAAAGTCACCTAATCTTTATCACTACGTTTGTTACATTTTGTAACATTTGAAAACTAATTTTTTCAAGTCTGGAAATTTTTTTTCAATAGCTATTTGGGAATTAATATTTTGATTATCTATTCAGTTTAAAAGCAAGAATTCCATTTGCTTAATATTTGACCAGAGATATTTTTATAATGTTCGATTGTTAAATTTTATAAATAACACTGTACATAATTAATTAAATCATTTTTTTAAGAAAATTTGTTGATTATTATAAAAATATAATATCGTAACAAAATGTTTCAGTTGTTAAAAATGTACTTGATCTATTTATGACAGCTGCCAGAATTTTATTTGTAGATAGAAATAATAAAAAAAACGCAATGATTTTCTTTTCTCGTATACTTTGATTTATGTTAGTTTCGTCCTCGGACATTTCGCCCCATTATTTTCATAAGACAGTTCGTTCCATTATTTTCATAAGACATTTTGTTTCATGGACAATTCGCCCCGTTATTTTCATAAGACATTTTGTCTCATAGACCATTCTAAAAAATTATGAGATAAATGAAATAATTTAATAGAGATAAAATAAACAAGAATATAAAATTTTTTAATAATTTTACACATATAATAAGCAAAGATGGACGAAACAAATAGCCTATGAGACAATTTGTCAGGGGGCGAAATGTCTGTCGACCTTTATTTAAATAATTTTTTAATTATAAGGGCTAGCTACTTAAACGTTGGCTTTTGCTGTTTATAAAAACTTGAAAATATCAAATAAATTCTAATCCTTTATGCCTCCTATTATTTTGAAATTATTCTGAGAACAGACGGTTCCATTTTAAAATAGTGAAAATTGTTTTATTAGTTTATTTTGTTTCCTTTCTCTCTTATGTTAATTATGTAGCAAATTTTTCAATTTTGAGTAAAAGGTAGTGCAGCGGGTGTATTTTCATTGACCAGGCACTGATGTACCGCTTATGTCAAACTATGAACAAATTCGTATCGATGAGGAATCGAATCCAGAGGCTTCCGTGCTATGCCCATCATCTCAACCAACCTGCCATGCCACCTATGCTGTAGGGGATATGTCAAATTAGTTTTCAAAAAACTTAATTTATGCTCTAAATTTTTTTAGTTTTTGTTGAAGCTCTATAACTTTTTCCGATAGACTTTTTTCCTTAAAAGTTATTATAAAAGTCGTAGCTTGTATCAATTTAGCTTAACTCTTTTTGAATGATGCTGAGTAAAATGAAATAATGCGATCTTAATTTTTTGTTTGCACAATTATAACTTCGTTTTATACCCTTGCCCCTGAATCAATCACATTTTTTCATATAAACATCGCAGGGTGTCTAGTAGACTCTTTGCCTTTAGACTACATTCACTCATATAAAACTATCTAACCTTCAGTTATTTGTTTTCTCTATGAATCAAATATCCTTTCATCAATTCCTGTAATGTGCCTGGTAGACTACTTCATTTTTCAAATGAAAAACCCTATTCCACCCCCTAACATTTTTGGATTTTTTTAAACTAGTGTATATTCGATGGTTGTAGGTAAAAATGCCCCAATTAAAAAGTAGGAAAAAATGCCCCCTAATTTTTGATTTTCAGGATTTTTTTAAATTATATAAATATTTTTATTTGCTACCGTTTTGAAAAGCTAATTTTAATTATATAAATATTTTTATTTGCTACCGTTTTGAAAAGCTAATTTTCTAATATTTCTTAATCTATAGGGTTTTTCTTTATAAAGTTCTTGAAAACAATAACAAAGGTGCAGATTTGTGGGAATGTGTTCTTAAAATCAGTTAAAATACAAATTATATTTAGAAAGTGTTCTGATACACATAAAGTCCAAAAATATTTGCTGTTTTATAAAAAATTTTTTTGTATTTAAAAAATTGTTGTATGCTGAGTTTTTTAGTTTACTTTAATTAAATTTTAAATGTTTTAGATGAAAAGTTAACTTTTTTTTTTACAAAAAATCTTTATTTGACATATCTTTTTTAAAAAAAATTTTTAATAATTTTTTGAATTTTTTTGTGTTGGGGCATTTTAAATTTTAAAATTTTAAATTGGGGCATTTTTTCCTACTTTTTAATTGTGGTCATTTTTTCCTACTTTTTAATTGGGGGCATTTTTTCTGCGCACTATATTTGATATGCAAATTTAATCAAAATATTTTCGCTGGGAGTATAGTATTTAAATTCACCAATTTTGTAAAAAAAAAATAAAGTAGTCTTATAAATTTAGGACTTTAGGTATGCGCTGAATACACTCTATTTTAAAAGATTGCTTGAATATTTGGTCTCCCGTGGTATTTCTAGACCACTAATTTTGAAAATTGCAAGAAAAAAATTTTGCCTCCCCCCCCCCCCCCCCCCCAAATAATTTTAAGGATGTGCGCCCCTGATTTAAAACTTTTAATTACAAAAAGAAACATCTAAACAAGTGAATTAATGAGAATGGGATAAATGGACTTTTGCGGAAATAAAAGTTGCTATAGTGCGAAAAAGCTTCAAATGACCTTGAATCGATTTATCATTGTCAATATTATATATTTTAAGGCTTATTTAATATAAAAGCGTAGAGTATTTACACATTTTTGCTTAACATCAGTGCCCAAACCAAGTTTTTAATATCAGTAAGTTGGTAATGCAGAGACTTAAGTAAGCAACTGGCACAACCCATGAAGTGAGAACAAAGAAATGCTCCATGATGTCATACTAAGAAATGAAAAAAAGAATAGGGATTTTTACGATTATAGACACGGTAAATAATTTGTTCTTTATAAAATGGCTGGACAATAAAACCGTTGTTGGTGAAGAATTACGAAAATATTGAGTCCTTGGAAAAGGCAAAGCGCATCCGATCTAAAAAATAGTCGTGGCCAATTTTCACTGATGATGATAGACATAGCTTTAGTGAACTCATGGAAGCCCATCAAATTTATCACAAAGATGAAAAAATACCTCTTTGCTCAATTTTAAAAGGTTATCTTATCTTCATTCTAATATTGCGAATAAAAAAGAAAGAACTGAGCCTTCAAAAAGGAAAATAATACAGAGTAAGTTTCGAGATAAAATCCAATTTGCGCCTGGAAATCACCTTATTGCCTCAAGAAATAGTCCACGTCTGTGCAACCTTTCTAAAAAGGGCTAAAAAATATTGTAAATATTGTAATGTTTCTTTACATGAAAACTGTTTTGCAAATTTTCACTCTAAATAAAGTTTTTCGATTTAAATGAACATTATCATGTTTTCTAATTCTGAAACATTTTGTGCTCATTATCCCTGAAGTAAAATAAATGTGAAGAGGATTGGGAAAAAATAATTTTTGTTTTTTAAGGCTTAATTATGCAAATAAGAGTTTATTCATTCGAAATTTTGTTCAGTTACATCTTTAAATTATTATGGGTGTTAATGAATTAAACAACTTTTTCAATTTTCTACAATACATATTCACTACAAACTTTTATTTAAAGAAAAAAAAATTTACACTTTTTTGAGTTTTTTCTCAAAATACTGAATTTAGGTACAAAATAAAACAAACCTTTTCAGTGCTTTCAAATTCCAATTTAAAGTACCAAATTTCAAGTCTTTCCTTAACGGCAGGAATTAGTGAAATTTTAAAGAGAAAATCTTCAGCACTAGCTAATATCACACCCGGATTAGAAGTCTTTGCTTCCGATAATACTTGGATTTCTTCCTCCGTTGGTAGCATCACATTCAAAAGTCTCTATAAGTAAATAAAAAAAAACTTAAATTCAATAACATTAAAGTCCATGTGTTAGCGAGTGAAATTCAAACAGTAAAATAAATAAACCGATCCGAAAAACTTGGAAAAGGGAGGTTGGATTTTCGTTTTGATTAAAAAAATGAGAACGCCACGGAAAAAACGACGTAAGAGAAAAAACTCTTTTATTTTCCATCCTAGATTTTCAAAGATTAGATTTGAAAAATGTTCGTATGGACTTAATGCTCAAATTAAGCACGTTGAAGAATTGTCAAGGCTCTGTTGGGTGGTACACTCAATATTTGAAACCAATAAGGTAAAAGAATTTATTAAAATATAAAAATTAATTAAAGTATTCGTTATCGGTAAAAAGATTAATTAATTATTATTTTTGAATAATCCTTATATTTTTGTAAATTTTTTTTTAAATGAAAACGACATGATCAGAAAAAATGGTATGTCATTTAAGAACATTTTTATTTAATAGATTTTGCACCGTTTTTATATTTTATTTCAAGTATTTCTATTCAGAGGAAAGAAGTCTACAAATTAATTTTTCGGTCATTTTTTTATCCTAATAAACCAATTTATTGGTGATATACAAATTATGCAAGTACTCAAAAAAATAAAAAGTGTGATGAGTGAAACAAAATTTCACCTCTATAGATTCTTTGTTAAGTAAAGAGTCGTCCATCTTCAAAATGGCCGGTTTCAGGTATGTAAAAAAAGGAAGCTTAGCCATCGCAATGTTGATCGCGTTCGAGCGCTTTGCATCCAATATGCTGAAGAATTTCTTGTTGTCTTCCAATCTTCGATCTCGTAACTTTGTATTTTTGTTCTTACTCTCGAAGCGGCATTGAATGCGCTCTTGATCAAACTTTATGCTCAAAATTTTTTCCCAGATGCAAGACGCTTCTTTCTAAAATATTACGATCGTTTAAAAACTTGCTACGTCTTCACCATAGAGAGATGATGTAAATAACTTTGCAAAAATATTTGTAAAAAGGTAATAATCAGTTATTGAAAACTTCAGTGATAGACTATAAAAAGAATCTGCTAATGTAAAAGAACTTCGGTGAAGTGAGTGCAAACTTAACTATAAAAAGAAAGAGTTTACTGAAGATGGATGCTGAGGATTTGACAATTTTACTTCTTTCCAGAAGAGCTTAATCGTGGGTTTCTTCGAGGAAATGTTGTTGTTGTTGTTGTTGCTCATCATTACCCCCGAAGGAATGGGAGGAGGCGGCATGGGAGGAGGCGAAGCTTAAACAAACAACATTTTCTACTTTTACACGCAGTAGGTACAAAAGCTTGAGCAGGATTGCTTGTAAGAACTAGGCCAAGCCGTATCAATCCGTTCGCCCTCCAAAAAGTATATACACATTAATATACGCAGATCAATCAATGAGTGTGATTCTAATCGATAGGAGCGCATCGACCCAAAGTTTATTTCCATTCTCTCCTTTACCATCCGATTAATAAAGTAATCATAATAGTTATAATAGCAATATTTTTTTTTATCTTTAAAGTAATGCAAGTTTTATTTTTTGTTTTTAGCACAATTAAAAGGGAGGCTTTTTTTTTACCGAATTTTTTTTACATCCCATAAAAACAAATAATGAATTTTCTAAAACCAAATAACTCCTTTGCATGCTTTTTCTAAAATTTAGAATTTTTAAAAAAATTTCATTTTGGCTGATGAATTTTTTAAAGAAATTATTTTGCTTTAAAATTGTAAATACTTTAATGATACAAATTACTGCATAAAAATAAATGCATGGCCAAAAAATGGAATTAAATTCGTCTATCAATGAACCTTATGATAGAAAATTTGGTTCATCTCCACTAAAAATTAATGCATCTGATTCCATAATCCACACTCCCATATTATTGGTCTACCCGTAGTGATTTTATTTTCGAATTCAATTGATTTACTTATATCTCGCCCATAAATAGGAACAACGCGTTTCCCATATTTTTTAATACAATTTAAATATAGCTAAATCTGGGTATAAAAATATTGACTTATATTTCACTTTTATGCCAGTTTTTATGAGTGCATAATTGCCTTTTTGGAAATAGCTTATTTTTTATTGCTATGTGTTGCGTATATTGGAAAGAGATTTGCATTGAGTAAATGGCGTGTGATGAAGTGAAATCGTAATTGAAATAGAAAGATAGAGCAGGTTTGCTTAGCGCGATTGATGCGTGTACAAGAGAAGAAGGAGAGAAAAATCAAATAATAAGAATGTCGTATTTTTGAAATATCCATTATAAAATATTATTCAATAATTCTTTTTTTCCTTGATTACTTTCTCACATTTTAAATGGCAACTTTAATATCTCAGCAAGTTTCGTCTCATTTGAAATCTGGCTTATATAAAATAAAAAGGATAAATGGATTGAAATCGGTGGTCTGAAAAACGTTTGGTATCGTGGTAAATGAGAAAAACACTGATTTGGATTTTGCCGCTTTTAAAGTATGCTTTCAGGCTTTCGCTATTGTGGAAGAAAAACAGGTACTTCTATTCTTAGAAATCACAAGTGCAAAATATATCCTAATCAAACTTTACTGACTGATGCTATCAAGCCAGTTTTGAATAATGCTAAATTTATTTCGAAAGCTAAAAAAGAAAACATTAAACTGGCATGCGTCCGTTTTATAGCTAAATATCTTAGACCATTTGAAAGGATCGGTTGTCGTGGATTCATTGACTTAGTTCAAGAGGTAAACTCTAACGCTTTCTTAAATTTGTAAAATTATTTTATAAAAATGCAAGCCAAAATACAAATTTGAAAAATCAAAGGGCTAATCTTTTGTGATTCTATATTGAAAATTTAAAATATTACATTTGTTGATGAGACAATTTGTTTATTCACATTACACAACTTGTTAAAGAAATTTTTTTTCAGACAAAAACTTATTTGTAAAATAATAATATATTTAAAAGTAGTATAGTATATCTAAGAATTTTTTTCCAAGCATGCTAAGGATATAAATAATATTTAATTAGCTTTGTATTATTTCGATAAAATGAGGGTCGGGTGCAAATTGATAAATGCGGGGCGGGTGCAGGTTCAAATTGAAAAAATGCGGGGCGGGGCGGATGCAAATTGAATAATTGCATAGCGGGGCGGGTGCGCACAACTTTTTACAACCCGCGCAGGGCTTTACTCTAGAGGGGATTGTTCAGTAATAAATTGCCAGCCAATGGCCATAAAATTAATTAATGGAAAAAATTAATTTGAACAAACTGAATGGAGTAAAAAGCTCAACTGTCATTGCAAAGGTTAAAACCTGAAAAAAATTCGGATCTTTCAAGATGAAACAACAATAATAAACTCTTATTCCACTATGAAAAATTCTGATTTTGAAGAAGTCAACAATTATTACATTGAAATCTCTATTCTAACCAGATTTGACAAAGCTAAATCAAAAATATAATTATATAAGAAATAAAAATACTGCTACACTTATGTTTGTATCAAATGGTGATGTATACAGTTTGAATAATTACTTTTAGACCCAAGTTTATCTATAGAGGATTAATACCGTATCAATATCTAGTAAGGGAACACTACTCTCTCTCCCCCAAAAACGAATACACTTTTCAGCAAACTCTTGTTTAACATTTTTTCATTTTTGTTATTTATTTTAGATAAAATTGGCCAATGCACGTAAGAAAAAGGGTAGGAAATATTGAGTCGATGATCTTGCCTATGCCTTCATTGAATCCTCATAAAATTATAAAATGCTGATGTGTTTTCCATTCAAACGACGCAAAACGAAAAAAACATCTGAAGGCTGTGCAATATGCATAATAAAAGAAAGATTAGCCGCCATATGTCCTCAAGAATTTACGTGATGAGTTTCGAGGAAGGATGACAGTGGATAAAATGTTTAAGTAGAAAAAGGATAAAACCTGAAACTATTGATCAATCTGTGATGATGTCTTCCGTGGCCGTGTGCGAGTCATAGAGTACCCAAAACTCTGAAAATACGTGAAACTACTTTTACTGGACCTTCTCAAATTTACTTACTTGATTTTGGTTTCAGTCGGCTGATGTAACTTCCTTGAAAGACTCAAAGTGGCCTTGACATAGAAAAAAGACTATCCGAGTCTTGAAGTGAAGCATTGACAAGTTGGTCTAACCTTATGAGTCACAGCGCTGAAAAATTCAAATGAAATATTCATCCAAATAATTTTTCTTTTTTGCAACTGGAGTTAGTGTCTAACACCATAAGTTAAAATTGGCTATAAACATTTTAATTTTAGTGAACACTTTGCGGTAAATTAGCGAAACAGATATGGTAGAGCTTCAATATAAGACAAAATGATTATGTCAATTTCATGAAATGTCACAAGCTACTAAGGATAAATGGCATTTTTCTTTTGAAAAAGGAGCAATTTTTTCGCAATCAGGCATAGGTTGACAGTTTGGGAAGGGCAAAAATCAAAAAGATTAGGAACTTACTAAAGGAAGTCGTAGTGTCCGTACTAGATATTGTTTTCTCTTTGGAAACGTCGTAATCATCGTTCGTATCCAAGTCGGTGAAGTCGATATCGGCGATAATCAAGGGCTTTCTAAGGCTTTTGTATAAGGCATTCCACTCTTTGTCACCAACAGTTTCTTCTTCATCAAATCTACAAATAAAGGGAAAGTAGTATGCTTGCTTCCAAGAAGTGACAATAGCCCTATCTGAATCCTTACGCAAAATGATAGAAAAACATATTGCGGATAAATGTATATCATCTATCAGAAAAGATTAAGGAAATCTTGAAGAGTAAACTTCATATAAATGGTAAATGCGAGAATTGAAATGATGACAAGTTGTGGCTCGGTATTACGAGAAATAAAGACGGCATATTTAATAATTAGTCGTTATCATGCAAGACCTCATATAAGCACACATGTACATTTATTAAAGGATTAAATATACATTTAACGATTAAACAAATTAATTATACTTTCAATTTTTGTGTCACCACACATATGTTAGTCTATTTCATATATTTATGGATAATAGAGTTAATTTTTGCGGCTTTTCTCTCTTCTTTTTGCTTCTTATCACAAATTTTATCTTAATTGTTACATGATGTTTACAAGAAAATTTTTTATTGGACGTAGCCTGAAATCGGTGGTGCACATCTAGGGGAGAGGGGTCGGGGGCGGGGGGGGGGGGCTACGACTCCCTCCCTAGGAAAAATAAAGAGAAATTTCTTAGATAAGATATGGTCCCATAATATGTTTAAAATCGAGCAAAAGTTTTCTTGTCTAAGAATGACACAATCCCAGCTTAATTTCAAAAGATGTCAATTTTTTATGACAATGGAGTACAGTGATCTCTTTCCCTTGCAGTGCAAGGTTAAGGGAATTAATAGATTCAAATATGTTCACTAAAAGTGATAGGAATATACAAAAACCGACTCAGAAAATTTTACATGCATGTCTGGTTTGCTTTGTAGAAATTTTTGGATTTCTTTCCATAGTATCGTTTCGATACTATCTCTCCTTTTTATCTTTTGTTTTGAAAAGACGCCTCACATTTGAGTGCAGGAAGTGTTTTTCAAATTCAGAATCATTTTCTTTGCATAACTCTGAAAACAATCAAGAATTGAAGGCATTTGCTTTTATTAGATACGCTGTTTTAGTGACTTCATTTAGAACATTTTTCAATCCATTGTCTGTGATGAATAGCGCACTTGATATCAATTACATATGGAGATTTTTGCTTAATCAGAGTCTAGACTAGCAAACACTACAAGTGGATGTTGCCGCTTAATACCATGTGTTGTAAAAAATTGTCCATCTTGTCAAATATTTCTCTTATAGTAGTTGTACTGCTAAGAGTTTCCCAAAACAAAAAATTGTCTACGAGATGCTTGTCATATATAAATTGTACGTAAAGGCAAAGCTGAGCTAAATTTTCAGCATCAATCTGAATTGCAAAAAAAGTGAAAATTGAATTCCGAATCAAAAAAACCACGTCTAACATGTCATTTCACATCTGTCTTATTAGCCTTCTAAAGGTTATCGTTTGACAGGAAAATATGCTTAAACTTAACATGTTCAGGATTTCTTAGCACATTCAATATATCTTTGCATCAACTGCTTCTCTGTTGTGGAACTTTTTAACTACATGTTTTTTAAAACTCTTCAAACCATGCTTAATATTTTGCAAAAAAATCATGTTATTTATCAAACACGGATTTGTGCAATAATCCAGCCAATAGTTTTCTTTACTCAATTCGAGTGGTTCACTACTTTACTTGACGGGCTTCAGAAAAGTGGATGCTATTCAGAACACAAAAGTACTCTTCTCCACCAGGCGTTAATGCAGTAAAACGAAATTTCAAGTGTGAGTCGTGATGCACATTTACATATATAAATTTAAGCCTGGAAAGTAAAAAAAATAGTACTCAATTCAAAGACCAACTTATTTATAGTTAAAAAAACTTGATAAATCTTTTTAAATGTGATTTATTGGCAAAAATGGCAAATGACCAAATATTTGTGCAATATGCGCAATACGATTCACTCATGTCCCCTTCTCGATCCCCACGGAACTTCTTCGCGGCACTGCAGACTCCAATTTCAAAAACACTGATCTAAAAGGTAGTGATGAAATCAGAATTACAAACAAGGTAATTTTACTTGATAAAAGTATCCAGTTATCGTGGGATTGAGAGCTTACCGTGCAAATATAATGTAGGGTAATAATGGTGGCGTGTTTATTGGACAAAAATTCTTTTATAAATTGTAAAAATTATATTAAAAAAAAGTTCGCCCCAAAAATTTGGAGGATGTGTGACTCCTCTGGCTGAAATGTGTAGCATTTCAGACGCGCATGATTATTCTTTTTTCTTAAAAAACACCAAGTCCTTGTCAAAAAAAAAAGAACTTTGTAGATTTTGGTTAAAATGATCATATTAGGGATGGGACGATCAACTTTAATCATACATATAAATTCGGTAAAGCAATTTTTGAAATCCATGAAGCGAATAAAGGCAGGGCCCAGGAATGTGCAATAAACATGGCCGATGACCATTGAAATCGAAAACACTTCAACATTTACTCTAAATTTTCCTTAATGTTAGCGTATAAGTTTTTACTTCAAATTTTTATGTTTAAAATTCGTTCTGTAAATGAAAGTTTGAATTTTTAAAGAAATTTTTTTAATAAATTGATATTTTGAATAGATACTTATATACGTACGTACAGTCAATCCCCATACAACCCCTGGTATATTATACAATAAATCCCCAGATATCCCCGGTTCCACATTCGCGAACTCAAGTATTAGGGAATTTTTTTTATGAAATCCAAAATTCTAAAAACGCGCTAATTTCAGTCATCTCGGATAGACTGACTGCAGAGGGTAATAGAGGTAGAATGTGTCAATCCGTTAAAGTATCAGATGTTTATTCTATAAAAAACATAAAATTTCATATTATTTCCTAATTATGATAATAGACTATGGACGTCTGAGTATGTAGGCCCAAACGATAAACGAAAATAGAGCAATCTACATTAGATGACAACTTTTTTCAGATATTATTTACTAACTTTCAGAATGTTGTTTTTGAAATTTTATACTTTAACTTTTCACGGAATCCCAATCACTCTTTTGCAGAACCCTTGTGTTCCACAGAACCCACTCTGCAAAGATCTACTCTATGTAAATAATCGCATAAATTTAACGAACTGAATAAAATATAATGTGCCTTTCCTTGATGTTGCACTCGATACCAATTAAATTTTATTATGCATATTTACACATACAATATTTTCATCGTGAAATAAGACGACGCAATTACGGAGGAGAGATCGCGTGAAATAAACGGAAATGTGGCATTTTGTGTATGGTAAATCAGAGTTGGGGTGATTTTCAAGGTTGCGCTAATTATTCGCGATCTTTCACACCAGTGAGATGTCTCAGAAGCGAACCCTGGAGCATATGGGCGGTTTACGGTATACTGTATGTATAGTAGGTCTATGGTCTTATTTCTCGGACTGCTTAAATTGTACACTTTTTAGAAATAAAATAGATCAAATTTTACACTTTCATTTCAAATATTTAGGGGTATCTATGCGTCTATAAGAATGAACTCATCAGCTATATTCAAAAAGAGAACTGATTAAATTATATAATGGAGGCAAAAGATGTTAAAACTCGGGTAATAAAAAATGCAAACAAAATGGCATATCTTCAAAAGTAAACAAACACTTGATCCCATAGATCGAGTTATATCTAAAACAAAATCTGTTTTGGAATGGAGTAGAGAAAATCTTTTATTGCAATTTAATTTTAAAGAGTTTAGTGTTTGCTGTGATAAGGCAAAGAATGTCAAATTTGGATGAATTGCTAAAAGCAACAGTAAATGGTGTGGGTGGAAAGAATGCGTGATTCACCTTACCTCTCTAAGGAATAGCGTAACGGGGAAGCCTGGGTTTGGCGCAGGGAAGATGCAGATGCAGAGGGAGAAGAAAAATGAAGCGAGGGGGCGCCGTTAGAGGGAGTTTTCATCTGCAAAATGGCGGAGGCGGTAGATATGGTGGTGGGTGTGGTCAGCGGTGGAACACACGAAGGAAGAAATTTGAGGGAAGATTTTAGAGAATTATGCTCTTCTTGGGATTTTGCTTCTCTGTTGCTCAGAAGGTTTGCGTTTTCTTCAATTTTGGAGCTGATGAGGGGAGAAGATCGACGATTTTGTGAGAGCAGCGACGAAGATGAGAGAGACGAAAGGGACAGGGAGGGAGATGATGAAGGATATTTTTCATCAGTTTGAACTTTTTTTCGAGGCAAAATGTTTGAAGGATGATTAAAATACTGCTTTGAATTGAGTAATTTGTTTGGACCAACGGGATTAGAAATTTCGGAAGTGTGATATGAATTTATGCCATTTGTCATAAATGCCTCTGTTGACGTGTTCTTTGTATGTGATGCATATTGGGAAGAGGTCGGTGGAGTAGGATTGAAAGAATGAAGAGAACTAGAGTGTTTCGAAGCAATCCCAGATGAAATCTTGTCTGTGCTTGCGTGGTTGATACTTTTATGTTGCGAAGAGTCCAAACCTTCAAACTTTACAAGTTTTGATTTGACAGAAAAGTGACTAGAGCCTAATTGCAACTTAAATATAAAAAATGTAGTCAAACCTTTGCACATTGAACACCCTAGGGATTCAATAAGCAAATGTTAATTATATGGACGTGGTCATTTTTAAAAAGGTTGCTACACTCATTTTCAATTGAACAAATGGACATTTGAAGAGTATTCTACATTAGAAACTCAACTACTATTCTATTTGTAGTGGATACGGGTTTTGACATTGAAAAATTCATTTTATACTAAATTACGACAAAGCAAATTTTTGATATATTTCCAATCATTTTTAAAACATAAACTTAAAAGACTAAATAAATGTAAAGAAAATAGGAAATAAATAACAAATATTGCAAACAAAAATTGAAAAAAAGGTAATGACAGTATCCCCTGTATTCAAGCACACGGTCGATTTGAAACGCAGATCTTAAAGCAACGCTTCTAGTGATCTAGATAAACTTTGGACATACTAAAAACTTGATAAAAAGAAAACAGATGGGTCGTCATGTAAGGTGAAAAAAGAGATATGATATTTTACGAAAAATTATGAAAAAGGACTACTAACGGAGGAATATGACTTTGTGCTGAGCGGTATTTTTCTCCAAAGATGATTATAATGATTGGGAAGTCGGAAAGACTTTCCATCCATGCAGAAAGGAGTATGATGATTGAAAAATGACATTATTTGAAAAAAACTTTTAATTACTCACCACTACCAGCATTGAAGTGTTGCATTTTGCTAATTATGCGAATAAATTTTAATTACAGATATTTATCAGCTTTCTTTCTATGTTAGGTTTATACATCAGAGGTCTGGCAAGATCTTGGGGGAGACAACATGGGAGACCTTATTAGATCAGAGGTCTGGCAAGATCTTCAAGGAGACAACTTGCCAGACCTTATCAGAGCTCTGGCAAGACCTTGGGGAGACAACTTGTCAGATCTTAAAAACCTACTTAAAATGAAAATTTGCCAAAAATATTTTACATACATATTGAAAGCACCATTCCAAAAATTCTACATAAAAGAGTTCAAAACACTTACCTTTGAAATTGACTTTTTACTTCATGAAAATATAATTTTTTAAACCATGGATTTAATGAGATTCCTAAAACTTTCAGGCAATTTGTGAAAGCACTGATTCGCTAGGTAATTCCATTAATTTAAAATCCCATAACAAATGTCACTTGAGTAACTACATGAAAACCGTAGTGACTTTGAGAAATTCCTACAGAAAGCAGTATTTCAAAAATTCCTTCACATTTCAACGGATTCCTTCAAGCTTTTCCAACCTTTATTTGCTAGAATGAAGGCAGAGTTTATAAATTTTTATTTATCATTTTTATAAACTTCAAGGCGTTTTTAAATCAAATATAATTTATAAATCGAAATATGGCTCCCTTAACCTTAGATATGGAAATTTATCTGAATTTTGAATGAAGAGTTAATGAAAAATAGATTCCATATTCAAATTCAGTATAAAATTTGCAGTTGAAGAAAGCTGCAAACCATTGTTTAGAAAGAGATAAATAAAAGTGTATCTCGTAATAAAGTAAAATTGAAAAGAACGTAAATTTATGAGTAAATACATAAAAGCATCGAGTATGTATAACGATTCAGTGAAAAACGCCAAGATTGAATTTTTCATCTAAATTATAGATGGAAGAGATTTAAAGAATTTTGAATTCAAAACAAATAACAAAAAGTTTCATATTTATGGAACTGAATGGTTCTGATCGATACGAAAGGATTTGTGAAAATGCAAAGTACGGAATAGCGATATTTCTAATAAAAAAAATGACTATAAATATCTTACACCACCTAGGAGAAACTTTTTAGGATCGGTGTGATAGTTTTGAAGACTGTTTCTCGCAGATTTACAGTGATTAGATCCAGCACCATCACAGATTCTTACGCAATTTTCTGAATGACCTGTTGAAATTGAAGATTGGGAAGAAAGGAGAGCAGGTGAAATAGCTCGTACTCCTCTATTCAATTCTTTGGAAACATCTGGTGATGTATGGCGATGAATGATGGAGTTGTGTGAAGATGGAAAATCTAAATAAATATTGCTTTTATGCGTTGATTGCTCCGAATATTTTTTGTTCAAAAATTTTATTCTACCAAAATTTGAAAGGTGAGCTTATTTTTTTATCAGCGAAGATAAACCAAGAGCAAAAAAAATGTGTCCACAATTTTGCACGTATAAATAACCATAATGTTTTTTCGAAATCAGATGGGTAAATTAAGCGGGCCATAAAAAAATGTCCAAATTAAATAGTAAAACAGGACATCTCTTCATTCCTCATTCATAAACAGACAGGGAACACAAAAAAGAGGAAAACTAAAGATTTTTAAGTTCTCTATATCATTAATATAAAGTAAATATTTATTTATTTATTAATTCAAAAAATTGAGTAACAGCTCTCAATTTTCATACATTGATAGTAATACTACTATAAAAATGGTAAAACTTAATTTTACCACTTTTCCTTAACTTCTATGGTTGTAAAATTGGCTCTTTTTATTTTAAGTTTTTTAAACTATGCGGAGTATGATGGAACTTGAATCGCATCGGAAAATTTCATGTGTACCTTCCGATACCTCAATCGCGATTCTTTTTATTTTCGGGTATTTAAAAAGTTACGTTTTTAAACGAATTTGAAATTTAAATAAATGAAGGTTAAATTTTACTAACTCGATTTATTGATCTTCCAATTCCAAACACATAAAATAATTATAAAAAACTTTTAACTTTACACATAAAAAAATTTTGGCTGGGCATGGGAATCGTACAAAACGTTGGTATCATCCAATCACTAGTGTGTCAAATGATTTATGTATAGCAATAATTTACCCTTTTTGAGGACAATACCTTCAAATATTCTTAATGAATACTTCCTTAAGCAATTTTTTTTGAAAAAAGAAACACCATTAATGTTTTTTATCTAGAATCTAAAGAAGGCTAAATTAGTATAATGAGTGTGGACAAGTGTGTTTTGAAGAAGGCTGAAATATGATTCCAAAATTATGTGGTTCGCATTTATTGAAAATGTGCTGTTACTGTCGTTATAGTCATATGTGCTCAACGTGCATACAAAAATAGAAATTAGGTATGCTCTTATAAAAAAAATCCATGTTAAAACATATAATTTATTCTTCTTAAAAAGGGAATGTAAAAATATGGCGTAAATAATTTAAGAAAAAACCAAAGTTTTGCGTGTTTCATTCTAATAGATATTTTATATAGACAGTAGAGTGCAAATGTTTTCGGCCACAGCTAATATTTTTTTTCATTACAATCTTTTGATCATTCAAATTTATTTATATTAAATTTATAAAAACCATCTTGAAATAATTCTTTTTTCATTGATAAAAATTTCTGATTATTTCCTTTTTTAATTCATTCAAAATTATTAATTCTATATTTTATCTATTAAAAATTCGGTGCAAAAGTTTTTGCCAATTTGTTAACTTTTTAGGTAAAAACATTTTTTTCAAATTTATAAATTGTTATCATTGTTTTTATCTAAAATTGATTTTAGATCAATAATGCTTTCTTTTCGATCTTTTTTCGGCGTCCTTTTTTGACTGACATGCCTGAAGTATCTCTAGAATTGAGAAAAAAAGTTGTACTTCTTTCAATAAACAAAAGTCAAAGAGCATTTCAAAATTAATTATTATATCTAGAAGTAATATTTCTCAAATTTTATCAAAATATAAAAGTACAGGAACTGTAGCCAACAAACTCAAAAGGGGCCATCCTGAAAAATTACTAATAGATATTCCAAAATTAGTAAGAATGTCAAAGATTAATCTTAATTTTTCTGCAAGACAATTAATGGAAGAGAATAATTTATCAAAACATATTTCAATTGATACAGTAAAAGGATTTCTTAGAAAAAATGATTTAAACGGGCTTTTAGTAGCTAAAATCAGCCTTGAATAAAGTTCAATTAAAAAAAGATTTGCGTGGGCAAAAGGAAAAATTATATGGGCCGTGTATGATTGGCATAATGTACTTTTTAGTGATGAAACGAAGATTGAGTATGATTTTAATTCACCGCAATGTGTTAGAAGGCCTAATGGAATGCGATTCGGGCTAAAGGAAATCAGACAAAGTTTTGAAAAGAAGGTATGAATATTATCAAAGTAAATATTTTATATAAAAAAAATAAAGAAAACAAATGGCCGAAAACTTTTGCACCGAATTTTTAATAGATAAAATACGAATAATAATTTTGAATAAATTAAAAGAGAAAATAATCAGAAATTTTTATTGATGAATAGAATTATTTTAAGATGGTATTTATAATAAATTAATTTAATATAAATAAATTTGAATGATCAAAAGATTCTAAAGAAAAAAAAATTATTATCTGTGGCCGAAAACATTTGCACTCTACTACAACAAAGAATACAATATCACGTGCGATAACTTCTTCACAAATCGAAAAATCAATTATATTACTCTGACTAAATATCAGTTCAAAAATCCAAATGTTATTATTCTCAGTAGTTTACTCACACCTAGATGTTCAAATACCAGCGAAAAGAAAAAGCCAGAAACTATTCTTTTTTTAATAAGACGAAACCTGGTGTAGATGTACTTGATCAAATGATAAAATGCTATTCAGTAAAAGCAGCAAATAGAAGATGGCCAGTTCAAGTTTTTTGCATATTTTAGAGTTCAATAAATAGTTGGATAATTTACAATAATAAAAAATTCAAAATTGTCAAGATTCGAGCTTCTACAAAAACTCAGAGAACAGTTAACTAAGAATGCGAAGAAACTCAATCTGAAAGATTTTTTGAGCAAAGCTTGCCACAAAAAGGCAAGACTGGCTTCAATAAAAGTTGCAAGAGTGGAACTACGGAACTGTGTTCTGTTTGCAAAAGACAAGCTCGCAGAAAGTGTGGAGTAAAAAAATGTTAGAGTGCATATAATTTGTTGTCTTATCTGAAATAAATGTTCCCTTTATTTATTTTACTATTTAAATGTAAGGGTTTTGGAAAATATTCAAATTGTATTTGAATATTTAGTAAAAAGTCAATTGATGTCTTTGGTCTTTATGTTGAAATTAATCAAGGTCCCAACTTATAAAGTGGTGTTTGCGCTCGTGAGCGTGCATTTCTTTGTTTTCAAAGTTAAAAAGTAAAATAGGTTTAAAAAAGAATGAGATTACCAGATTCACTCAAAGATGGTTTTTTAACAGTGGTTAGATCACCAGTTTTAAATTTATCTCTCCACGAAACTCTCCTCTGACTTTTAGAAGAAGCGTCCATCTCTTCTCTAAAGATAAAAAAAGTAAAGATATGTTTTATCACACACAAAACGTTTGCAGTAAGAGATTAAAAATCAGTTCACGTTAGAGGAAATTCGGCTCGAAGAAATTAAACGTCGTATCTTGAGTTAGCATATCTGCATTACACAAACATATATCTTAGTTATGTCAAAATGGTTCCGAGTACAGCTAATTGACATGGTTTTCGGAGAAAAATTAACTCCCAACAACACATTTCAAAGGTTTAAATATAATAATTTAAAATTTACCAAATGTTATCTTTACCTTTACCTGCATCTAGATACATAGGATAGAAATAAAATTAATATACTTTTCAAGAAGGAAGAAGCAGTGAAATATTCAAATTACGTAGCTGAATACACTCTATTTGCTTGAATATTTGGTCTCCCATGATATTTCCAGACCAGTAATTTTGAAAATTGTAAAAAAAATGTAGAAAACTTGTTTGTCATTCCCAACCTATATAATACAGTGGTTTCTATTCCATAGTCTGTTATGTGCATGTTTTGATACAAATGATTATGGAGACAAGGGTCAACTTTCTGTTCATATTTTGGTAAATGTTAGAAAAGTTATTATAACACATTTCTCAATAGATTAAAGAATCGAAAAGTATTCGCGGCGTGAGTAAGGTTGGTTAGGTACTGGCTTTCGATAACTCAAGGTCTTGGGTTCGATCGCGCATCAAGCCTACTTTCTTATAGTTCGATATAAGCGGCGCAATTGTGCCTTCTCGATGAAAACATCCTAAGCTACCCCTACCTTTACCTTATTCTTTAGGAAGTCAAAAAATATAGGAAGACAATTTGATAAAAATTAATGTGCTATGCTTTGGTAATAAAAGTTAGTATTATGATATCATATATGAGCCTTACTTGTTTTTGGCCGTGTATATCAAACCTTTTATAAGTTTTTTACTGCAAATACGAAAATTTATAATTGATCAAAATCTGGTCATCATGGCTTAAAGGTATTATTTAATGCTTTAAAGAAAGACGATGCTTCTCAAAAAACGCTATAGTATAGTTAATAGCTGCTAGCAAGTGGATCTAATATTCCAAAAGGTAGTCAATTTTTGCTGATAGATTTTATGGACTATGCTGTATATGGTACATACGAAAAAAAGATCTCAATTTGCGAGAATTGAGAGCTAAATGGAAGGTGCATAAAACATATGTTGCGCCCAGAAAATTTGTTTTCGTCTTACAGATGCGATGGCAAGTTTTTTACGCACAAAACGTTTCTCTTCCAAAAAGTTTGACACTAGCGTGCGTTCTTTTTTCTCAACACTGCATTAGAACTTTTTCTTTATCATAATCTTCCTGAGTCCATGTTCTACTCTCGAAAGGCTTTTGCAAACTTACTCATCCAAATTATAAAAGATTTCGTGGATGAAGAAAGAGTGATGGCAAAGAAAATTTTGCAAAGATCACTAAAAAAATAACACGCCCTATCGTTGCTAAGTTTTTCTTGTATTTATGAATGGGGTATTTGTAATTTTCTTTGAAGCGTGTAATATCCCATTAATTTTGGATGTTTGAAAAAATTGACCATTTATATCAAAAAGTTACTTAAATTTCACATAGACATCATACATCGGTTATATTTTTATATTTAGTCAATAGTCTTACATAGCAAATTTTTTATTGATTTTTTTTTTATAAAATGGAGTAGAATGAGTTCAAAAAGTCCACATTCGTGCTGCGAAGATTTATTTTCTCTATTCTGTAAACACAAAAAGGAGGTGAAAACTTTCCACACATTTATTTTAGTATCTTAACATTATATGCATATAAGAGAATAAAATCCTAACAAAAATAAATTGAGTATAGAAAAGAATGCAGTCACTCAAAGCAAAAAGCCATATGTTTTTTCGTTTCATTTAATTTTTATATCATAGGAAACAGAACATCAGAGATAATATAACACCACACATTCGAAATCGCGCCATTATTATCTTTGTAATTTGTATTAGTACGCTTAGATGGGAAATCCTCATTTTGCACTAAAATAAATTCTTCAACATCATTAATTGAAAATATAAGAAACGAATAGGAACATTCAAGGATATGCCGCCTTGCATTGACAAGCTCGCTTTTCACACAATTAATAAGTGATCAAAATTGAAATTTCCCACATCATTCATCATCGGCCTCAGATTTTCGTATGGCAAGTAGTGAAGTAATAGTTGGGATGGCCTCATGCCCATGTTTATTTCAGAAATCAGTGAATCGAGATAATTGTACATCTCGGTGGAATACAATGATAGCAACACAGGAGCTTTTTTAAAGAAAGACGCGCTTTTTATATAGGACTGATTACATAGAATCAATAACACGTCTACCATTTTTTTCTAAATTTTGATCCTTTATTATGTATGCCTTTTTGAGGGAGGGATGCTAAACTGAATCCAGGTGGCAAACTATCTCTTCCAGCACCACCCCAATAATCTGAGCATGAGAGATATTACACTCAAATTGTTATTGCTGAAGATGTTGGCCAACGAAAACATCGCAGCAAAAGTGGTACGGAATACAGATATGGCAATTCAAGCATGCACCCTATGTTGATAATGTCAGGATTCGTTTGATCATAAACGTACTAAATCTGGCCAAGGACATTAAAAGGATGAGGCCAATTTACAAGGAAAACCGCACGCTCATTTAAATAAGGGTTTTAATCCAATTTATAAGCAATAGAAGAGGTAGCAAAGCGTAGCTATAAAGAAAGTAGGCATGGGAGTGGAATAGATTTTCTTTCCAAAAATTTAGAATTTTTTGGCCATTTTAAATTATTTTAGTTATCTATACATCCGCTGTCTTTATTTAGTAGAAAAAAACAATTTTTTATTTATAAAAATTCAGAGCGTCGATTGGAGATTTTAAAAGAAAATTTTGTCGAAAACACACTCACATATTGATGCATTTGGATACCGGTGTGTCAATTAAGTTCACAAGCTATTAGTGTGATTCCTAAAAAAAATGATGATTTTGTTGTCAAGGAAACATTTTTCGTGACTGTGATGCACCAAAATTATAAAAAAAAATTGTTAAACTTTTAATTTTTTTTACTAATTGTTAAACGGAATTCACAAATTGTTGGTACTTAAGACACTCACTATATCCTTCAAAGTAATATGAACTTCATAACAACACATTAATCCAAAAACTCCAAATTTTATATAAATAATTTATCTAAGCTTTCACATTGCGAGATGATTGTTGCTATTGCCGAGTAAGGTCTATTCTAACATCCTTTTGTATTATGAATAAACATTCAGATTTATATGCATAAATTTATTTTTATTTTATGTTCAAAATCAAGATCGTGTGAATATTGAATTGAATGTATCTTATATTTTGATACGAAGGGTACAAATGTAGACAACAATTGGAGTTTTAAAAATACGCAAGTAAAAACAAAAAGAATTTATACAATATTATGACAGTATGAGGAAGCAATACATAAAAGTTCAAGAAATTATATTTGCTTCACACTGTAATATCAACGAAAAGCCCGAACTGTATAATGTGTCTACAAAAGTAGACATCTAAATTATGAACCCATATGTGTTGCATATATTGGTGTGGAGTTTCTTTTTCATTTTTCTGATCAATCAAACATGTGTGAAAAAGAGAGGAAGAATTTTTTTCGTTTCATGCACCAAACTTTTATTTTCCATTATTCTCGGTCCATTTTTTCTTCTCTTGCTATTTAATATTACTTTACTTATCAAGATATTCTTTTTTCCTGCTTATTCTTAATGTTCGTTTGCCGATCTGCTACCTGGATTAATTTTTCCTTATTATAAATCGCAGAAAGCCTTTTTCTAATGAATCTCATGAAAATTGCAAAATAAAATGGTTGATTTTATTAGTAAAATAAATCTGGAAAAATTCAAGCTGGGTAATTTTCAAAATTCACAAAAAATTCTGAATAAACCAACCACTTCTTCATAAATATCTAAAAACTTACGCTCTCGTAGTTGGGGTGCATTTATTTTAGGGGATCTAGAGCAAAAAAACGGTTGGGAAACCCTGATATAAACGAAATGATCATGCAAAAAGTTAGTAAACAAGTAAAGGAGTAAAAGACTTCATTGACGAAAACTAACTATTTTGTTTTGAAGTCTTAAGAAGCCAGGAGGAGACGAAAGATGACAAAATTATTACTTTTCATCAATAAAATTTTTCACTCCTTCAACCGTGTAACACCTTTGTAAAATTAGAAAAATAAATTCTACAAACGAATGTCTACTTTATCCCTATTTTTGTATTTTAAGAAGTAGATTCATATATAATTCGAAATATCATTTGGAGAAAGAGTTATCGGAAGCGAAACAGAGAACGACACACATTCAAGGATATCCCAAAAAATTCCAAATTTACTCATCTCACCTATAGAAAATATCAACGTTTTGTGTGATAATGATTATTTTCAATAAAAACAGAAACATCATCCTTCATTGGTGGAAATTAGACGTGAACTAAAAACTCGAACAAAGTGAGGTTAATGAAGTTTAAAGGCATGCAAGATATCATTGAGAAAAGAAGTGAGTTGATAACGAAATAAGGATAGAAAATTGATATTAAGCCATTTATACCCTTTTCATTCAATTTTTCAAGTTTTGCTAAGGTTAATTGAAAAAAAATGAATCCAGACGCACGAAAATGAGAGTACATGAAGGTATGCAAAATTAATAACTTTTTGAAGCAAAATATTACGTGCACATTTTGAAGTAGAGAGAAAAACCAAAAGTCGAAAATGGAGAGACAGGACATCAATAGTGATAAAGTTCTTAGCAAAGACAGTTAGTCAAATGCTGATAAATAAAATATAATAATAGAGACACACCATGATACGCAAAAGTGAAAAAGTGAAAAATTGAAAGAATTTACTCTTGAGATAGAAAGAAAGAAAATAAGAGGAGATAATTTAATTATGCATAAGTTAGGAAAACACACACCAAAATGAAATAGAATAAAAGAACGAGGGATTTAGAAGAGAGCTCCTCACAGTTTTGATCCTTCTTCTCATACTTCTCTCGAAATCACAATTGCCAACGACATCACAGGATTGTGATGGTGATGGCGCAGAGACAAAGAGATTTCAAGCATGAATATTGATGAAATGGAATAGCATAATGATTACGAGGAAGAAAATACATAATTTACACTGATGTGCGTCAGTCCATCAGTGAGTAGTCATCATCACATTTGTTGCAACAAAAGAATCCTATACTTCTTCGTAAGTGCTGATGGAATTATGCAAGATACGCGCTGATGCTATTAGACAGAAGAGGACGAAAAGTAGAGGGTAAGTATAGAAAGATTTGGAGGACGATGATGATGATTAGAGCACGGAAAAATATCATTCTCTAATCTGTGAAATATATGCTAAAATATAACACGGGGAAGATAGCAAACGTTATCGACGTATCACATGGAAGCTGCAATAGTGAGTGATGTAATGAATCCATCATCCCTCATCATCAGCACCATTATTTTATATGATGATGATCAAATAGCTGGCGTTCTATTTACTTACCTACCTATTTGTGCAATATATATATGCCATGCGTTTATTGATTTGTGCTGAAGTTAGGAAGGCGTTTGTTTCGATTATTATAAAATAAAATGGATAGCAGCGCATTCATCCTTATTATTGTTATTGTTGTTATCATCCTTGGCCGCACTTGTTTTTCAAATTACATAATTTCTACACCGAAAATATGTCATGGGATCTAGAGAAAACAGGTTCATCAATTGAAACAGATTGGTGAGTGTGTTCTGTTAAAAGTTCATGATGTTTACAAGTTAGCGAAAGAGATTCCCCAAATCGATCTTCATTTTTTCGAAATTTTGCGGATTTATAAAAGTTGCTAATGAGTATAAGATCTAACTTATCTAGCTAATTAGTTTTGTTAGTTAGTATCTATTTAGCTATTGCAGTTTTTTAACCTTATGACAAGCAGAAAGCTGACAGCATTACCACTTTTTATGCGTTTGGGAAAAAAACATGCGCAACTCGTCATAGAACACTTATATCAAAATGAGATAGTAAAAATCACAAAATGTTGTCCAGTGAAAGAGTTGCAATGTAAAAACTAGTTTTTAAAAACTTGATCCAAAAAATAATGTTTTTTCCAGGCATAAAATTGGAAGTCCCAACTAAAATTTGGTTTTACTTGAATACTAATTAACAACCCTAGGACACGATCATGTCGAATCGACATTTTTCACTCTTATTAAAAAATAAAAACTTCTTTACCGTATTTTCAGAGCTTTTGTATTCAAAAATGACCCCCCCCCCCTCCCATACTTGAAACAATTTTTGATTAGTTTTTGTTGGATTAGACCATAACTTTGAAAAATACACTGAAAAGGACACAAAAATCGTCAATTAGTCGTGTTTTCATAGGATACGAGGATGTCGAATCAACATTTTTCCCGCTTAAAACGAAATTTTCATTTTACATAGAGCTTTTGTTCTCAAAAATATTTTTCGTTAGTGAGGAATTATGATTACTCCAAAGCATAGATGTATTTTGCATATTTTTTGATCAATGTATCCAAATTTTTTTGAATTGAACTCAATTTTGAATTTGAAATTATGAAAGCTTGGAATTTTATTTTTCGTCAATCCAAATGTGTTTTTAAATATCAAAAATAAACATGATAATTGTAGATAAAAAACAATGCTCTTATTTCTACTCTTTTACATAGACCAGAATTCGATTTGAATGACACAAAAATAAAACAAAACCTTGCAAATCTCTTTTTCAATAAACTATCTTTTTTGTCGTTCATATTGGATGCGTGGGACTAGATTATATCAACATTACTAATATGATTATTTTTATCCTCACTGAAAAACAAAACAAAATTCGAAACTGTTTCAATTTCCTGTAACTCCGCTCGTTTCAATTTTCATTTGTTTGACAATGCATTATGATTGACATACGCACACTACAACTTTTATTATAATTACTGGCCATTATAACACAAAAATATAGAAATATGTATGATTTATTTCAAAAACAACACATGTCTGGCTAAGCCTTCCTGTTTATATCCGTCATAAAAAATTCATCTGTATTTTTCATCTTGTTTATTTGTTTCTATAACTCATATTCCGTTTGTTTTTACCTTTATGTCTTGGCCTATTCCTCTTACGCTATAATCCCTCTGTCGAAGTACATACATCAGCATACCTTCTACTCAAAACAGGTTAACTCATGATGATGATGATTCTGTATTGAAAAATTGGCTATTGGTTAAAAATCCTCCAGAATCTTTTCTTGGAAAAAATGAAAGAATTGATATTGTTAATAAAGCAACTGTACAAAATATACCAAAAGATATTTTTGAAAACAAGAAAGGTTTTTTTGATTTTTGTTATGGAGAAATTATTGATTACATTTTATTTTGGACAGAAAATTAAACTTTTCGACAAAGAATAATCGACAAAGATTGGGCTGGCGAAGTTAGATTGGAGTGGTTTCCTGGTCAATGACTCAGACTGATGGTGGATTAGGCGAATGCATTAAGAATACAGAGACTGTCATCTTACTTCAGGCAATCTATTTAGGTGAGCGCCAGTTCAATGAAGCAAAACAATGGAAATAGAGTGTCTGGTTCCTCAAAAGAATGTCGCAGACGGAAACAGGGATGCCCTGTTTATCGAAGCATTTTATCTCGCGTTGAAATCGTTGCTAACCACGTGCGTGCAAATAAGCAAAACCTGTTTATCGGAGAACGGATAAACGAGACATGACTGACCGTACTTGAAAAGTTTAAAAAATGATTTACACTTACAAAAGCTTGCTACGCATTTAAAATGTTTCCAAATTAAATTTGTTTATATTTATTATTATTAAATACTTAATTAAATTCAAAAAGAAATTGTTATTTAAAAAAATTAATGAATCATCATGTTCAAAATGAGAACGTTGGCTCCTTTATCTACTGTAAAGACAGCGTGTAGTAATAACTATAATTTGTCAAGCCTTTTTTTTTTAATATTTTTTTATATGAAGCACCATTACAAAAGTTTTCTGGTAAAAATATCAGAGCTTATGGCACAGTACAAGCAATAAGCAGAAAAAGGCAGGCGATTTTCCCTTTTTGAGTATCGATTAAATCGAATTCGCGCTATGTGAATAATATTTGTGTCGTTCATGTAGCGCGTCACTTCTGAGATCAAGGAATTGAGTTAAGAGTGAAAAGAGATTTTGAAAACGAAGAGCATAATTGTGAAAATGTATAAATAAAGGATGGCTCAAGATATCTATGAGAGGAGGATTGCCAGCATACAGACCAAAATTTTGCTCAAGTTTCAAACTTATTCTCACACCTGTCTTTCGCTTTCTATGGTTAGTGAAGGATAAATTTTCTCAAAAAATTGATAAAAATGCGGTTTTTCATTTTCAAATACAAAAAATAATTTTAGCGGGCTGCGTAGGATTGCGAAAAAAGTCTGAACGCTAAAACAACATTTTGTCGAGAGTCGGCAAATTTAAACTTTTTCAATATTTTTACATTTTGAGACTTAAACACTTCCCTGAATCCAACTAGCTCACTCTAATTGTGCATTGAATACCGCGATGTATCGAAGCCTAGTGTGATCAATTTTTGATAAAAACGGATATTTAAAGTTTGCAATAATCCCTTTTACAATATAGGATAAAATGAAATAAAAAAATATTAAAAGTTAGCATACGTGATTTCCAAATCTTCAAAAAACCCAAAATATTCTCTTTGACTCGTATAGGCTGGGTCGAGTATTTCTTCCAAAGCTAGAATGTTTTGAATGACATCTCCATTTTTGTTGTCTGAGCGCTTTAATTTGCCAAGACTTGAACGGAGTGCAATCGCGTTTAAGTATTTTCCTAAACTTCTTTCCGACTCGGATAAGAAGGTCCTGCACGTTTTCGAGGATAATGCACCTAACGTTGGATCTTGCTTCTTTTCCAAATTCGTTTCAACGCATTTGCTTACGATCTTATTTAAAATTGTATACACAATAAATAACAAACTAAACAACTAAGTAACGAAAAGTAAAAATATAAATTTATAAAAATTAATAGTTGTTAGTGTCAAGGTAGTAAGTAATCTTTATATTTATCTTTTATACTCCTTTTATCTCTTTATCTTTTTTATTTTATCTTTATCTTTTTATACTCTTTGAAACCAGGGACGTGGAAGCATTTGAAATTTATAGCGTCCGATTTTACGCGTTTTCCCATCTGTTTCCATTTACGAATAAGTCGTGCACTTTACGTTTTTTTATGTAAACTTTTTGTCTTTATGAAGTCTAAATGTCATAAATATTTATTTTTCTGAAAAAAATATGGCGTCTTTTAAGAATCTGGCTTCTTTTTGCTCCTTTATAACTAGGAGAACATCCATTCAACAAATATTTGTATTGGTGGTGTAACAGTATATGACTGACAATATTATAAACAGGTCTAATAGGTTTACAGTGAATCAACAAAAAATTATTTTTAAATATAACCAAGCAACTAACATTAACAAATTTTCAAAAACTATTTTCAAATGGGAGAGTGGGTAATGTGAGTGTGGAAAGTTGGTAGCGATTGAGTGAGTTGATTTTTCAGCGTATTGAACATGTTCCGTCTTTAAAGCACATTTTTTGTGTTATTTCTTCCATAGCAAAACTTTTTTTGCAAACATTAAGATAACTCTAAACAGAAATTAACCTAAATTAATTTACTAATTGCTATGAAGTTTTTTGGTTACATTATTTCTATTCTCATTCAACAGTACAGATTTGAAGGAGAATCAATCCAATAAAAAGTTAAATTCTTTTTTTAGCATACTCACACCTTAAACATCCTTTCTAAGTTGTAGATAGATTCTTTTCATTTCAAAAAACTAGTCAATGTTGCGTAATTCTGTCATTGTAAAACGTAGTTTTATAAGAATTCCAAATCTTGAATATACACCACGTACACTCTGAAAGCTTCATAAACGGAAATCTGTTTAAAATAACGTCTGCATCTTGGGAACGTATGTGATAAGCTTGATAAAACAAATATATTCGTTATAAAATTGTTCTGATATCTCGCAATAATACAATCTCATCAAAAAGAGAGAGGAGACATAGGGAACTTTTACTGTCGCACAAAAAAGTAAGGCCTTGAAAATTTAAATAGATTGCGAATACTGTGCTGGGTGTCCGCTAGGGGCACAAATGTTGTTTTACCACTCGTTTATACTTGTCGACTTTCTAGAGTCTTCAAAAGGGATTTTCCTTCTATTTTACATCGAAAATCAGGATTTGAAAGTTGATCTACCTTATTGTTTAAAATATTATTAGTTATAAATATTTATAGTTATAGTTATATGGTTTATAAGTTACTTAAATCAAAAATATATCAATAGTATTTAATTAAAAAATATATATCAATAGAATTTATTAAAAATGAATACTCATTAAGTTTCATATAATACTTAAATTTATGGATTCCATTTTCAGCAAAGCTAAAATGCGATTCTAACAGGATTTTCATAAAATATATAGTTTTTAAGGATATACAGTGACATATTGGTTGAGGGATAGCGGATAACTTCTAATCTATTTTTGACAAAGATCAATGGAGAAAAGTACGAAGAAGAGAAAAGCACAAAGATGATAAATCAATTTTAATTTTCCTAATTTCTAAAGAAAGACATAGAAAGAAGAAAAAAAGCTGTCAAATAAGTATTGATTTATTATCTTCGTCCTTTTCTCCTACAATCTTAATAAGCAGAATATATTTTATTTTCATTTTTAGATGCATTTCATCTTTTCTTCATTGTCATTTTTCGTAAGTTTTTTAATATCTTTTATATAATATCTCGACGTGTGCGTGTGTGACCATCCCAAAGAATAAAATATACAACTGTTTAAAAAGCATACATTTTTAAAATGTTCTACTACATCAAAAAATTGTATATAGGAATTTTTATCTCAATTGAGAATTGTTTAGTGACTTCAATAGGCTTAATTATGTATATGTAGTATGTAAATATCATTATTAAAAAATTTTTTAATTTAATTATTATGCATAAAGGTCAAAAATTATTTATAAAACACTATAACTTTAACCAATTATTTCTATCTTTAGTTAATTTTAATCTAAATCCGAAAATAGAGGCTTCAAATATTAATTTTCGAATCTAGAGATAAACTTGCAGAAGATTTTTTCAAGCCAAGCACTACTCTTATAATCAATCACTTTGATGGAAAATATATGAAAGATTACTTAGAAAATCAATTTAGCTGTTTAGAAAAATCTGTTACGCATAGTGGACTTAGAAAATGCAACGGGTTATGAAATGAGCAATGCTTGTAATAAAAGAGTGGAACGGTGTAGAGAATTGGAAAGCAGTTTTGTCTTCCTATCCAACAGCAAGTAAGACTGGTGTTCATAATCGAGCTTGTGTAACCATTCAGAAGTATTTTAAACAATATTGACTTTTCTTGATATGTCGAAATCATATTTTTGAGACAATTATAGGACTTTTTTTTATTTTTACTTCTACAGGACCAAATATGGGTATTTTTATGAAATAAAAAAAAGCTGGAGTTCAATAGACAAGAAAATAATGTCTATTTTAAAGGAAGAACGACAGAGCAAATTAAATGGCTTGCGTTCAACAAAGATTGTACAATAAATTTCATAAGACAGCATTAGAATTAATCAAGGTCTGAAGGATTATAGAGACTTCTTGAAGTTATCTTTGAGGAGAAATGCGTGAAAGAGGCATCCATTTTACACTCCGAGGTGGATGGCTATAGAATTATATAATCTGTACAAATGGATCTTTTTCGTTCTCGGATTTAAACAAAAAAGAAAAATCGCTTTGAGACGCATAAATATTTTTATACTATCTGTTTATCTTAAATGCTGGTTCACAGCTCAAGAAGCTAAAATGATTTAGACACTTAAATAAAACTTGAAGGCTATAAAACGGTTGATGAAGCCATTTATAATGCTGAACAAGTTTAAATCTCATTTATGGTTACTTATCAGAACATTTATTTCATTTATACTTTTTTTCTTAGGAAGATAAAACTGAAAAAATAAAATGGTGAAAGCATTGCAGAAAGAAAACTTTAGTAGGGACAGCAAACGATAATAGTAAAGAAATTACTTCGTTTAAATAAATGAATGTTTCAGATTTTATTACGTCAAAATCATGTCGTTTTTTTAAAGTGTTAAAAATGTATTCTTCATTTCTTTCAATCTATCTTTGGACAAAAAATTTCAAATCTTAAAGTTGTGTGATTCTGCTAAACGAATGGAACTAGCTAATAAAATAAAATTCAAACAGGAAAGAACAAAAACATTCTTTTTTACAAAATATAGAATTACATCGCAAAAAAATCCAAATACAAAAAGTCAAATTAATGTGAAGGATTGATATGCTAATTTTCATTGTTTTCTATATAAAATAAAGGCTTAATAATTAAAATATATAATTTTATAAAATATGTTAGTACGTTTTACATCTTAATTTTTAGGTCCAATGAGCAATCAATATTGAATACTCAGAAATCTGTTTTGTTTCAAAGCAAAAACATCTTCTGCATTTGCTAATTCAACTTGATTAATTCGTTTTATAAATAAAATTGTTTGAAACTGTACTCTTAATTTTTATAATGATTTAAATACTTTAGTCAAAAATTTTACTATTCCAAAAATATACTTTTCATTTTAAGAGATGGATTGGAACTATATGGACTCATTGATATTTTGTGTTATAAAATCAAAATACTAAGGGATTTATCAAACCTAAACATACTTTTTGTTATTATTATTCTTGGTATTAACCAAAATTTCATAAAGCTCAATTTATCAAAAAAAAACTTTAAAACTCAATTAAACTTACTTTCAGCTATATAGACCTCTATCCGCCAACCGCGTTATCCAACACACTACTGTCTGTAACCGATTTTTTCAATTCTTTTCTAGACCATTATTCCGGCATTGACATTCCGACACAGACAGTGCTTCAAATCAAACTATTTTCTCTTAAACATGCGTCTAGAGTTTGTTAATCCAATAGACAAAATGTAAAATTTTTATGCTTCATAATACCTTTTAACAAATTTTTTTCATAATACCCTTTATGAATCTTAGTTTAAACATAAAGATGGCGGCATTGACGACGCACCAATTTCTTTGCTTTTCCCATCTCTTTGGTGTAGGATAGGAGTTGAAGTGAAACATTTTTCCCACATTCATAAACATTATATATACTTCATATAAATAACATTTAGGTTGATGTAGTCATTCTTTATAAATTTCATACACCGTTGTCTATTCCATTAGTCCGGCAATTCACAATCAGACAAGAATATTTTATGATTCACATAATGTGCCTTGTTCTTTGCTTTGACTGCTTCATTTTCAGCGACAGAATCTTTTCACTTACAAAACTGTCAGGATTATCAGCATAAAATTTTACATCCTGTTAAAACATCCTCATCAGGGGATCATTGTTTCAATATCTGCAATATCATTCGCATCCGCAATTTCCAAACATTTTCCTATTTTCTATATAACGCAAAGTTTTTTTCGGAATTTTTCAATCTTTACTTTATCCAAAATTTATATGATAAGTACGTTTTTATGATAACACATATACATTGACATCTTCTCTCTAAATTTTTAAGAAGTATAAACTTGCGTTTACTTGGCATAGCAATTAGAATATTCGCTTCCGCATCCTCTAAAAGAATTAATTCGGACATCCACTTCGCGAGGATGTCAAATGTGATATCCTAATACGCTTCTAACGATACAAAATTTCACTTCTAACGTAAATTTATACTTCTTTTTATAACTAAAGGATTGTAATCATAAAATAAACATGGGAATAATCTTTTTGTACAATCTATTAAATCAAAATTTTTGATTATAAAGTCAAAAAATTGAATTTTCCTGTTCATCTGGTATGTTTTTTGCATCTGGTATGTTTTTTTGTTTTTTAAAATGTTTAGTTTAATAAGAAATTATTGTTGAAATTTATGAAATAAGTTTATCAAAAATTATTCAAAATTCACCCAAAATGTTTTCAGTTCCAAAGAACATTACTGCCTTTATTGAACAACATGAGAGCTATTGGCAATATCAAAAGATATATTATAACATGGTAGAATTCAAGCAACATTTGATTTCACAATTATTGTGAAATTTGTGAAAATCCTTTGTTTTTATGAAAATACAAAATTAAGATCAAAATTTTTGTTACCTTATGTGCTAGATGAGTAGAGAGAACGGATGCTTCTCTATCTGATAATTTAACACAAACTTCTATCATTTTATTTATTAAAAAGACGTTTTCTTTATCTAAAAACAAAATGTAAAAACTTAGTTAGATAATAATTTTTAAACTTCAAGAAAATCTAAATCTAAATAATGGAGAGCCTAAAACAAGAAAGTTTTGAGGAACCTTTTTTCAATCATACTTTGGAAAACTCCATTTCAATCTTGAATCAGTTCAATGATCGATTTAATTTTTTGGTTGGAATATGAGCCATGTCAGGTTCAAAAAGCGATGAACATAAAACACACAAAAATATAAATAGTAGAATGTTAAAAAGATTTAGTTAAAAATAATCTAAGACATTCCAATGCTCCGTTAACGAGTTTAGAGGATGTTATTTTTATTAATACTCTTTACCAGTTATGATGTCTTTGATAAGTGAGTTTACATAGATTGTAAAAACTGTGAAAGTATTTAAACTTTTTAAAAAACCTGTATTTTTTGCCAAAGACGCAGGCAGCTTTACGAGTAGGGGTCGTAAAAACTCGGAAAAGTGAACTCGAGTTTTACTCTGACAACACCTCGAGTAAAGCTTGAGTTATTTTCATATTTTTACATATTTAAAATTTGACATGATATTATAATTTTTTTAATTCAAAATGAAATTATAATTATAATGAGTTATTTTTTTTCTAACATAGAATTTTGCCTGGCGGTGCTGATGGGGGCATAAAAGAGTTGGATGTGGGTAAGAAATATTTTCTTTTATCTAAATTAAGATTGATATGTTAAAAATGCATCGTTAAAATGCAGAGTTAGACATTTTTGTCTTGTTGGCAAGAATGATGTTAAAAAACTAATTTTAAATTAAATCATAACTCTAATGTAACCTGTATATATTTTGACGCTATGTATTTAAAAAAGGACAGTTTTTTTCTTCTATATTTTGTATATGAATCAAATATACTAATATAAAAAAATTTTCATGAATATCTCCAAAAAGAGAAAGAGAAAAAAGAGAAGATAAGTGAAAATTTATATATTTTTGGAGGGTCCAAAAATTTTTGTAAATTGAAGAGATTGTAGTTCTCATACATTTTGATGACACTTTTCAGA
Organism: Nectonema munidae; assembly: GCA_030549495.1. Taxonomy (NCBI): domain Eukaryota; kingdom Metazoa; phylum Nematomorpha; class Nectonematoida; family Nectonematidae; genus Nectonema; species Nectonema munidae. The sequence continues at coordinate 594,729 of JAUIRK010000987.1, forward strand.
ATCGTACACACTTTCACATTATGGAGGAATCGAATGCGGTTTCTATATGGTCAGACTAAACACCCCAAAACATACCAAAATGTCATCTATCATTCCAAAACACTCATAAAACTTAAAATGTCTCCGAAATGCTTTAAAACTATGAAAATAATTTCAAATTAACTAAATATACCAAATATATTACACACTCGAAAACACGTAAAAGATTTCAAAATATTTCTTTGGTTTGGGGTGCGTTTATTTGCTATATATTTAATTGTTTTTCTAACATATTTAAACATTGTTTTCATTGTTTTATGTTCTATTCGTGTTTTGGAATGATAGATGACGTTTTAGTATGTTATGGGATGTCAACGTTTTTGCCGGTAAATACACATATGGAAATTTAAATAAATTGTTACTTAAAATGTCAAAAATATTAAGAATTCTGATATATTATATACAGATTCTTTGACTGTTTTGGAATAAATTTACCATGGTTCATTATAGTACAGTTCTCTAGTTCTTGTTGTAGGAAAGAAAAAAAATGGACTTTATCTCTTCTATTGTTAGTATGATTAAGAAAGTACGACAAAGTGAAAGAATACCAAAGTCAAAATTAATTTTTGACAACTCTTTGCTTTTGCTTGTGAAACTATTTTTATTAGAAAAAAAGATCATTGCAAAAATTAAGCACATCTGTTTATTTTTGAAACGATAACCTATATTTATAGCCGACCCTCCTTCCTCCACCGCATTAATGATTTTACTGAATATTTATTTTTAAAAAAGTCCATCAAGAAATTACTTAATGGAAATAGGTGTCTCGCCAAGTTAAGAGTTTGAACAAGGCAGAGAAATACCATCTAAAATAAACTGACTAACAAATCAACCAACCATCTAACTTTATGACAGGTTATCTGCTTAAATAGGTAATTTCCTAAGAAGGACTTGTCGACACAAGCGTAAATGGCTAAGGAGGCGATTGTGATGATACAAAAATGCGAACGCATTAGAAGTATATTTACCTGAGTAAGAAGCGAAACTCTTTATCAGAATGAGTAAATTACTTTCGGAAAATTCGGAGAATATTAACAACAGTTTTAGACTCGTTTTGAAAACAATTTTCGCCTGAAATAAACAAATCCGAGATATAAAACATATGGTGTATTGCTTATGGATAGGTACATCGCTGAAGCTACGGATTTATCTTTTTCACAAATGCTCACCGCGTCACCACATTAATTTATACACGTTTTCAATCATTTGTGCGTCACAAACCGTCACCGTTTAACATATACAGCTGTCAATCAATTTTGAAAAGTAATATAACTGGTTTATTTAGTGTCAATTCACAACATAGCAAGTATACACAACATAGCAGGTATATAAAATTCCTTTATATAACCCCTAGTTGTTTTTTTTATAATTTATACAAATTTATAATTTAAAAAAATAATTTTTTAATTTATTAAATAATTTATACATTAAAAAAAGTTTGTAAACAATTTACGTCCTTGGCATTTTTTTTTAAATTCGTAAGAAACGTCCAAAAAATCCATAAGAGCGTTTTATTAAAATGGAAATGCGTTCAGACCAAAAATCTAAAGAAGAGCGCTCATCAAAATTTTTTAATTTGAGAGTATTGTGAAGAACAAAAGATATTGCTTTTTAAACAATTTTAAGAACTTACTTCGACTATGATCAACGAACACAACCATCTTAGAGTTGAGGGGGAGTGTTGTATTGCTTTTATGCCTTCTACGTAGACAATAATTTCTCTAAAAACTAAATAAAGAGAAGGAATATAAAAAACACTTACTTGATTTGCAATTTAAAAGTTAAGCTTAAGTTCTCCAATTTAAAAGTTTTTGCAATAATGTTTTAGTAGAATTCTAAATTAATAATAATAGCAAAGTTTACCTTCATACAACAACCTACATGTGTTCAATCATCTATCCATAAAATTAAACTTTGAGGCAGTGGCGTAGCGAGAAAAAAATTGATAGGGAGCACAGGGGGGGGGGGTGGCACAATTTAAAAACATAAAAAACTTGATCAACATTATTTATACTTTCTTGATCCTTTCATTGGAGAAATTTTCGCAAAATTAATCGAAAACATGCTGAAACATTAAAATATAACTTCATATTTTATTTCATCTCCAATTCAAACAAATTTATCAATCTCTACCATGAAAACTTTAAAATAATTGAAGCCTACGAGTTTTGTTTGTGAAAACTTTCAAAACTTCATCATAGTTTATATTTTTTGTGTATTCTCGCAAGTATGCCCAAATTATGAGGTTACGCTTTCTTTCATGAATCATCGATGTCCTTTGATCGGACAAAATTCGTTTCAAAAATTAAAAACTTCTTTCGCAAGAAGCAGTACTCACCTCAAATGTTAGGGCTCCTTAAAAATGAAACCATCTATAGATTTTGAATAAAAATATGATTTAAAATTGTGCTCATACCGACGTATAATTTGAACACATTTCTGATGGCATCTTTTATAGGGAAAATAATCGAAAGGACATCTTTGATGTTTTCTGATTTCTCATCAGTACTGATATCGCATAAGGTGGGTGAGGGGGGGGGGGTACCATGAGGTACATGAGGAGGGGGGCACGGCCCCTCATGCCCCAGCCTAGCTACGGAACTGCTTTGAGGGCCAGCGTGACAAAAAGAAATTGAAATCGTTCGCTTGAAATATATATAAAATTCCTTTGAAAAAGAGAGCTTTTCATTTTTCTCCCTCTTTTTCTTTTTTTTTGAAAAAAAAAGCTAGCTTTAATTGATACTATTTGATGAAATGAAAAATAAAAGTAATAACTCTTTGTTGCAATGTTTTGACTCGGTTGAGGTTTTATTAACTGGAAAATATTTTTATTGACTAAGTAACTTGGTTGCTAAAGACTCAGGAGAGTCAAAATATTCCAATAAAAAGTTATTACTGCAAATCTATTATAAAGAACGAATAAATTTCATGTTGTAATCCAATCACTAAATTCAGCTTCTAGAGACAATGTTTATTCTAGATAATTAGATCACTTCTAATATCTAATGTTAATTAGATATTATTCTAAAGAATGAATTTCTGACATTTTTTGAAGTTGAAAAGGTGGAATCTATATGATTTTATTAAGATACATCTCATCATCCTAACACTTAGATCTGGTTAATTTAGTTAGTCATATATTGTTTGTGACGTTCGCGCTCATCCTTTCTGGTATCGTGGTCCCGTCCGGAATGCTCTGTCTAGAATTTACCTGCACTTCTAATAAATAGTAAGTCCACAAGTTTTAATGTTGGCGGCATATTTTTAGTCTGGAGAAAAAACTTATTTTTTATGTTAATAAAATATTTGTAATAGAATAATTCTTTTCCTTCGATGGCAGAGTAAAAGGCTTCTTTGCCACTTTGATATTGAAATAAGAAATAAATTACTTACTTCTTAAAACGTTAACCAACATGTAATCGGATGCACCTTTGCCAACTTTAACAAGAACCTCTAATCCACCACATTCGGAAAAAATTGACACAAACCTACTGCTTTCCTGTTACAACAAATAAAATATTTAACCAAGATTTTGTAATCAAACTAAAAAATGTTCTTCAAAGAACTGATAAAAAAAGTGGTAAAAAAATAAAAAACAGAGATGTAAAATTCAGAGGCCAGAAAATTTGGTCTCACAAAACTCGGAATGAAAAATTCGATCTCAGAAAACTGGATCTCAAGCCAGTTATTAGTTAATTAATTTATTTGTTAGTTTGTTCGTTATTTATTCGTAAGAAAGGAACTATGCAAATAAAGATACCATTTTCGCGACCTATGTATTGAACGGAGAGATCCAGTTTTCTTAGAACGAATTTTGTGAGACCTAATTTTCCCTATTTTTCTACGAAAACCCTTTACCATTTTTGTATACTTAATCTAAATATCATGTCTCAATTAATCTTAAGTAAGCAAAAATTCATTTTATTTCCTTTTCTGAAGCTCTTATAGAGGATATGATGATTTTCAGACTTTAAAATTTTATGTGGATTTTTCGAGAGCCAGTTTTCTGAGACCGAAATACCCGAATTGAGACCGAGTTCTACCTCAAGAAGCGACAATAGTTATATGATTTCGGTAGGACTTATATCTGTGTATGTGTTTCGAACGTTTATATTTCACGTTCAACCTCTTTAAGTATGTAAATGTATCTTGCAGTCAAACATCGTGAACACAGTGCAAAATCTCGCATTATTCTTATAAACCAGTGGTTCCCAAACTGGCAAATTCTTAGGGGGAGCTGTGAAAAGTTACAAATAAGTATTTAATAAAACTTATAAGTTATTGATTTTTTTTGTTTCAAACAAAGATTTATTTTGTATAATTTATATGATAAACATATTTCGAAAAAGAATTTACATAAGGGTCATTTTGAATTTTATGGGAAACAAAAACTATTTCTACCACTATAACAAAAATTACAAGGAAACTACAAAAAGTGATAACTTTTGAGTTTAATTTTTAAATTTTGTTTTTGCTGAAACTCACTTAAATTTAAAGAAATAAAAAAAGACGACAAAACTACATATGTTTTTGTAATTTTTCATTGAATGAATGGTGAATATAGAAAATGACGAGTTTATAAGTAAATAAGTACAGTCGTCAAAATAGTTTTACCATGTTCACTGTTAGTGTTTTTTTTATAGTTTTATTCGGTATCGCGTTGAAAAGAAGATAAACTTCCATACCTGGACAGATGGCAAGGATAGTCACAATCAGGAATCGAACCCAGACCATCTGGATCGACACTCCACGCTCTTAACACTAGGCCATTTGCCGTCTTTTCATGAACGATGTTTTCAAATTATGCAGCGCCTCTTTAGGGCTATGGGCAACTCTCATATGTCAAAATTTTAAAAATGAAGTTCTTTATAAATATTTTCAATAAATCTTGAATATTCGCAACTGCTTATTTTTTAATATACCCATAAAAATTTTAATTAAAATATTTATCCACCTTTCACGCTCAAAAAGGTCCTGTCATTATGTAGTTCGATTGGTGCCGAACGTTTTATACACAAGACATACAGTAAACAAAATTTTAGGTTTGATAACAAAGTTAACAAAAAGTTCTAACTCATTAAGAAGCATCTTGAACTTACTTTTATACATAAATCTTTGATCCAAAATTCCCAAACTTCGGCATAATGACATGATGTGTGTAAGAAAATAAAAAATGTTTAAATATATTACTTGACACTCTTTCTTGATAGAGAAGAGAGCTGTACTCGCTTCT